>CM076578.1:254770477-255269014 GCA_034641835.2 Pinus albicaulis
CTGGCGAACAAGGAAGCGGTGGGTCAACCTACTGAGAGGCAGGACACAGTGCAAGCGAGCGAGGCGCAGATTACTCCTCCTCCTCCCGGGAAGGTGATCCATTCTATTGTTGACCTGTATAATTCTGACGGGGAACCATATGAACTCTGGTGCAGAGTTGTCTACGAACCTCCTGATGAATAGTTCCTCCTCTTCACTCTGGTTTTTTTCTCTATTTATGCCCATTCTCACGGGCCTTTTCATGTGTTTCCTGCTGTCTCTGAAAATGCATCTGTTTTTTTTGCTTCGATATGGTCTCCAGTACTACAATTCTCTGGTTCCCCTGCGCGGGATTTTTGAAATGAACTGTTTCAGACTGGTTTCCCTCTTGTAGGGCAGTCTTCAAACTATGGTTTTTTGTTTCAAATTCCATAGCACTCGGCAATGATGAGGCTTCGGCCCGCTGTACTGTACTCCTTTTGTTAATATAATTACTTTTACTTAGAAAAAAAAAACTTTCATACATGAGAAAATAGATACTGACAAATGGTACATCATGACCTGATTAATTTCGCTCAGCAATTTCAAATGGTATAACATTTAGTCAACAGTAATCATCAATTTCTGCACACAGAGAATAATTTCTCTGGAAGCCTCAAATTTCTTTGGCTTGTTATTCTTATAACTACATAGATATAATTAATAGAGAGATTGAGGACAGAAAAAAATCTAGCGCTTAGTCTCCACTACTCAACATGTTTTGTGAGAAATAATACATAGATTGATTTCTCTGAGTGCCTTAGCGTTCTTTGGCTCATTTTTTTAATCACAAAAAAAATAAAAAATGCACTGAGGATTTGTTCTTAGTCCGATTATGCAATTTTTATAAGGCAGATTATGCAATATTAATAATAAACATAAATTTATTGCAATTTAGGGAAAGCTCGTTCATGTTTTTTTCTTTATATTGGAAGGTTTACTTGATTTTTGAAGTAATTTTTAGCAGATCATAGTGTTGGAATATTTAAAATTCTAGAACAACAATGGAGAATAAAACTCCCCTTTTCAACACAAAGAAAATATAAAAAAAAAATTCTTCACTGGAAACAGAGTTTTCACTGTAAAAACTATTTCATTAAACTTCAAAACTTTGGTTACAAAATCTCCTCTGACTGAGGGAATAAAAAAACTTTACTGCTTCAAAACACAGTTCAACACAAAACTCACACTCTAAAATTTCACTCTATCTGTGCATTTACAACTCACTGCTTTGAATTGTGCATATGATGTATATATGTAAAACATATATATATATGGACCTGTACGCACGACATTTTTAAAACAAACATTAAAGAACTTTGACCAGCGGACGTCAACCAAAAATTAAACTCTCCTTCAATCAATTTCGGGTGCCAAAAAAATTTGCTGACGTCATCAAAAATGTGACGCGAAATTTCTATTCAATCTGCTTTATGAATTTTCCGCGTCCGATTTTGGGCACTCGTATGGACGGCTGAGTGTGATGCGGAATTTCTATTAAATCCACCTCAGTGAGATTTCAAATCCATAAATTTCAGTTCTGGGACCACTGTCCTTCAATTTTTTAAACTCTGATCAATCAAAAATGGCAAGCGGCTCTCTGCAACGTTTTTGTTATACTGCGATCTTGAATGATCGCTGGAAATGGAAGGCGGCTGCCTGTACATCAGCTGTAAGTAATTTCAACACATAGCATATATTGAGGAAATATTAGTTTGACAAGAATCAGTTATTTCTCTTGAAACTTTAGGTATTAAAATTCCATGACACAGATATATCACACTCCAAAATCCAAAGAAAATGGAAGAGCGTTCAATTTTTTTAATCAAACTTTTATTGGTGAAGGGTTAATTTATTACGAGAACATCATTAATGAAGTGCAAAATTTTAAACGTAACGTTTATTGACTAGAAAAATAATGACCAAAACATCCAAAACATTTGTGTGACGAGTAAAGAGAATTCCAAATTCCAACCCTGCCTGCCACTTGTTGGTGAGTGGAGGTTATTCAATTTTCATTTACAGCTTACCAGGTTACTCATATTACCAATATTTTCACATGGCTCACTTTTAGGTGACTACTTATTGTACTTCTTCTTTATAAAGAAGAATTGGTAGATAATTGTATATATTATTTGAAATCTATAACAAATCCAGGCAACAAAATTACAACAAATAGAAAATTATGCAAAAAATTCACCAGGGCACTACTAATGTGTGGATACCCTATCATTTCTTAGATCCTCATAACTTACCAACACCTAATATATTGGTATACACATAATATGGCATTTACCTGAAGTATTTCATATGTATCTAGAAGTAAATAAGTTGTATGACAATTTTTATGGCAGATATAAGATGTGTATTATAGTTTATATTTCAATTTTTCTAGCATGCATGTGCGGTCCATATAGTGACTACAATTACCAATATATTTCAGTGAAGATGTGAAGATGATCTCTCATTAAGTCCTAATTACTTAAAGTATCATTAATTAGCTTTCCAAATGAATAAAATATGTTAACAAATTAGTAAAAACTAGGAAAACAAATCATGCTTTTAAAAAATATGGCACAATGAGTCACACTCTTAGATTTATTTAATTACTCATCAAGTGTCGCTACAACATATATATGATCACCATTACCATAGAAATGGGACATGTGACCATCATTTTGGTTTCGCCAATGACATTCCACATCATGAGCATTGTTTAGGGTTGATTGTGTTGATTTTTTTTTAAACAAATCATTTATACATTTTATGGAAATTATAGACACAATTTATAATCACATTACAAGATCATGATGTATGGATATTCCTTATCATTTCTTAGATACTTAAAACTTACCAACACCTAATAGATTGATATACACATCATATAGAATTTACCCCTAGAATGCCACATGTATCCTAAAACAAATTAGTTGTATGGCAATTGTTATGGTGCATATATAATGTGTATTACAGTTTATCTTATAATTTTGTTGAAGTAGCATACAACAATTTACATAGTGATATGAGAACCACTCTCTAGAGTATACATCGATTTTGTACATGTGGCTTTTCAGTTGAATTTTAAGATATATCATTGGTGATGCTCACATGATTATATAATGAACCATTAAGTTGAACTATGAAATTATTCCTCACAACACACACATATTGATGAATTAATAATTTTTCTCATATAATTTTTTTAATCTATTTTGAAAAAAAAATAAAAATTATATATAATTATTTATAAGAAGAACAAGAGAGAGTTACTTACCATATCTTTGTAAAACATATAATAGCGACGTTTGGAGGAAGCCTTCTAGCGATGCTTTGGGGCATAGTGTCGCAATTGCGACACTTTTTCTAAGTGTCAGTATTGCGATACTTTTCTCTAAATGTCGGTATAGCGACGATTTCCCAAGATCAATGGCCCAAAGTGAACCCGATAACTTACCTTTTACCTTTTCGGTAAGCATCGCTCTTCTGACGTTTTGAACGATTTCCATTTTCGTCGGTCTTGTGATGTCCGTCGGTCTTCCATTTACCCTCACGAATACCACTGGTGGTATTCCCTAAACCTCACCCATTTAACCCGAGTTTAATGTCATTTAACTATGGTTATACCATCGAAGGATAACATTAAAATTATTATTTGCATTCAAATTTTCACCTTTTGGCTTTAAACCTGTAAAAACATTGCAGAACCGTTTTCCTCAAAATCACGCCGTTTGAACCCTGAGAAACTTTGCAGAGCCATTTTCAACCTACCAGTACCATTTTTCGACGCCCATTGCCCCGAATTTCCATTACAAAGTACTACATTGTCCTCTGCGAAGCCATTTTCAAAAAATTGAAGACTGAGCACCTCTGCAACGTCTTCAACCGAATTCCGCTGGTTCTCCAGGTACTTTTATTCGAAGTTGCCCTCTGAGATTTCAAAATTCCTATCGATTTCAAATAATTACCAAAGTTACTGCAAAAAAGTGTCCATTTTTCAGGGAAAACTCTGTCAAAATTTCCCTAGAATCCCTAATTTCCCTTTCTCGCAGTTTTTTCCATACCCTGGTCCGTTTTGCTGTTGAAATCGATTTTAAATACACGTTCTGAGCTTTAAATTCCTTGCATTTCCTAAAAACCCTACTCAGAAACCCCATTTTCAGTAGAAATTCGCCAAGAAACCCCTGTTTCTCGTAAAGGAACTTAGCAAACCATTTAAGCTTGCTTCGTTCATTATTAAAAATGACCAAGAAATAGGTAACCCCCAAGAATGGAGGCCCAAAATCTCAAAAGAAGTCTTCTGCAAAGATTCCTCAGCCTATGTCCTTCAAAATCGACAAACCAACTCCTGCAGTCACGGCTGATTCTACAAAAGTGGTCAGACCAGTCCAGCCTCTAGTAATTTCTCCAGAGAACAGCCCTTTAGTTGATCTGGCCTATAGAATACTAGACCCGAATGTAGAATTTAACCTGCTTGATGTCTATAATTGGTGCTATGGAAAATCAGTGGAAAAGGGTGACAAAGATATTCCAATTTGGGAATCCAATATGCCTAGATATATTGTCCCTCTCACTCATTCTGTTCCTGACTTTATCAGATTATGCCAAGCCTATTATATGCCAGAACAAAGATGTATTGTAAACAAAGAAAAAGATATCCTGTTTTACATCACCGAAGAGTCGATAAATTCCATGTTGCAAATGAATCATGACCCCAATTCTGCTTCCCTATCAATAGAAGATTTAACCCAACTATATCTTGACTTGGATTTCAATGCTAGATTCAAAATATACCAGACTTTTTGTCCAAATCAAGTTGATATTCCTAAGTTAGATCCTCCTTTCGACACCGTTGATTTCCCAGATGAAACTAGACAGATTGTCTCAATGCTCTCCTTCATACTAGGATACGCTAGTGATGAATTCACTGATGTGGCTATCCTAGGTTTTCTGTCAACTCTAAACCCCAGTCAATCACCATCCATTCAGTTCAATTTTGCTAGATTTATTGCTGATAATATGCATTATCAGTTATCCAAATTATCAGAAGAAGGAGTTTTCAGATACTCCTCTTATCTACTACACCTCTTCCTATATTATCAAACAGATAAGTTTCCAATTGAATGTCGGAAAGTGGATGCAGAAGGAAAAGTTCTATCAGTAGTATTTTGGTCATCTATTCTAAGGAAATGGAACAAAGAGTATAGTTTTACAGATTTCAATGACTCATTTATAGCCCTTGCTATGTATCTCTTGGAAAAAGAGGAGATCCCTAGGATCAATGATGAGACAAGAAGAATTCTGTAGTTATCAGAGAGCTACAAAACTGGAGATTGGTATTTATATAAAAATCATACAAAAATCAGAGTGTATGGCTCATCCTTGGCCCCATATAAGTTACCCAGATTTGTTACTACAAGAATATTTGCTTTAGAATATCCGAGACAACTATTGAATGTAGATGAAATCCACTTCATAGCTTTCAAGAAAAAGACCCAATTTAAGCTGAAAAATCAAATTGGGCCATTCATTGTGAATAACAGAGAAGCTGCCAATGAGATAAATGTCAAACTTAAAGAGTATAAGTTCCTATGTAGTTTTACATGGAAGTATGACCCACAAGGTATTTTGAGTGCAATAAGGGTAAAATGTAAGTTGCCTGTTTACTTGCATGATCCTAAGCCCCATATTGAAAGATATGTAAATAAAATTGAATGGGAGCCAAACACCCTATCTGATGATGATTCACAGGCAGTACAGGTAATACAGGTAGACAGTGGCAAAGGCAAACAGATTGAACAGACAGTACAGGTGGCTTCTACAAGCAAAGATACTGGTAATGTACATAAAAGAGACAGAGAAGGAGATAGTTTCATAGCTGAGACTATTGCGGACATAAAATTCAGAACTCCTTATAGTAAAAGAAGCAAGTCAACAGAAGAAGAAAAGGATAAGGCTATAAATATTGATATAAATGATGAAGCAACAAGAATAGTCACTCAAACATTAGAAGAGCTTCAAAATGTAAAAATTGGAACACAACAAAAAGATACAGTCATGAAGGAAAACCATGCTACTATCGATTTGCCTCCTTCTTCTCAGGAAACTGACAATACAGAGTCAGAGATTCAGATCAGATTCAGACAGATTAAAGAGAAGAATGAAGAGCTCAAGAATCAAGCTCATTCTAGATTTCTTAAGGAAAAGCCTGGAAACAAAGACAGGCTTCTTTCAACATTTGATTATTCATCTAATAAATTGGTAATGTCATTCTTGAAGCCTACAGTGGCTGAGCCAAAATCAGTGGCAGATTATTCCAAAACAGATCTTGAACTGGATGCAGATGCCATTCATGAATTAGATCAAATTGAATTTCATAGGAGAAATACTGAAATTCTATATTCCAAAATTGTCAGTAAAACTATGAAATCAATTAGGCTTGAGAAAACAGTGCTCAACCTCCAAAATCAAATGAGGTTGGACAAAGCCTCACTGTATGCTAATAATTTAAGAATAAAAGCACTAGAAGATATAGTGATTGAAGCAGGGGGTGACCCAGCCAACATTGAAGGGAAAAAAGTCTTAATTAAACAGAAAAATGAGGATATAGCTGCTCTTAGAAAACAGTTGAAGTTGCCTCAGAGTGAAAACTCTCAAGCAAAAGAAATTCTACAGCAAAAAACAGAGAATGATGATTTAAAGTAGCTTGTACATGAAATGACAGATCAGATAAAAACAATGGAAATTCAAATAGAAGCTCTAATGAAAGAGAATGAAGAACTAAGAAAAGCACAACCAATGGTCATTCCTACAGTGATCCCCACTGTAAACACTGCTATACCATCTACTTTGGCAGAACACTTGGCACCGAACGGAGTACTGCCAACTACAGTGCCAATTACTTCTCTAATCTCTACCTCTTCTTCTTCATCCTCACAGAGGACCACACCACAAGACCAAGATAAAGATATTCTTAGTTTGAGAGGCACTATTAAAAATTTGGAAAAATCCAAAAATGATGCCTTGACTACTTCTAGAGGACATGAGCAAAGGGCTGATCGACTACAAGAACAGGTAAAGATTCTACAAGCACAATTAAATCTTACAGATCAAGTGGCCTTTATAAAAAATCATTTATGGACCAAAATTATTGATGGCATTCATTCTCAATGGCCTTCAATTCGGATAATTTATGAACAGAGGGAGTTACTTCAAGTTTCTAGTGCAGAGATTGACAAGATTAAGAGGGAAATTGACAAAAAAACTAGCCCAAGCAATCCAACTCATAGCTTTTTTAAACAGTAAAACTAGGGAAGAGTTGGAAGAATTGAAAATTGTTGATAAAACAGAAACCATTCTTCAAATCAAAAAGGTCCTGAACAAAAGAAACATAATGAGTAATCTAGAGGACCAGTGTAAAGACATGAATTTATCCATCTCAAGATTTTTAGCCAAATACAAAACATTGTCAGAAGCAGGTTTGCCTGATATTCACGCATTGAATGACAAGTTAATGCCTCAGAAATATTATGATCTAAAAATCAGAAATCATTCAAAAGAGCAAGCCAGACAACAACTGCCTCAAGGATCACCAACAGGTAGAATACTTCTTCAGTATTTTGAAAATATGTTCTTTTTAGATAATGAGATCAGGCATATGTTCATTATAAAGCCTAAATTTTCCAAGTATACAGAGGCAGATGAAAGTTACAGAAAATTGAAGACTATGAAGATCCCCTCTATAGAAAAGTGGCAAGAATTCACAGATCTGTTGTGAATTTAATGGATAAAAAACAGGAAATTCACTTGCAAATTCATTTTTTACTGTTACCTCAAATGGTAAAAATACAGGGTTAAAGTGCACAACAACAATCAATTCAAATTAGAATAATCAGTTCTATTTTTGCTTGTAAAAAGGTAACAGCTTGCAAACTGTTTTGCAGTTGTCCCTCTTTTTAAGTTTTCTTTCCTATTTTTTATTAAAACATTATCTCAATTCCTGAGATATTTTGTAAACAATTTTTTGTATAAATACTTCACAATTCGAAGTATTCAGTGTGAATAAAATTTCTCAAGACAACTATAGTTCGTGCTCTCTACTTGGAATTTTAATGTTTTCTACTTTGTTCGTGATCTCTACTTGGCCATTGGCCTGTGGGTGATATGGAGTTGTAATCTTGTGCTGAATGTGGTATTTTTGCAATGTTTCAGCTAATTTATTACCTACAAATTGTGGTCCTCCATCTGTGATTATGTCCCTTGGGAGACCATAGCGCACAAAGATTTGGAAAAGAAACTGTAATACAGAGTCCTCTGTAGCTTTTGAAACTGCCTCTGCTTCGACCCACTTAGTGAAATATTCGGTTGCAACTAGGATGTATGTTTTTTGGTTTGAGGGAGGACTAATAGGGCCAACAAAATCAAGTGCCCAGCGTTCAAATGGTTCAATCACTAGTTGAGGGTTCAAAGGCATTTCATCAGACTGCCTAGGGCGTCCTACCCTTTGGCAGCTATCACAGGCCTGCACGAATTTTTTGGCATCCTTAAAGATGGCAGGCCAGTAATAGCCTGTTCGTAAAACCTTATGGGCAGTTCTACGGTTCCCAGTTAGATCCCCTTCTTCAATCTTCTTATCTGTAGCTTAAGGATTCTTAAGTTCCCTTTTGCTCAGATTCCATCCACTCCATCAAATCAAGCCTATACATAGCCTTAGAAGGTCACCTATCTTGCCCTTAGCACATTTGCATCTCTAAGCCTTATTTCTTAGTTCTGCTTGCCTAAAGAGTTGACTCCATTGCCCAATATTCTGGTAGATCCTTCTGGTTTACCTTGAAATCTCTTTATTCCCACCAATCTTTTAAAATCAAACCCAAATACACAATCATAGCTAGCCTAATATTTGTTACTAAAACAAAGCTAAATCATACGGAGAGATCCCTCTATAGAGTTTAAGAAGGCTAGATCTTGAATTCCCAAAGCGGTTCTTGGTTACCCCTGGTGTTCTTAACTACAAAAATCCCTATCCCACAACCTGAGAATTACTAGGGTGATAACAGGCCTTGGGGGTATTATGATCCTTGGAGGAAACTCCCACGGCTAGAAGAGTTGACAGAGAAAATTGGATCGAGTACCAAGGTGTGGCAGGTGGTTTTTACCCTGTACCAATTTTTATGGTACATATATGATGTGTATTGCAGTTTATATTATAATTTTGTTGAAGTAGCATACAACAATTTACATAGTGATATGAGAACCACTCTCTAGAGTATACATCGATTTTGTACACATGGTTTTTCAGTTGCTTTTTAAGATATATCATTGGTGATGATCACATGATTATATAATGAACCATTAAGTTGAACTATGAAATTATTCCTCACAACACACACACACAAAGCGTCGCTATTGCGACGGATGCCTCCAAACGTCGCAATTGCAACACTTAGACATTGTGAATTACAATTGCGACGTTTGGAAGCATCTGTCGCAATAGCGACGCCTTAGAGAATAGGGTCGCCATTGCGACGTCTTCCTTCAGACGTCGCAACTGCGACACTTTGTCTAAGTGTCGGTATTACGACCCATTTCTCTAAACGTCGGTATAGCGACGGTTCCGGGTGGGATTGAAAAAAATTGCGAAAATTTCCGACATTTGGTCAAAAGCGTTGGAAGCAAGTGTCAGAATTTTCGCCAAATGTAGTAGTTTAGAGACGCTTTGGGCCATGGTGTCGCAATTGCGACGTCTTCCTCCAAACGTCGCAATTGCGACAGGTTTTAGGTGTCAGTATGGCGACACGTTTCTATAGACGTCGGTATAGCGACGGTTGCGGGCGGGATGGAAAAAATTTGGGAAAATTTCTGACATTTGGTCAAAAGCGTCGGAACCAAGTGTCGGAATTTCTGCCAAATGTAGTAGTGTTATGATTCTTTATACTTGTGTAATAATGATTAATTGAACATTTAATATTTTTTTATGATATTATGCATGGTTTTCACTGACATCTAGGAACTATATATGCTGTACAACTAGGTTTTTATGTTCTTTATTTGTTTATTTCTAGGTTACGAAGCACAAAGGTTGGCTGGGGGTTTGTACCCCGCGGGATCTACATTAACCGCAGGACTTTCGGGTAAGTTCTGCAACCAGTAGTATCTAGTTTTCAGTATAAAATATTGGTTAGGTGAGTCCTTCTTGAATGACATGCCCCTGATCTATGAAGGTTGTCAAGCCAATACCTTTAGGGTATTTTTTCCCGAAACACCTCATCCTTACTGCTTGACATGTTGTTGTTGTAGTTTCCACACACTCTACCTCTACTGTTGATAAAGCCACAATTGGTTGTTTCTTAGAAGCCCATGAAATGGCTCCTGAATCCAAATGAAAAACATATCCAAAGGTGCTTTTCCTATCATATATACTTCCATCTCAATCATTGTCGGTATATCCAATCAAATCAAATTTTTTTGAAGTGGTGTATAAAATACCATACCTTTTTTTTCCTTTCACATACCTGAGAATTATTTTTGCTGCTTGCCAATGTGCCTCCTTTGGCCTTTCCATAAATTTGGAAATTAAACTTACAACATTCATAATATCACGCCTAGTTATAGTCAAATACATAAGGCTGCCTACTATGCTCTTATACAAAATTGGATCAAAATCGTTGATGTTGTCTTCTTTTCTTAACTTCAATCCCATCATTGTGGGAGTAATTTCTGCTTTGAAATCCTGCATGTCAGATATTTCCAAAACTTCTTTAACATACTTTGCTTGAGAAATAAAAAATTTATTTTCATTTTTCTCTACTTATATTCCTAAGAAATATCTCAGCAATCCCATATCAGTCATCTCAAATTCTTCTTTCATGACTGTTTTAAAATTCTCAATAATGTAAGAACCATTACCAATGAATATCACATCATCAACATACAAAAAAACAGTGACCATCTTACCATACTTTTATTTGATGTATAATGTGGGTTCTCCTTCACATTTCTCAAACCCATTTTCCAATAGATAGGCATCTATCCTACTGTACCATGCTCTTGGTAATTGTTTCAGCCCATTCAAAGCTTTCTTCAACTTGCATACTTTGTGCTCTTGGAATTTTTTCTCATAGCCCAGAGGTTGTTCAACATAAACCTATTCCATCAATACTCCATATAGGAATGTTGATTTCACATCCATTTGGTAAAATTTCCACTTGTGTTGTGCTGCCATGGACATCACTACTCTTACTGTTTCCATTTTTGCAAATGGTGCAAAAGTTTCCTCATAGTCTCTTCCTTGCTGCTACTTATATCCATTTACAACAAGTCTCGCCTTGTGCCTTTCAATCTTACCTTCAGCATTTATTTTGGTTTTATAGACTCATTTCACTCCAATTACTTCCTTTCTTGGGAGATCAACTAGTTCCCATGTTTTATTTTTCTCTATGGCATTTATCTCTTCATCCATAACATCTATCCATTTCTTATACCTAACAACTTATTAAAAATGAATAGGATATTCTACATGACAATATAATGCAAATAAAGAATTTATACCTTCATTTGCTACCTCTTTCTCATAGATTTCATTCAGGCTTCTGAATTTGGTTCCTCTTTCACTTGTTGAACTTGTGCTTGTAGAAGCACTCAAATCTGCTCCTTGTGATGTGCTTGGAGAAGCATTGTCATCACTTCTCAAGGGTGTTCTCGTACCTGCTTGTGGTGTTCTCGTACCTTCTTGTGGTGTCTCAACGCTTCCATCCCATGCTTCTTCCTCAACAAATTGTACATCTATGATTATCATAAAATTCTTGGTGGATGGGTTATACAATCTGTATGCTTTGGATTATTCATTGTATCGAACAAATATGCACTTATCCCCTTTATTGTCCAACTTCTTCCTTAGCTGATCTGGAATGTGTGCATAAGCCACACAACCGAAAACTCTCATGTGGGTGAAATGTTGTTTCATGCCACTCCATCCTTCTTCATGAACTTTATTCATTACATTATTTTTTCGGAATCTATTCAATATATATGTTGCACAATGTACATCTTCAGCCCAATATTCATTTGGAAAATGTTTTTCCTTCAACATGTTTCTTACCATATCCATGATTGTTCTATTTTTCCTTTCAGCAACTCCATTTTGCTGAGGTGTATACCTTGTTGTAAATTGCTTGTGTATCCCATTTTATCTGCAAAAACGCACAAATTATTTGGATATATATTCTCCTCCTCTATCAGTCCTAAGGAATTTAATATGCTTCCCACTTTAATTCTCTACTAGAGCCTTAAAGTGGCAGAACTTCTCAAACACTTCACTCTTCAACTTCAAGAAATAAACCCACTTTTTTCTTCTGTAATCATCAATGAAGGTCATAATATAGTGGCTTCCTACTAATCATGGTATTTGCATTGGTCCACACAAATCAGAATGGACAATTTCTAAGGGTGTATTTTCCCTTATGCTTTTTCCTGATGGAAATCTTTCTCTGTGTTGTTTTCCCAAGATGCAACCTTCAAATAGGCTGTCTGGATTTTCAATCAATGGTAATCCCTTTACCATTCCTTTTCTATGCAAAAAATTTAGGCCTCCAAAATCGATGTGTCCAAATCTCAAGTGCCATAACCAGTTTTCATCTTTTGCTTCTCTTTGGAATGTCTCTTGTGTCACTGCTGCCATTGTAGCTCCTTTCTTTAGATCTGCTCTCATCTTGAGAGGAAACATTTTGTTTCTTGTCATCTTCACTTGTGTAATTATTATTTTTCTTGGTGGTATGTCCATGATGGTACATACATCATCCTGAAAGAATACATTGTAGCCTTTCTAAATGAGCGTTCGAATGCTCAAAAGGTTACACTTCATACCAGGCACATAATAAACATCTGATATCATTTTTCTTTCTCATTTCTTTGTTAAAACATTTACTCTTCCTTTTCTCATGATAGACACCTTACTTTCTGTCCCCAATATTACTTGAGACTTCACATTTTCATAAATCATGGAAAACATAGAAATGTTTCCTGTCATATGGTTGCTACATCCTGAATCTAGAAATCGTATATCTTCATTTTTCTCTTCAGCCATATTACATGCTAAAAATGAATTTTCTTGATTGAGATTCTCTTTTCTAAAATTAGCACCAGGTCTACCACCCATGTCACTCTGTTTCTTCCTACATTCATTTGCATAATGGCTATACTTCTTACAGTAATGACATTGGACTTGGGATTTATCATACCTTTGCCCGTGTGCTTCATTTTTTCCACCTTGTTGGCTACTTCCTTGGCCTTGGTTCTAATTTTGATTACTGCCCCTTCCACTTTTACTTGCAGGGATTTTTCTTCCTCTGTTTTGGCTTCTGCCTCTTCCTTTCCCTCTATAGTTTGATCTACCTTGACCTCTTCCTCTTCCAAAGGAAATTTGGGTCTTGAAGGCATGCTCCAAAGATGATTTATTTTTTCTACTCAATCTTTTTTTGTGTGTCATCAAGGATGCATGAATCTCATCAACAGTAAACAACAAGAGATTTTTTGTCTCTTCAATGGTTTTTACTATTACATCAAACCTTGAGGGTAAGATCCTCAATGTTTTCTCCACTATTATTGTTTCCTCATGGTCTCTCCATGAGATCTCATTTGGGTAACCAACCCAATCAACAATTTGAAGAATGAGTCTATTGTATTAGACTCTTTCATGCAAATAACTTCAGAATCTCTTCTCATTAATTGAAGATTTTTAGTCTTTACCTTGTCCATACCTTGGTAGGTTGTCTGGAGGGTATCCCATGCATCCTTGGACCTCTTTGCTACCGCAGTTCTTGGAAATATGCTTTCATGTCCTTCTTCCTATTACTCTTCAGCAAATCCTTGTCTGCATGTGTTAAGGCATTAAATTCTTGTTCATCTGTTGGTTCTTCTAAACCATCTTCAACTAGCTCCCATAAATCTTGAGAGGAAAACAGGGCTCTCATTGTGATTTCCCAATAGTCATAGTTCTTCCCATTGAACTGTGGGAGTTGAGTATTTCCCATTCTCATGCTTGTGTTGGCTCCTGCCATTGCGTACTGAACTATGCAAAAAATTGATTATGTTTCTTAACTAAACCTTCTCACTGTTGAGAGATATACTTTGTCTTCAAGGGACTCCTTTCTATAGTTCTCTGGACTGCACTCTTAAAAAAAACAAACAGAAAACTTTGTTTTCATAAATACCTTGCTTTGTTGATCTTTCACACCGCAGGAGAAAACTTCAACAAAATCCTTCTTCCTTCATCTTCTTTGGAAAATGCAAAGAGCTTGGAATAGATTTGATACCATGATGGAATTTTTGGTTACTCTGGAACAACTGAGAGGAAATAAAATTCCTCATTCAAACAAATAGATTTAATAAAAAAATGTAAATAGAGATGGAGTAAAAAATCTATTTCTCTTAAAAGAAATGTTGGACTATTACAAAGTGAAATTTCTTTCCTCAAAGCTTATGTTGTTCTGGATTCACAAAAAAAAATATTCTGGCTACTACACACGCAGTGCTCTTGCTCTATGTCTTCCACACAGTGTTTTTGCACACACTACTCTCTATATTTTAATAAACAGTCTCTCTTGTTGTATATGTCTGCCAGCATATATATATATATATATATATATATATAATAAACATTTTATGTTTATAATATATATTTCAAAATATATACAACCTAAGTTTAAAACTAAAACATGAAACTTATGTCATGACACTTATAAAAAAAAATACATTAATCCTAAGTCTTAAATTAAAGTTATGGCCCTCTTTAGTTTCGGCAGAGTGTGTAGACACCTTCTCACCTGTTTATTTGCCCCATGAAATTTTTGTGATTGGTCCAGAGGAGTAATGACATCACCTCCTCCGGTGGGTTGACTTCGCCCTTCGCAACCCATGTTGGATGCCGATGGAATGGAGTTGGAGTTAAGTGTGGTTGGTGGAGACTTTATGACTGGTAGGTGTGAGGATAAGTACGCGAGGGTGCAGAAATTTAAATGCGAGAGGTTGCGTGTAGATTCCAAACAAGACTTTTCTGCTGCTGCTGTCTTTCGAATTTCCCATCAAAATTTAAGTTTGTCCTCCTTCTGTCTGTTTGTAGTTGGAATTAATTTCCAACATTTACGTTTCAGTAAAAAAAAGGAATAATGTATGTAATTTCTTTATCTCAAATGGAATTCAGTTATATGCTTGGTTTGTTATCTACCAGGGTTCTTGTTTTCAATTCTAACTAGAAATACTAATTCAGGGTAAAATATTTCCTTGACGAGAGACCCTTATAGTTGGCTCGTTCCAGCTTGGCCCACGACTCCAAACGAGGGACCTCCCACTAACAATTTTTACTCGAGACATGTCAGATTGATACAAATTCTTCTAATAGATTATTCCCTAATAGAATATATCTTATTTTTTGTTGTGTACAATTGTTATCATTGTTCGGTCTTGTCTGTCTTATTTTGTTGTAAGCCTGATACAAATTCTTCTAATAGATTATTTCCTAACAGAATATATTTTATTCTTTGTTGTGTATAGTTATTATCATTGTTCGATCTTGTCTGTCTTATTTTTTTGTTTAGGTTTTAATGTGTCTTTTATTCTTCTCGACTATGAGACTGTTGTATCTATTTTATTTGGGGTTTGGATATACAGTCTTGCCACCTACCCCAGAACATAATATAAAATTTTAAACTAACTAATTTAAATACCTCATATGTATGGAATTATTTGTAAAAGTAAAAACAAGAATTAAGTTTAGCTTGTATATAAAATATTTTACACAGTCCCAACTAATGCATAATTTATATTTAAACAATCAATAATTTCAACACACATAATAAAATATGATTATCTACATATGATTTAACTAATATCACTTATTTGTCTATCAACAGTTCTCCCATTTACTGGGATCTTGACATGCTTGCCTCTGAACCATAAGTTCAACAATTACGTCAGAATTCCCTTGAGCTATCAGCCCAAAAAACAATATTATAGTATGAGGACTTGTAAGGTCCAAATAGCCTCAGGATTGCCTATCGAACCTTTCTTATGTATTCTCCCAACAGGGGCTCCACTGGTACTCAAACAACCCGAAGAATAGTATTATAGTATGAGGACCTGTAAGGTCTAGTCTAGCCTCATGACTGCCTATCCAACCTTTCTTATGTATTCTCCCCACAGGGGCTCCACTGGTACTCAAACAACTCTAGAGTTTTTCAGAAAAGAAAACATGTATCAGGACTTGCAGTTTCTTTATTTTTTTTCTTCTTCTCATTACTTTCCTCTCCCCACATTTCCTCCAACCTCCTCTGCCTTCCTCGGCTCGTTGTTCCCTATTTAGATGTCTATCTCTCGAGAAACATGGGAGGAGTAACCATTTTCCTCTTAATTGTTCAAGGCTTGTTTAATTTCTTGGGTGCCACCCATAAATACCACATTTGTAAATAGATGCTTTTCTGATCAATTATTATCGTTATTCCTTTTTAAAGATCAATTAACTTTAAAATAGGAATATATATATATATATATATAATTTGTTTTATTTCTTATAATAATTACTGTCCAATTTTACCTATAAAACATAGTAGATAAGAAATTGTCATTGTACCATGCTATTACACTAATTGAGTCATATACTAGAAGGTATCTACTTCAACTTAATTTTTCATACATCCTAAGTGCCATGGATACTCCCAATTTTAACTTCTTCATGATTATAAAAAAACTCTCCCATTTTACTAACAATTTTATTTTTTGAATAATTAAAATATATAATTTTATAAAAATAATTAAAAACTACATAATTTATTAATACTTTCAAATTAAAATATGTATTTTCCTTTATAAAATAGTTAAACAATTAAAATTTATTAAATCCAATTAATTTCAATGTAAATATCTTATAACTTTTTGTGAAAACTCCACTAACTCAATTAAACTAACAAAAGTAATTATAAAAATGTTCAATTAAACTAACATAACTCTCACTCAAAAGCATCTAAAAATGAAACAAAGCAACGCCAATTAAACCATTGAATTATAAAAATGAAAGCATGTGTAATATATATAAACAAAATAATTTAGTTAAAAATATGTGTTATTCAATTCATAATATAAAATTGATATATTAAACTCAAAACTCTCATGGCTTTTAATGCAGATAAGATGGGGTTTTGGGTTATGTTTACCATTACCTTTTGGAATTCATCTTCCCATTTAATGTTGGGAGTACATGGCATTTCTTTTGCATGCACGAATATGTTATTAAATTTGAGTGGTTTTTGAGTGCTGGCGTGTAGTGTGAAGGGGATTGCAAGAGAAGAGGTTTATTCCTCATCTTTGTGTAGCATATTTTTTGAGCAATGGGTTGTGGAAATTTTCTTGGTTTGTCTTTCTTCGGGGTCTTTTTTGAGGAAGAGGGAGGAGTTGAGCTTATCCCTCGGTTGGTAAATGAAGGTGGTGCTTTGGGTTTAGGAAATTGGTTATTCGACGAGGTGGTGAGCTTTTTTTTTTAGGTTGGTGAATTGGGGTTATAAGGACTTGTATTTTTTTTAGTTTTTTGTTTTAGTGAGTTTGTTGTTTTGCATATTTTCTCAGTAAATTTGTTGTTTTAGGTGCTTTTTTTTCAACCTTAGGATGTTTAATGTTCTTGAATTTTGATTCTTCTTCATCTTCGACTTTGGGTTTGGGAGTTTTTTATTCATTACTATTTGTGTTACTTCGTGGGTTATTGTATTGTTGTGTGTAGACGTCTATTGTCGAGGGAAATGTTGGCTTCTTGTGGTGTTCAGCTTGGGAAAAATGGATGTGTCATTGACCTCTTGTTCTGGGGTTGATGTTGTTCTAGTGTCGGGACAGGGTGTTTTCTTGGTCAAATGGTGGGGGGTTTAAATGATATTGTTTAGATTTTTTCGCCCCTCTCTTTTTCAGGAAGTCTGATTTCCAATTTTAGTCATTTAATTTGGGGATATTGTGATGATTTGTTGTGTCAATTTCCTAATATAGTCGATAGACATAGAGTCTCATTTTTCAATAAATTTGCAGGTAGGTGTTATCCCTATAAATATTTACATCAACCCCTCAATGACTCTGCATTGCCTCCAAGGAAACGTCAGAGAAGTAAAATGGGTGGTGGAAGTGTTGGTTTGCATGGTTAGAGGGGAACGAAGTTGTTCCCTCATCAATAAGTGGAATTTCATTTCAACATTGTCCCACCTGATGTGTGTATGGAAATAAGAATTTGGGAGAAGAGAGGAATTCATTGTCTGATTCAAAATTGCTAGAAGATTTGTGTGGATGGGTTCTAGATCCGAGGCCCAGAGGAGGAAGAAAGAAAAAATTGTTGAATTCATTCGCCCTTCATTGGGAAATAAAGACATTGTTGGGATTAGTTCTCAAGACAAACACGTTGAAAAATACAAATCCTTTTCATCGCGGGAGGATGTCAAGAGAATTTTGAGGAACCTACGCTTCTTTGTGGAGGGAATTGAGGCTCGGATAATGCATGTTGGAAGTCATGTACCCTATGAATTGGAAGGTGGTGACCATATTGACTTGCCTAGTTCGAACACTTGTGCCCTGACTAATTTTTTCTCATCTAACGAGGAATAGTGTAGAGGGGATGATTTTTCTTGACTTCCCATGTGGTGAGCCTCTTGCTCTAGTTTGGCCCTATATGTCCATTCCTCCAATGGGATTACGACAATGTATAGTGTTGCGACCCAGTTTTGGTGGTGGTCGTGTTTTCCCTTATATATGATTCTTCTGTTTTTAATATTTTTGAAATGCATAGTGCCTCTTGCTGTGTTGGTTTTGAAAGCAAGTTGAGTTCAGTCATATGTTGATATGAGAATGAAATGTCTCTTGGGTTTTATATTTATGTCTAGTTAGAATCTTGTAAGCCGAAATGGGGAGTTATTTTTCAAATCTTAGTATGTATGTATCTATGTTCAGCTAGGTATCTGCGACAAAGGTGAATTTCTTAGGTTGGAATTCCCTTTTCCACATCAATCTATCTATATATTTTTGTTTCTATGATTAATCCAAAGCTTTGAAATTTACATTAAAAAAAAGATATATTACATTAAAAGACTTTTATTAGTAATGAAAACATTTAATACATGACTCGTAAATAAAATATCTCACTAAGATAAGTCATAGTGACATATATTTAAAAATATATTAATAATAGAATTTTTTTTAATATGAATAACGTGGTTTATAAATAAAACATTTCAATAAGCATATTAAGTAAAATATTTTAATGTCAACTATGTGTATGTGTATATATTATATAAAGCAATTAAAAAAAACATTATGGCAAAAACATTTTAAAGCATTTCAATAGTGTAGCTATTTTATATTTTGGCTATTTTCACCTATATTTTTTTGTCAATATTATCTCTTTAGAAACTATTTATTGAAATTGTAAATTTAAGTATTATCTATTAATTGTGTTTTGATGATTTTATTGTCAATTTTGTTTAAATTTTAGCTAAATTTTATTGGAATTGTAAATTTAAGTATTATGGGTAATTTATGTTTTGACCTCACATATTTGTTTTTTTTTGTCACTTTGCAAGCAATTCTTTTTTGGAATTTACACAATCCAAGTGTATACAAACCAAGGTTAAATGAAATTTAAATAATATAGATATATATATATATATATATATATATAAGAGTTAGCTCATATGGTCAAGATCTTGTTGCTAAAAGTATTTTTCCATTAGTTGATCACAGGGTTGGATGTGCTTTTTTTGAATTTTTGCAATCTAAAAGAGGTTTGCATATCTAGAGATAAGAAATAGAAGTGTAACACCCCAAGTTTCTATGCTTTTTAAATTTGACATTTGAATAAATCCAAAAGGGAAGTGGACGCCAATGGAGAAACAAAGTGTGGATTTTATTTAAATATTTATTAATAAAAATAAAGGAAGTAGTTATGTGTGCATTCTGACTAGATTGAGATGGAGATCCTAAACCAAAATCCACGAGGATATGGATAAGGTTAGACTTTCCCAAAACCTTTCAGAAAACCTTGAAAGGAATATTACTAAATTGGATTTGGAGAGAAAAATATAAATTTCCCCAATGAAGAGGCAAGTAATTGGGAAGAGGAAGAAAAGATGGAAAAGCAGAAAAGACAAGCTTTAAAGTACCTCATTGAGGGAAGCCTAGGCAAAAACAGGAAAAAAACATCCTCAAAATTCTGGACACAGAATTTAGAAACAGGCTTGGGAAAGCATTGCTTAAATAAGTTGCTCCATGACAGACAAAGGGTTGTCTATCACAGGGAGAATTGGATCTCAGCTCGGGGGTGAATTAAGAAGATAATAACTCTATGGTTGGGAGGAACTAGTCTGAGGAAGTGGTATGTACATAGAACTAAGATATTTCTTGTTACATTAAAATTGTATTTTATAATTGTTAGATTAATGGTTAGCTAGAGGTTAGTAAAGGTATTTGTTGTCTCTAGAATTTTTATACATTTAACAGATATTAATTGAATAAGAAGTACTTCAAAATCTATATGGTTGTATGAAATCAGTCGAGTGAGGACCATCAACCAGAATTTCTAAACTTGCGGGAGGCTTAAATCTGGAGATAGGAAACTTTGAGAAAAATTATTAGTTAAAAAAGAAAAAATTGCAATACACTTCTACATTTATACTTGAAAACAAATATATATGTATATCTCTATATACCTTTACCAGAAAAATACATAAATCTGTAGTTTAGGAAATAAGTGATAATTTCAAATTTAAAATTATAGAATGTACAAAGGAAGAAAAATGATTAATTACTTTAAATACTATAAAACATAACTGAAATTAAACATTTGAATAGTAACTATGAGTATGGAAATCTGCATAGATTAAATAATTCTTGACAATTGAAACCCAGAAAATATCTCTGTATATATAGGAGAATTCAGATAAATATTATTGTGTAATGTGCGTTATTCCATTTTTGGAAAGTTAAATCCATAATAGCATGAGTAGAATCTCTAGTTAATTAATTTAGTATATAACAGAGAGCTAAAGGATGGCTGATGAGAAGAAATCCTTAAACTTGCTGGTTGAAACAATATCATATTAATAAACTTAAGTGTAAGTTATTTCTCCAAGAAGAAGAAAAAAAAATGTGAGGTAACATAACTAACTACCATGGAGATACTCTGTATGAAAGATTTCTTTTGGAACTATATAGTTATGAGGTGTAGTAAATTACATCAACAGGATTACTATTCTGAGAAGTGTAGTTGAAGTAGATGAAACAGATTAAATATTGAATTTCATTTTTGAACAAATAATATATATAGGCCTATGCCTGAATAGTAAATACAGGGATAATGTAATTAAAATTAAAACAGTTATATAATACGAATTAGAAGTAAAGGGAATTTGAACTAAGTATACATTAACTCTGTAAACCATTCCTATAGCCAACATCAGTTCTGAAAATTGTAAGTGAGTACATCCAATAATTATAAAAATAATGCACAATTCAGGTGAAATTATGAATAAACTCAATTTTCCTAATGTTCATAAAGTTATGTTATAACAGTGAGTTACAAACATTCATCATTAATCGAATTCTAACTGAAAGGGAAGATCGAATCATTTCGATTTCTGTTGTGAAATTTCGATTGATGTACTGACCTATGAAATGAAAAGAAATCAGTGTATAATTCAACTAGGGTTGACTATATATATATTGATTTAGAAGGAAAAAAAATTATATTCCATGAGAACTCCTATGTGGTATCATTACCTGCAATCATCATTGGAAAATAGGTTAACAACTAACATGAATGTTGGGGTTTCAAATGAAGATATGCTATCTTTATTAAATTGGAAAGAAAATTGGGTTACCTTCAGGAGATCGAATTGATATAATGAGACCATCACTACAACGAAAATGAAAGGGGCTATTAGATTTGGGGGTTTCTAAAACTAAAAAAAATTAGAAACCCATGAAGACCTGTATAATCTGGTTATTATGAACAAATGAATTTGGGAATCGTACATTAGTCTCGCCTGGGCGACGTCCATAGGAGCGTTTTCCCTTACAAGGGTTGGGGTGAAATTTTAAGATCTTCAGTACAGCTGAAAGAGTATTCCTCTCCCAGTCCCTTTAAAAAAACAAATCCAGCGGGAATAAAAAAAAATAGGGTTATAGAAACAGGAAACGATTTGTCTATATGCAAAGAAAATAGTTAAGAGACATTTATACAATGGAGATAAATCTTTTAATTTTATACGTCTGTAGGATTAAACAAGATCCTTGCTCTAAATAAGTACGGATATACTCATGGAAGTGTTCATATGAAAAAGAACCAAAGTTTCATAAATAATAAAATGAAAAATCTTACCTTATGTACAAGACTTCATTCGAGACATTCGACTGGACTGGTAAGATACCGGCGAACAATAATGTTGTTGGGAAGCGTTGTGCAAGTTCAATGAATTATTTATTCAGGAAATAAAAACGAGTTTCAGGGTTCGGCTCTGAGGAACTCTTGAAAGAAAAAAGAGAAATGGCAAGGTCCATTTATAATCCCGACATATATACCAGGTATGAAGCCCTAATCTAGTTATTGAGATCACCATCCAGGTGGCGTCCGATGCCTAACTTAGGGCCAGGAGAAACGTGAAGGACTTCTCAAAAACTCAATGGGAGACAAGTTGCTCAGGCCAGCTATACTCTAGTAAATGCAAGTGTACGTAACCCTAGAATGGCATCGCCAAATTTATGGTCTTTATCACAAAAACACAACATCAAGCATCGTATCTGTTGCTCGGATGTTGGGAACAACAAAATGATATGAAGAGTTTTCCTGTACATTGATTGTCTCAATTTAATTTCGCCAACTGACATACGAAACAGAGTGAGATATCAATTCAGGTCCTCTTTCATTGATTGTATAGCAGAGTTTGGAAACAATGCATAAATAATCATTTTGGTAACATGAATAATGTGAACCCAGGTTCAAATTAAAATCAATAGATTTAAAATTAAAAAACATAGTGGGTAAAATGATAGTCGAATTGGGTAATAGTCCCAGAGTCAGGTATTGGTTGAAAATGTATAAATAGTACTAGGAAGTGGAGCATAGAAAAAACAAAACTTTAAACCAACAACCACAACGAACATTCATGGGAATTCGAATTGGACAATAGCCTAGGGGCTATGTATCTGTTTGATATGGTATCTAAATAACTATGCGAATTTAATTATAAGTGATAGGTGTTAAGTTAACATGAGGTTGACTCTATTAGTTCACAATTTGGAGCATGGAAATTTATAAATTTTTCTTTGATATAAATAAAGGGAAGTTAATTGTGTGGTTAATAAAGTTAGACGTACGAAAGTAAAAAGGAAATTTTAAACCATCAAAACTCCAAACGAATTATTTTCCTTATACAATAATTGCAATAGGGATGGTTACCATTAAGATAAGATAATGTAGATGAAGGTGAGGGATTTAAATTAAAGTTCTTTGGTTCACTTAACAAAGTTAGTGATAAGTAGTCTTTTATGGAAAAATAACTTAAGGTTTAAGTTGGGTTCACGATATGTGGATATGTAAATTTAACTTAGTACTTAAATTTAGTTAAATTTTATCTCGGTAAAGATTTAACTTAATGATTAAAATCAGTGAGATTCTATATATATATAGATATATATATACACTTTGGAAATATGAATTGGGAAACAAACATGAACAGTGATATTTAACTTCAATATTAAGTTAGCAGTTATGTTTGTATAGTATAAAAATCTATCACTATGATGTGGAAAAAAAAAATTGAACATGAGAGACATTACAAATGGTATCAGAGCACTAGTTGAAAAACTGAGCAGTTTATGTGCTCACACAGAAAAAATATGCTGCTAAGATTTTTATGAATGTTAAAAATATTACTAATGTTGTCTTGTTGTACAGTGACAAGGCACAAAAAATAACAGCTGCAAAAAACATGACTGAAGAGGATGAGCTTTATGTTGATCTGTGTGGTGGAGAGAATACGCCAGATCCCAATGCTCCGTTGATGGCTATGTTGCACCAAATGCAACACGATATGGTACAGCTTAAAAATCATGATGATAGGCTATCTTTAGCCAGTGAGGAGCAGGAAAAGCTCATAAAGGAACTCACTTCACGGAACAACCAAGAAGGTGAAGGTTCTAGAAGGAAGAGAAAAAGAAGAGTCAGTTTCTCAAATGAATCTGAGGAAGATGACGCTACTAGACAGCAGTCTAGACAGAAAAAGGAATTACAGGGTGAATCCTGAAAAATAAAACCTCCCTCCTATGATGGAGAAAAGGAAGAAGATGCTGAGGCATGGCTTCTGAATATGATTAAATACTTTCAGGTTTACAAATATGAAAGTAATTTAAGGGTTAGGCAAGCCATTTATCAACTGCAAGGTAAAGCTAGCTTGTGGTGGGAGGAAAAAAAAATGGTTCATGCCATTGATGAGAAAACAGTGACTTGGGAATATTTTCAAGTCAAGTTCAAGAATCGATATTTGAATGAATTCTATTATGATGACAAGGAAAAAGAGTTTCATGAAATCAGATTGGGACAACTCACCATAGATGAGTTGGTCACCAAGTTCAAAAATGTTCTATGATATGTGCCTTATATCCGAGAGGAGAAGGCAAAGGTACAAAGGTTTCTGAATTGTTTGCCTACGATTTACAAGGAGAAAAAAGAGTTTGATAAGCCAAAAAAATGGACGAGGTAGTAAGGAAAGCAAGATTATGCTATCAGCAGTTTCGGGGTAATATGGAGCAAGGAAAGAGCTGGTCAAATAAAGGTTATTCCAGTGGAAAGAAACAGAAACCAGCTTACTTGAAAAACTTCGGTAGGAACCATCAGAAAAATAAATTTAATAAAATAAGTGACAACCAAACTGCTCAATCTCAAACTGGTTCTAAACCAATAAATGGGAATAATAAGAAGGAAGGCACTGTTAAAATTCGGGAACCTTTGAAGTGTTGTGGTTTTGGAGAACCTCATTTATTGAGGGACTGTCCACACTGAAATATTCAGATGGTGCTCCGAGAATCTACTACAGTTAATGATGTAGCAAGGAACATCCCCACCATCAGCGCAGCCTTAAAGAACCGGCAAGAAGAACACCAGTCTACTATGGTCAAGATGGAAGGTAAGATTGCTGACCAATCTGTTACAGTTTTAATTGACTCGGGTGCATATTTGAGTTATATTAATCTAGAAGTTGTAGAAAAATGTAAACTCAGAATAGAGAAGTTTCAGAAGTATTGGTTGGTCCAATTAGCCACTGGTACCAAACGTAAGGTAACTCATAAGTTACCTCAAACAACAATTAAATTGAATTATTATCAGACAGAAGTAAATTTAAACATTCTTCCATTAGGTTCCTATGATATTCTGATAGGAATGGATTGGTTAGAAAAGAAAAAGGCCATGCTGAATTGTTGGGACAAGACATTGCACTACATTGATAAAGAGGGAAAACCCTTCATACTCAAAGGAAAACCGAAACCCATTTCTGTAAGGCAGATATCAGCTCTTCAATTAAAAATAACTGCTAGAAAGGAATATCAAGTATATGTATTACATGTTGAAGAATTAGGACAACAACTTGAGAAAAACTTGTTAGACACCTTACCAGTGATCAGAGAGTTTAAAGAAGTATTCCCGGATGAGATTCCTCATCTCCCTCCCAAGAGAGAAATCGATTTCACAATTGATTTACTCCCTGGAGCAACTCCAGTTTCCAGAGCCCCCTACAGAATGAGTCCCCTTGAACTAATGGAGTTAAAAATGCAACTACAAGAGTTGTTGGATAAATGTTACATCAGACCGAGTGTATCTCCTTGGGGAGCACCGGTATTGTTTGTGAAAAAGAATGATGGTACCTTCCGAATGTATATTGATTACCATCAACTGAATAAGTTGACTATCAAAAACATGTATCCATTACCTCGAATAGATGACCTTTTTTATCAAGTTAGGGGAGCCTTTGTGTTTTCTAAGATTGATTTAAGGACTGTTATCACAATAAGAATTAAAGATGAATATTTCAGCAAAACAACATTCCGAACACAGTATGGACACTATGAATTTGTAGTCCTACCCTTCAGGTTGACAAATGCTCTTGCTACTTTTATGTGTTTAATGAATAGTGTCCTGAATAAATACTTAGACAAATTTGTACTAGTATTTATTGATGACATTTTAATCTATTCAAAAAGTGAGGTGGAGCATAAAGAACACCTGAGAGTAGTATTGCAGACTCTTAAGGAAAAACCAGTTGTATGAAGAATTTAGTAAATGTGAGTTTTATAAGGATAAAATTCAGTATTTGGGGCATATAATATCAGAACAAGGGTTGGTTGTTGATCCTGAAAAGATAAATTCCATTAGAGAATGGTCTATGCCTATTGATGTATCATCGATAAGATCATTTATGGGAATTGCGGGGTACTACTGAAGGTTTGTAGAAAAATTTTATACATTAGCATATCCCATAACTTCATTGCAGAGGAAAGGTACAAAATTTGAGTGGACTGAAAAATGCCAAAATATCTTTGAACAATTGAAACTAAAACTAACCACAACACCTATTCTAAATATTGCAGATCCTAATCAGGAGTTTGTAGTATGTACCGATGCGTGTCGATAAGGACTAGGGGGAGTCCTGTTGTAATAAAATTATGTTATTTCCTATGAATCTAGAAAAATTAAGAAACATGAGCAGAAATACAGTTTGTATAATCTCGAGTTAGCTATTGTAATCCACGCTCTCAAGATGTGGCGACACTATGTTGGGTGTGGAGCTTGATTTTCATCCTGATTCAGAGTTCCTTGTTTTAGCTGGATGTATACCCCAGGAAAACTGTACACCCTTGTAGCGGAGGGGTGTGGGGGTGACTTGTACACCCCGTGGGGTCTTGGGGGGGGGCTAAACCCTTGGCTGGGGGGTCCGAGGGCCAGCGGTCCCTTGGCGGGGGTTTCGAGGGTAGCGGCCCCAAAGCTAAAAACAAATGTAAAATTGCCTTGTAAAAGTATAGTAATCTCTAGTCAATCTGGACCGTCCATTAGGCGGATGATCTGACGGTAGAAGTTATGTTTAGTTTAGGGTTTTTTTCCATAGAAGGAAACCCCTCTCTTTGTATGAGGGTATTTTATTACGACTGTGTAATATATGTGTATTCTCTGAGCGGGAAATAGATAGGGAGACTGTGAGAGAGAGCAGAGGATATTACAGCGGATCTGCTGTAGGTTTTGTCTCTTTATTTTGCTGCATAATAGAAAGGAAGGACTGGTTTTTCGGGGTGGACGTAGCCCAAACTCAGTGAACCATGTATATCTATGTCTCTCTAGTTTTATGTGTTTTGTGTGCTTGTATTTTCCGCATATTTTATGTGTTGCATTTCTCTATAATATTTAATTTTCTAACAACTGGTATCCGAGCTAAAGGTATATTTGGCTGATAAATTTTTAGGAAAGAAGGGTTCCTGGTTCGAGTGGGAGCAATGGCGGAAGCTGGTAAGTTTAGGGTCGAGAAATTTAACGGCCAAAACTTCCTGCTGTGGAAGATGCAGATGGAAGATTATTTGTATCAGAAAGATCTATACCTACCATTGCGAAGAAAAACAAAGAAGCAGGCAGCCATGACAGACGCAGAATGGAACATTCTCGATAGAAAGGCACTCGGAACAGTACGGTTGTGCCTTGCGGCGTCAGTCGCCTTCAATATTTCGAAGGAAACAACAACAGAGGGTTTGATGCAGACGTTGGCGAAACTATATGAAAAACCCTTGTCCTCAAACAAGGTATTTCTTATGAAACAACTATTTAATATGAAGATGTCGGAAGGTGGATCTGTTGTAGACCATTTAAATGATTTTAATACAGTTACCAGTCAGTTAAGTTCTATAGGGGTAAAATTTGATGATGAAGTTAGAGCTATGTTATTCTTGTGCTCATTGCGAGAGAGTTGGAATGGTTTAGTGATGCAGGGTCAACCCTCCATACCCAGAATCTTTAATCACATGCATATAAACATGCATCTCAGCATTTGCCCAAATCAAAACCTAAATGCCTGGCAAATTTCACAACTTTTTGCGGAAGCATTTAGACATATGGTTAAAAAACCACAACCCAACCATATTATTTTCCAAGGTTTCAAATAGCATTAAAAACCCCTTATACAAGTCTTATAAAGACTTTTAACAACCATCAATTTCATTGTTTTATTTCTAGGATTTTATAATTTAAAACCCCCAATGCTTCTCATGCGCTCAATTCAACAACCTTCATGCCCTTTTCAAACTCAATACCCTCTCAATTTCTAACTTGATGTGGAAGTTTACTCAACCCAATAATTCCATTCACATATGGCTGGAAAACAAAATAATGCGCTTATGCTTTTAAAAACCCAACCGGCAATTCACATTACTGCACAATCGATTTCATGCATTTCGATATCAATGAAGTCTCACACTACTACCATCATTTAAAATAACAATTGATCAAACACAACATTAACTTTCACCAAAGAATTTGTACTCTACTATCGAATTTTTACCTTATTGTGGCTGACTTCAAAGTGACCAATATGAATATTTGCCAAATGCCAAGGATTTAACAAATTATTAAGTGCGCCCTGGGTTTTAAACAAGCTTAACCAAGTAATACCACTCACATCCAACTAAATGGACACAGACTTCAGCGTTTCAACATTGATATCAATCAACTCTACATAAATAGAATTTCATTCGCTACTGTTTGATTTAATTCAATCTTCAGAACATGGAAATCGGTTGAATCCAACTTCTGCAGACTCCGTTCACTCACAGGTCAGCGTTCAAGGCGCCTCTCCGATGTCAACAACTTACCCATCGCTTTTCAATTGACTACTTATTCCACATATGCGTTAATAGATTTAAGATATCATTCTGGCAATTAGAAAATTCGACTTCTATGTTAATTATCACTTCTAGAAATTAAAATACTTCACCTGCGTTAAGACCTGACCAAACGAATGGGTTAAACCTCTGGCACCATTCGAAAGTCTGAATATTCGTCCACGCATTTACCTTTCAATCGATTACAATTTGTTAAGTCTGCTCCATATAATTCTGCGCTCATTCAACCACAGGTCGATATTAACACATCGATTTGTATAACTTCAATTCTTTCGTTTTCCCAACTTCAATTTTCTTCAATCTCTGAACCTGCAGTTTAAATAACTCAACACGATTTCAAACATTTATTCTGCACTTTTTCACAACAGTTCAACCAGATGCTCATAAAACAATTGCACCTTCCATAAAGTCGACTCTCCAGGTCGATGTGCCAATGCTATTCAATTGACATTCATCTAATCCTCCTCCACGAGGATCGATACCTCTTCCTGCGTTCTTTCAACAATACACATTCAATTATCAATTATGATATCGATATTTAGTAATATTGATTCCTTCTGATGTGTGCAGAGTCAAATCTCAGAACTTAATTCATAAATAACTCAGAACTTATTTAAATCAAGCATATTTTCACAAAATCCATCCAACAATACTCACCCATACAATTCACACAGGAATTTTAAAACCAAAATTCTTCATCAATAAAACCGAATGTAAACAATTTCAAGAACTGCTTAATTCATGGCCAGATCTTCAAATTGATGGCCCTTTACAAACTGCCCGAAGGCTCCCAAGTAGAACCCTCTCACTACTCACACTCTCAATCTATTCAAGTGTCTTTTCCTCACAAAAACCACTCATATTTATACATAATAATGCATTTAATTCACTCCAAAAATCTCTCCACCTAATCCTCAACTAAATCTATATTTTAGGTGTGGACTCAACAAAGTCCCATACATAGAATACCTACTCTCTAATTTTGCTCCTAATCTATTTCTCTGATATCCTTTTAATTAATAAAAGAATATTTACAAAATCCTCACTTTTCCAAATTATCTCCTATTTTATTTAAAAATAACAAATTAATTAATAAAATAATAAAAATGTCACACCCCCCTTTTATCACATATTTACAAATGAAAAATGTCCTTGATGCTCCTGCATCAGACTCCCAGGGTTGAAATTAATCATGATTGCCTAATCATGTGTTCGGATCTGTGTATGCCTGGATCCCATATCTTGTGCTGCAACTTTCCACTTGTCACTGCTTCTTTCTGATGTTCTTCTCCAGGTCTCCACACTTTATGTTGCATCGCCCCACTGACTAGGCTTTCACAATCTTCTGATGTCTTTCTTTTGCTGCTTTCCTTTTTTTTTACTACTGCTGGCCTCTTCCGGGATTCTTTCATCATCATCCGCCTCATCAGTTCAATTTCTCTGTCTAACAGATTTTCTCCAGCGTCTGCAATAAAACCTGTACTCACAAAACAATTGTTAGAATAAAAAACATATGGCTTCAGCGCCCCCATAGATGTTGCTTCAGCTGCCACCATAAATGTTGCTAACATTGGTTTTACTCCTGCAAATGCTACCCCACATGTTGTTGCCTTCCAAACTTCCTGTCCCTCTGCAACATTCTTTTTCTTGTCACCTGCAATTTCATCTTCCACTTCTTTCTCTGGTTCAAATGTCTCTAGTAAACATTTCAGGATTTCATCAACATGCTGCAAATTAACTCCAGCATAACCTCTATCTTCCCCTTCGACAATCTTCAGTAATTGTCCAGCATCATCTTGATTGATTTTGGCAATCAAATCAAGTTCTTCCAAAACTGTAGCCTCATCCTCTAACACTGTAGTAGTTCCAAAATTTTGTCCACCAGTTTTCTTTTGGCTATACAGACAAGCCAACTTCTCCTTGTCACTTATGGTAACAAGCCTCTGCATATGAGACATGATTGTCTCACCTCCTTCCTGCAACAATTTTTCTTCTTCCAAGACATTTCCAAATGATGGACTGTCTTCTGCATCACCTGTAAACACAATCAAATTGTCAGCTTCAAAATCACAGGACCCAATGGTCTCACTTTTTGATTCAGTCATCCGCAGCTCCAAGTCTTCTTCAGAACTCAGAAAATGTTCACTGGCTTTCTCCTCAGTTTCCTCTGGAAACACTTCAGTATGCTGCTCTGAGTTCCTTCCCAACTTCTTTGTTAGCACATCAGTATGCTGATTTGCATTCACCATGAGACTGTCAGCTAGTCTCTCTTTCTTTCCAATCTTTGCTTCATGACTGTCATTCATGAAAACTTCTTTATCTTGCTTTTTCAGCAAATTAGCCTGCACATAAGTCCTCTGTCTCTCCAATTTTCTTCTATGAAGATCTAGTTTCCTATACAATTCAACAATTTGATTAGGATTAGAACTTGGAAACTTCACACAATTTTCCATACCTTCACCAGCTCTTGACCAGTCATCAGTTGGTCCTTCTCTCTCTGCACCAATATTCTGATTAGACTCCTCTGTCTTCATTTCAACCTGAGATCTTGCTATCTCAGCATCGATCTGAACAGATTTCGGATTCAACTCTTCTCTCTCCTGAACAAACTCTAAAGCTTGCTCATCTCCCTGTACTGTACCTGCAAACATACACAACTTATTAGTTTTAAAACCACAAGACTTTTCAGTCTCGACTGCTTCCTCCAGCACTTTCCTTTGAACAGATCTGCATGTGGAATCTTCAAATTCCATCTCTGGCTCAAGAACTCTAAGTTCATTTTTCAACAAGGAAATCACACTTTGCCTCAACTTCATATGCAATGGTTGCCAAATCACTCTCTTTCCCTTCAGTGGAAATATCCATCCTACTTTCTGATTTTCCTGCTCTTGCAACCATTCTTCTAGTACCTGCAATTGTACCTTCATTACTGCAATTTCTCTTTCTCTGACTTCATCAATCATCTCACCTCTGTGGCAGTCCTCTGAACCTCTTCTCTGATCCTCCATGATCATGAGTTTCTCACTCATCATGAGTTGCACTAGCCTCTGCAACATAAATCTCTTCTGTTGCCCCTTACCTCACCAAGCTCTCCTCACTCAGTCTTTTGGTAAGTACTTGGTTAACTGCCTCTGGAACCTTTTGAGCATTCTCCTCTACTCTTTCTCTAGGCTATCTCTTCAACTCACCTTCTTCTTCAGGACACTGCAATTGTCCTCCCTATCCAGCCTTTCAATGAATTTAAGGTTCACTGCCATCATCTTGTCTACAACCATAAACTTCAATCATAAATTTCAAATCAGAAAACTATCTCACCTTTAAGATCCTGCATGATCTTCTCCTCCCTTCGTTTCTGCAATCATGTTTACTGCAATTGTGTAGCTTGCATATCAGATTTTAAAATATGATCTTCCTTTTAGTAATTCATCACACATTTAAATAAAACACACTTTAGTTCTCAGCAAAACCTTCTTGCACTTATTCAGAAAAAATAAAAAATAAAAATATAAATAAATAAATAAATAAATTAAAAAATAAATAAAAAAAATCAAACATCTTCTCTTTCAACAGAGCCTTCCTGCTTTGATAGCAAAAAATGATGCAGGGTCAACCCTCCATACCCAGAATCTTTAATCACATGCATATAAACATGCATCTCAGCATTTTCCCAAATCAAAACCTCAATGCCTGGCAAATTTCACAACTTTTTGCGGAAGCATTTAGACATATGGTTCAAAAACCACAACCCAACCATCTTCTTTTCCAAGGTTTCAAATAGCATTAAAAACCCCTTATACAAGTCTTATAAAGAATTTTAACAACCATCAATTTCATTGTTTTATTTCTATGCTTTTATAATTTAAAACCCCCAATGCTTCTCATGCGCTCAATTCAACAACCTTCATGCCTTTTTCAAACTCAATACACTCTCAATTTCTAACATGATGTAGAATTTTACTCAACCCAATAATTCCATTCACATATGGCTGGAAAATAAAAGAATGTGCTTATGCTTTTAAAAACCCAACCGGCAATTCACATTACTGCACAATCGATTTCATGCATTCCGATATCAATGAAGTCTCACACTACTACCATCATTTAAAATAACAATTGATCAAACACAACATTAACTTTCACCAAAGCATTTGTACTCTACTATCGAATTTTTGACCTTACTGTGGCTGACTTCAAAGTGACCAATATGAATATTTGCCAAATGCCAAGGATTTAACAAATTATTATGTGCGCCCTGGGTTTTAAACAAGCTTAACCAAGTAATACCACTCACATCCAGCTAAATGGACACAGACTTCAGCGTTTCAGCATTGATATCAATCAACTCTGCATAAACAGAATTTCATTCGCTACTGTTTGATTTAATTCAATCTTCAGAACATGGAAATCGGTTGAATCCAACTTCTGCAGACTCCGTTCACTCACAGGTCAGCGTTCAAGGTGCCTCTCCGATGTCAACAACTTACCCATCGCTTTTCAATTAACTGCTTATTCCACATATGCGTTAATAGATTTAAGATATCATTCTGGCAATTAGAAAATTCAACTTCTATGTTAATTATCACTTCTGGCAATTAAAATACTTCACCTGCGTTAAGACCTGACCAAACGAATGGGTTAAACTTCTGACACCATTCGAAAGTCTGAATATTCGTCCACGCATTTACCTTTCAATCGATTACAATTTGTCAAGTCTGCTCCATATAATTCTACGCTCATTCAACCACAGGTCGATATTAACACATCGATTTGTATAACTTCAATTCTTTCGTTTTCCCAACTCTAATTTTATTCAATCTCTGAACCTGCAGTTTAAATAACTCAACACGATTTCAAACATTTATTTTGCACTTTTTCACAACAGTTCAACCAGATGCTCATTAAACAATTGCGCCTTCCATAAAGTTGACTATCCAGGTCGATGTGCCAACGCTATTCAATTGACATTCATCTAATCCTCCTCCACAAGGATCGATACCTCTTCCTGCATTCTTTCAATAATACACATTCAATTATCAATTATGATATCGATATTTAGTAATATCGATTCCTTCTAATGTGTGCAGAGTCAAATCTCAGAACTTAATTCATAAATAACTCAGAACTTATTTAAATCAAGCAGATTTTCACAAAATCCATCCAACAATACTCACCCATAAAATTCACACAGGAATTTTAAAACCAAAATTCTTCATCAATAAAACCGAATGTAAACAATTTCAAGAACTTATTAATTCATGGCCAGATCTTCAAATTGATGGCCCTTTACAAACTACCTGAAGGCTCCCAAGCAGAACCCTCTCACTACTCACACTCTCAATCTATTCAAGTGTCTTTTCCTCACAAAAACCACTCATATTTATACATAATAATGCATTTAATTCACTCCAAAAATCTCTCCACCTAATCCTCAACTAAATCTATATTTTAGGTGTGGACTCAAAAAAGTCCCATACATAGAATACCTACTCTCTAATTTTGCTCATAATCTATTTCTCTCATATCCTTTTAATTAATAAAAGAATATTTACAAAATCCTCACTTTTCCAAATTATCTCCTATTTTATTTAAAAATAACAAATTAATTAATAAAATAATAAAAATGTCACACCCCCCTTTTATCACATATTTACAAATGAAAAATGTCCTTGATGCTCCTGCATCATTTAGTAATGGCCATTAGTAACTCTATCTCTGGATCTAGTACTTTAAAGTTTGATGATGTTGTCGGTGCTATCCTTAGCGAGGAAATGCGACGGAAAAGCTCTGGTGAGACATCGGGTAATGCTTTGAGTGCAGAGTCTAGGGGAAGGAGAATGGAAAGAGGAAAGAGCTCAGGATATCGCAGTAAATCAAGAAAAGGCAGATCCAAGTCCAGATCGGGGATAGTGTGCTGGAAATGCAGAAAGAAAGGACACCTAAAGAAAGACTGTAGATCTCGGAAGGGAAAAGAAGGAGACACGCAACAAGAAAACAATCATGAAGCAAATGTGACAGGTGATGTGTTACAAGATGCTTTGATTCTTTCTTTCGAAAATGTTACTGATTCTTGGGTTGTAGATTCAGGGGCTTCATTCCATGCCACACCTGATAAGAAATATTTTCATGACTATGTTCAAGGAGATTTTGGACAAGTTCGTTTGGGTGATGATAAACCATGTAAAATTGTTGGAATGGGTAAAGTTCTTGTAAAACAACAAAATGGAAACCAATGGCTACTAAAGGAGGTAAGGCATGTTCCAGATCTGAAGAAAAATCTGATTTCAACAAGGCAGTTAGGCAGTGAAGGTTGTGTGACAACTTTCACAGATAAAACTTGGAAGGTCACCAAAGGAGCGTTGGTAATAGAAAAAGGTGAAAAGGTTGGTACATTGTATTTATGCAATGGTATTTCTAACTCTGTTAATGCTTTAACTTCCAAATGAGCAGATGCAGCATTATGGCATCATAGGCTCGGACACATGAGTGAGAAGGGAATGAAGATTCTTCACTCAAGAAATTTGTTGCCAGGTTTGAAGAATGTTGATTTGGATTTTTGTGAAAATTGCATTTATGGAAAACAAAAGAGAGTCAGATTTCTCAGAGTTGGGAAAGAAAAGAAGAGCGAAAAATTGGAGCTTGTGCATACGGATGTATGGGGACCTGCTCAGGTATCATCTCTCGGTGGCTCTCGTTATTATGTTACTTTTATTGATGATGCAACTAGAAAAACATGGATTTATTGTATTCAGAATAAATCTGATGTATTCGATACTTTCAAGAAATGGAAAGCTTTGGTTGAGATTGAGACAGGAAAGAAGTTGAAGTGTCTCAGATCAGACAATGGAGGTGAATATTGCAGCAAAGAGTTTTATAGGTACTGTTCAGAGCATGGAATTCATAGAGAGAAGACAGTTCGAAGAACACCAAAACAATCATGGAGCGTGCAAAGTGCATGAGATTGCATGCAGGTTTGCCTTTACAATTTTGGGCAGATGATGTAGATACTGTTGTTTATCTAATAAACAAAAGGCCTTCAAGTTCCTTGGATGGTGGTATTCCAGAGGAAGCATAGACAGGTAAAAGGGTAAACTACTCTTTTTTGAAGCCTTTTGGTTTTGAGGCCTTTGTCCATATTAATAAAGAAAATAGAACAAAGCTTGAGGAAAAATCAAAGAAATGTACCTTTATTGGATATGGTGTTAATGATTTTGGTTATCGCTTATATGATTATGAAAATCACAAAATAATTAGGTGCAGAGATGTATATTCAATGAAATGGTCTTGTATAAGAATCAATTGCAGGAAAAGAAACAGAAAAAAGAAAGCAAGGAATACATGATTCTTGATGAGATAACTGAAAAAGTAAAGGTGCCTAAAAATAATAATAATCAACAACCACAGCAGCAACAACCACCACAACAGCAAAAGGCACCTCAAACACCTGAAAGTGGTATTAGAATATCTACCTAGATAAGTAGACCCCCTGAACGATACTCTCCTTCATTATATTATTTATTGCTGACTGATTCTGGTGAACCTGAATGTTATGAAGAAGTAATGTAGGTTGAAAGTAGGAAGAAGTGGGAGCTAGCCATGGAAGAAGAGATGGACTCCTTAATGCATAACCAGACTTGGGACTTAGTCAGGTTGCCTGCAGGTAAAACTACATTGCAGAATAAATGGGTTTACAGGATGAAGGAAGAAGATGGAGGAAAACAGAGGTACAAAGCTAGACTTGTGGTGAAGGGGTTTTCACAGAAGAAAGGTATTGATTTTGATGAAATATTTTCTCTTGTTGTTAAGATGACTTCAATCAGAACTATTTTAAGTCTTGTAGCAGCGGAAGATTTACATCTTGAATAGTTAGATGTAAAGACAACATTTCTCCATGGAGAGTTGGAGGAAGAGATATACATGCAACAACCAGAAGGATATGAGGTCAAAGGGAAAGAAAAATTGGTGTGCAGGTTAAAGAAGAGCTTGTATGGCTTAAAACAGGCTCCAAGGCAGTGGTATCTAAAATTTGACAAGTTTATGTCTGAACAAGGTTATACTATATGTCACTCTAATCATTGTGTTTATCTAAAAAGGAAAAATGATGGCAGCTATATTATATTGTTATTGTATGTAGATGACATGCTTGTTGCAGGATCTAACATGCAGGAAATAAATGTGCTCAAACAAAAATTGGCAAATTCATTTGCAATGAAGGATTTGGGAGCTGCAAAACAGATCCTTGGTATGAGAATAACCAGAGATAGGAAAAATCGAAAATTAACACTGTCTCAGAATGAGTACATACAAAAGGTGTTGAAAAGATTTAATATGCACAATACAAAACCAGTTAGTACACCTTTTGCTAGCCATTTCAAACTTAGTAAGGAGATGTGCCCAAAGACCCAAGAAGACATGGATTATATGTCTAAAGTTCCATATGCATCAGCAGTTGGAAGCTTAATGTATGCAATGGTCTGCACAAGGCCTGATATTGCACATGCAGTGGGAGTTGTAAGCAAGTACATGAATAATCCAGGAAAAGAACATTGGATGGCAGTAAAATGGATTCTCGGATATTTGAGAGGTACCACAAATCAAGCATTATGCTTTGGTGGTTCAAACATTGCTCTACAGGGATATGTTGATGCAGATATGGCAGGTGACAGAGATAACAGGAGGAGCACTACAGGATATGTATTTACTGTAGGTGGAACAACTGTCAGTTGGGTTTCAAACATCCAAAGTGTTGTTGCACTTTCAACAACAGAAGTAGAGTATGTTGCTGCTACAGAGGCTAGTAAAGAAATGATTTGGTTACAAAGGTTTATGGGTGAATTGGGTAAGAAGCATGATATGGGCACATTATACAGTGATAGCCAAAGTGCCATTCATCTTGCAAAGAACTAAGCATTTCATTCCAGGACTAAACACATACATCTCAAGTACCATTTCATATGGTCAGTATTGGATGATGGAGAGTTGAAGCTGGAAAAGATACACACTAGCCAGAATCCTGCAGATATGCTAACAAAAGTTGTAACCAGGGAGAAACTGAGAATGTGCTTAGTTTCAATTAGTCTTCAAAGATTATGATGAACATGAGAAATAGCCAGGTCCAAAGAGGAGTCATTGTCCAGCAAATGAAGTAGCGGTGGAGTTGCTATAATTAGTCTCCAAGTGGGAGATTATTGGGTGTGGAGCCTGATTTTCATCCTAATTCAGAGATCCTTGTTTTAGCTGGATTTATACCCCAGGAAAACTTTACACCCTTGCAGCAGGGGGGGACTTGTCCCCCCTGCGGGGTCCGGGGGGGCTGATTCGCCAGCTGGGGGGTCCGGGGGCCAGCGGTCCCCCGATGGGGGTTTTGGGGGCAGCGCCCCCGAAGCTAAAAATAGATGTAAAATTGCCTTGTAAAAGTATAGTAATTTCTAGTCAATTTGGGCCATTCATTAGGCAGATGATCTGACGGTAGAAGTTATGTTTGGTTTACGATTTTTTTCCCTAGAAGGCAACCCCTCTCTTTGTATGCGGGTATTGTATTGCGGTTGTGCAATATATGTGTATTATCTGGGTGGGAAATACATAGGGAGACTGTGAGAGAGAATAGAGGATATTACGATAGATCTGATCTAGGTTTTGTCTCTTCATTTTGCTGGATAATAGAAAGGAAGGACTAGCTGTTCAGGGTGGACGTAGCCCAAACTAGGTGAACCACATATATCTGTGTCTCTCTGGTTTTATGTGTTTTGTGTGCTTGTATTTTTCGCATATTTTATGTGTTGCATTGCTCTGTAATATTTAATTTTCTAACACACTACCTTCTAGGAAAGAAATTTATACTTATGAAAGATCACATCAACCTCAAATATTTCTTCACTCAACCATATTTGAATGCTAGACAAGCTAGATGGCTATCTTTTTTGAGTGAATTTGACATGGAAATAAAACATATCAAAGAAAAAGAGGACAAAATTGTTGATGTCTTAAGCATACATGCTTGGAAACACCTCAGCAATATTGGGAGTAGTGTAAATTTTGACTTGGAAGCAATGGTTAAAAAGGTAGCAGATCAAGGTCTGTACTATGAAAAACTTCAAACTAAAATGCTGAGAAATGAACTGGCTGGATACACCCAAAATCAGGAAGGAATGATCTGTTATAGAAATAGATTATACATCCCTAATGTAGATTCCTTGAAAAAATAAATCCTTGATGAATATCATAAACAACCTTATTTAGGACATCCTGGATATCAGAAATTACTTACAACTTTGAAAAAGAAATTATTTTGGCCAGGAATGAAAAGGATGTAGCAAACTATCTAGCCAGATGCACAGAATGTCAACTGGTCAAAGTTGAACATCAACATCCAGCTGGCCTACTAAATCCTTTACCGATTTCCGAGTGAAAATGAGAAAATGTTTCAATGGATTTTATAATTGGGTTACCAAGAACCAAATATCAGCATGACTCAGTGATGGTGGTGGTAGATACTTTGGAAAAGGCTGCACATTTCATACCTGTTAAATTTACCTTTGGAACAGTCCAAGTAGGAAATGTGTTCATGAAAGAAATTGTAAGGCTATATGGGGTTTCCAAAATGATTATTTCAGATAGAGACACCAATTTCACTGTAGCCTTTTGGAAGAGTCTGTTTTGAAGCATGGGTACTAAATTGAATTTCAGTACTGCCTATCACCCTCAAACAGATGGTCAAACTGAGAGGAAAAATCAAATTTTGGAAGATATGCTAAGAATGTATATAATGGATAGGCCAACTAAGTGGGAAGACTACTTACATTTAGTAGAAATTTCATATAACAATAGCTATCAAACTTCCATAAAAATGAGTCCATTTGAAGCACTCTATGGAAGAAAGTGCCACACACCTTTAAGATGGAGCCAACCGGAAGATAAGTTGGTACTTGGGCTAGATACTTTACAAGAAATGGAAAGAATTGTAAAACAAATTCATAAAAAAACATTAAAAGAGCTCAAGATCGACAGAAAAGTTATGCAGAAAAGAAGAGAGTTCACTGAGAGTTTAGTGTGGGTGATCATGTATATTGGCGGATTAAACCAAAAAAGAGCACTTTTCATACTGGTAGTTGTACGAAATTGGCTCCTAGATATTGTGGACCTTTTGAAGTCCTTGAAAGAGTGGGACCAGTGGCTTATAAACTGGCCTTACCTCTACATGTTAAGGTTCATGATGTGTTGCATGTTTCTTTATTAAAAAAATATGTACATGATTTTGCTCACATTATTGATTGGAATGTGATTCAGGTGGAACCGGAAGGGGAGTTCCTTCTAGAGCCGCTTCAAATCTTAGAGCGTGAAGAAATTGAGCTGCGAAATCATAGTAGCCAGAGTAAAAGTGCAATGGAAGCACTTTACTGCTAAAAAAGCTACTTGGGAAAGAGAAACTTAGATGATGGAAAAATATCCATCGTTGTTTTCACAGTGAACTGTTTAAGTTATTTTGTCAACACCGAGGATGGTGTTTGTTTCTAAAGGGAGAATACGTAACACTCCAAGTTTCTATGCTTTTTAAATTTTACATTTAAATAAATCCAAAAGGGAAGTGGACCCTAATGGAGAAACAATGTGTGGATTTTATTTAAATATTAATTAATAAAAATAAAGGAAGTAGTTATTTGTGCATTCTAACTATATTGAGATGGAGATCCTAAACCAAAATCCATGAGGATATGGATAAGGTTAGAATTTCCAAAAATCTTTCAGAAAATCTTGAAAGGAATATTACTAAATTAGATTTGGAGAGAAAAATCTAAATTTCTCCAATGAAGAGGCAAGTAATTGGGAAGAGGAAGAAAAGCTATAAAAGCAAAAAAGACAAGCTTTAAAGTAACTCATTGAGGGAAGCCTAGGAAAAAACAAGAAGAAAGCATCCTGAAAATTCTGGACACAGAATTTAGAAACAGGCTTGGGAAAGCACTCTTTAAATAAGCTGCTCCATGACAGACAAAGTAGAGGAACTAGTCTAAGGAAGTGGTATGTACACAGAACTAATATATTTCTTGCTACAGTAAAATTGTATTTTATAATTGTTAGATTAGTATTTAGCTAGAGGTTAATAAAGGTATTTGTTGTATCTAGAATTTTCATACATTTAACATATATTAATTGAAGAAGAAGTACTTCAAAATCTGTATGGTTGTATGAAATCAGTTGAATGAGGACCATCAACTAGAATTTCTAAACATGCGGGAGGCTTAAATCTAGAGGTAGGAAACTCTCAGAAAAGGTATTAGTTAAAAGAGAAAAAAATGCAATACACTTCTACATTTATACTTGAAAAAAAATATATATGTATATCTCTATATGGCTTTACCAAAAAAATGCATAAATCTATAGTTCAGGAAATAAGTGATAATTTGAAATTTAAAATTATAGAATGTACAAAGGGAGAGAAATGATTAGTTACTGTAAATACTACAAAACATAACTGAAATTAAACATTTGGAAATCTGCATAGATTAAATAATTCTTGACAATTGAAACCTAGAAAATATCTCTGTATATATAGAAGAATTCTGATAAATATTACTATGTAATGTGTGTTATTCCATTTTTGGAAAGTTAAATCCATAATAGCATGAGTAGAATCTCTAGTTAATTAATTTAGAATATAATTGAGAGTTAAAGGATAGCTGATGAGAAGCAATCCTTAAACTTGCTGGTTGAAACACTATCATATTAATAAACTTAAGTGTAAGTTCTTTCTACAAGAAGACGAAGAAAAATAAATGTGAGGTAACAGAATTAACTACCATGGAGATACTCTGTATATGAAATATTTCTTTTGGAACTATATAGTTATGAGGTGTAGTAAGGATTACTATTCTGCAAAGTGTAGTTGAAGTAGATGAAACAGATTAAATACTGAATTTCATTTTTGAAAAAATAATATATATAGACCTATGCCTGAAAAGTAAATACAGGGATAATGTAATTAAAATTAAAACAATGATATAGTACGAATTAGAAGTAAAGGGAAATTGAACTAAGTATACATTAACTCTGTAAACTAGTCCTGTAGCCAACATCACTTCTGAAAATTATAAGTGAGTACATCCAATAATTATAAGAATAATCCACAGTTCGGGTGAAATTATGAATAAACTCAATTGTCCTAATGTTCATAAAGTTCTCTTATAACAGTGAGTTACAAAAATTCATCATTAATCAAATTCTAACTGAAACAGAAGATCGAATCATTTTGATTTATGTTGTGAACTTTCTATTGATGTACCTACGTGTGAAATGAAAACAAATCGGTGTATAATTCAACTAGGGTTGACTGTATATATATTGATTTAGAAGGAAAAAAAATTATATTCCACGAGAACTCCTATGTGGTATCATTACTTGCAATCATCATTGGAAAATAAGTTAGCAACTAACGTGAATGTTGGGGTTTCAAATGAAGATAAGTTATCTTTATTAAATTGGAAAGAAAATTGGGTTACCTTCCGGAGATCAAATTGATATAATGAGACCATCACTGCAACGAAAATGAGAGGGGCTATTAGATTTGGGGGTTTCTAAAACTAAAAACAATTAGAAATGCATGAAGACCTGTATAATTTGGTTATTATGAACAAACGAATTCAGGACTCATACATTAGTCTCCCCTGGGCGACGTCCGTAGCAGCGTTTTCCCTTACGAGGGTTGGGGTGAAAATTTAAGATCTTATGTAGAGCTGAAAGAGTATTCCTCTCCGAGTCCCTTTAGAAAGACAAATCTAGCGGGAATAAAAAGAAAAGAGGGTTATAGAAACAGGAAACGATTTGCCTATATGCAAAGAAAATAGTTAAGAGACATTTATACAATGGAGATAAATCTTTTAATTTTAGACGTCTGTAGGATTAAACGAGATCCTTGCTCTAAATAAGCACTGAGATACTCATGGAAGTGTTCGTATGAAATAGAACTAGAGTTTCATAAATAATAAAATGAAAAATCTTACCTTATGTACAAGACTTCATTCGAGACATTTGACTGGACTGGTAAGATACCGGCTAACAATAATGCTGTTGGGAAGCGTTGTGCAAGTTCAGTGAATTCTTTAGTCACGAAACAAAAATGAGTTTCAGGGTTCGGCTCTGAGGAACTCTTCAAAGCGAAAAGAGAAATGGCAAGGTCCATTTAGAATCCTGACATATATACCAGGGATGAAACCCTAATCTACTTATCGAGATCACCGTCCAGGTGGCGTCTGATGCCTAACTTAGGGTTAGGAGAAACGTGAAGGACTTCTCGAAAACTCAATGCGAGAGAAGTTGCTCAGGCCAGCTATACTCTAGTAAATGCAAGTGTACATAACCATACAATGGCACCGCCAAATTTATGGTCTTTACCGATGCTCGGATGTTGGAAACAACAAAACGATACAAAGATTTGTCCTGTACATTGATTGTCTCAATTTGACATACGAAACAGAGTGAGATATCAATTCAGGTCCTCTTTTCATTTATTGTATAGCAGAGTTTGAAAATAGTGCATAGATAATCGTTTTGGTAACATGAATAGGGTGAACCCAGGTTCGAATTAAAATCAATCGAATTAAAATTTAAAAACATAGTGGGTAACATGATAGTCGAATTGGGTAATAGTCACAGAGTTAGGTATTGGTTGAAAATGTATAAACAGGACTAGGAAGTGGAGCATAGAAAAAACAAAACTTTAAACCAGCGACCACAACGAACATTCATGGGAATTCGAATTGGACAATAGCCGAAGGGCTATGTATCCGTTTGATATGGTATCTAAATAACTATGTGAATTTAATTATAAGTGATAGGTGTTAAGTTAACATGAGGTTGACTCTATTAGTTCACAATTTGGAGCATGGAAATTTATAAATTTTTCTTTGATATACAGAAAGGGAAGTTAATTGTATGGTTAAGAAAATTAGACGTAGAAAAGTAAAAAGGAAATATAAAGTATAAAAAAAAAATACATTGGGGTAGCGAATAATATATGGGAGACAAAATATTTTCATCTTATATTAAACCGTCAAAAACTCCAAAAGAAGTATTTTCCTTATACAATAATTTCAATAGGGATGGTTACTATTAAGATAAGATAATAAGATAATGTAGATTAAGGTGAGAAATTTAAATTGAAGTGTTTTGGTTCACTTAACAAAGTTAGTGATAAGTAGTTTTTTTATGGAAAAATAACTTAAGGGTTAAGTTGGATTTACGATATGTGGATATGTAAATTTAACTAAGTAGTTAAATTTAGTTAAATTTTATCTTGGTAAAGATTTAAATTAATGATTAAAATCAATGAGATTATATATATATATATATATATATATATATATATATATATATATATATATATACACACTTCTGAAATATGAATTGGGAAAAGGACATGAACACTTAACTTCAATATTAAGTTAGTAGTTATGTTAGTATAGTATAACAATATATCACTATGATGTGGAAAAAAAAAAAATGAACATAAGAGGCATTACAAGAAGAGACCTGAGAGAGCATTGATTTTTAAAATTTCTCAATCTTAATTTACACCCTTCATTAGTACATATGTTTGTATCTTTATTGAGAATGAAAATACAACCTAAGCCTTATAAATACTCCACAATTTTAACTTCCTTGTTCATTGAGCACCCCTCCCCTCCTCTCCTCTCCTCCCACCTTTTTATTTTTTAAATATTTTAAATACATAATTTTATACAAATAATTAAAAAAATACAATATTATTAATTTCCTTTTCTAACTCCTAATATATACAATTTCAATTAATTTATTCTAATATTATATTAATAGTTCTCTAATAAATATTTAATTAATACAATACTTTTATAATATTATTATAAATTATCTATTCTTACAAAATATATATATATATATATATATATATATATATATTATTTTATGAATATTTTTTGATAATGTTTTAGTACATGTGATTATTACTAAAACCAAAATTCTAAAAGTATTGATATATACAATTAAATTAAAAGAAATAACCGTTAGTTTATAACTAAAATTAGACTTCATTTAATTGAATAACTAATTCCTACATCTTTGCGGGATGAAAGTTGAAACACATTAGCTGATTCTAATTACAAAAACCAAAATTCTAAAAGTATTGATATATACAATTAAAAGAAATCACTCTTAGTTTATAACTAAAATTAGACTTCACTTAATTGAATAATTAATTCTTACATCTTTGTGAGATAAAACACATTAGCTGATTCAAAACATCTACTAAATAGTAATGATGTCATTAATAAAAAAAAAAATTATTTAGTATTATGGATCACAAAAATGTAAAATCTAACATTATTATAAAATAATTTATATAATAAATAAATTAAGTCTAATATAACTATCTTATAACTGTTTTGTGATAACCCCGCTCAGTTAATTAAACTAACATAACTCACATAGCTAAATACAAAACTTACCTCAATTAAAATTAAACTGTCGATTCATAAATTATTCAATTAAACTAACATAACTCTCTCACACAACGATCACAACGATACTTTTTTATTTTTTTTCAACTGAAAAAATCATGCTTAGAGAGCTTTCAAACGTTTATAATTTTGTTTGGCATTTGACTATGGAACTTATGAGACAAGCTTCCACACTCAACCTTTGAACAGCTAATTAAACCATTAAATTATAAATATGCAAATATATATTCAATTAATATTAATATTGCTCACACAGGTATCTGTAAAGAAACAATTAAACAGTTGACTTATAAAAAATCATTCCAGCAAACCGATACAACAAATTGATATTCGAAAACGAAACATGCGGACAATTAAACAATTTTTAAAAAAATCGCAAGACAAAAAAAAGTAAAAATAAAAAATGTGATTGAGTTAGAAAAAGCTAATTATAAAAATGGAGGTATAATTAATTTAATTTCATGTAGCCTATATACAGACCGTGTAGAAAAATGTCAAATATACTTATTAGTGACGTCAATTAGGAGACGTGATTCGTCCCGTTCAAAGCGAATGTGAAACTGTCCAATAATTGGAATCGGAATTACGTGCCGGAGGACATCAATTCCCATGGCAGCCTCACCCATGCAAATCCAACGTCGGCAATGCAATCATGATGAGCCAAATGATGACCTATTAATCATGATTCATCATTCCTCAGGAATTCCGGTTGTTTTAGCATTGCACATCTCCTGAAACAACTAAAATAATTTGGTTTTCATTGGTGTCATTGGAATTTGTAGTTCCCCGGTCAGTATTGCCCAACTTATTTCGTGAGAACGTTTCTTGATCCACATATAATGCATATCTATTAATATAGATTAAATTTCTCAAAACTCAAATATTTTCTTAGTGTAAAATTTGAAGTAAAAAATTGTATATTGAGAAATTTGATTCCATCAAATATTTGACATTAAAATATTTTATTTTATTTTATGATTGATATATAGATAAATAGAGATTATATATAATAAATGCATATTTTGATTTGGGTAAGCATTAACCTTCAATATATTTTATTATATTTAATATGTATATATATTTGTATATGTATACATTCAATATTTTTTATTATTGATATTTTTCTAAATATTACAAATCAAAATCCATACTAAACATTAAGAAATTACAAATCTTTTTTATATATTAAATTATAAAAAAACTACTAATGAAATAAGAATTCTCTTGTGTTTTCTCTTTATATATAATATGGAATAAAAATTCTCGTGTTTCCTCTTCATATATATATATATATATATATATATATATATATATATATAATATTTGATGTTAAAAAAAATTAGTCAACCAAATACATATTAAAATATTTAATTTATAACTCACTATAATTTGTTTTTGTTATTTAATAATTTTTAAATGTTACATATCGACTTCATATCAACAATGAAATAAATTATATATCATTTTTGGGATTCAACTGTGTTAAGTAAGTCATTCATCTAGGACCATTTCCATGAGAGTCATTTTTGGGATTCAACTGTGTTAAGTAAGTCATTCATCTAGGACCATTTCCATGAGAGGTAGTCACAACTGACTAATTTCTCATGATTTTTGAATAGTCCACTTAGCACTCATTGCATCGGATGATGCTCACAAGGGTGAAGAAATGGGATTGAAACTAGTGAAATTAATCACATAGCATCAATCATCACTTTCGGGGCTTGCACTCGGTAACCAGGACTTCCCGAGAGGTCACCCATCCCAGAACTCCTCTGGCTCAAGCGCGTTTAACTGTGAAGTTTTCCTCCACAATCAAGCCCACTTAGCTTGCTACCCCATTTGCAAAACATTAGCAAGTATTGTGCCTCATGAACCATTCAATTAAGATCCCTTTACTCTTTGTATTTAAGTATGAGGGTTTTTCGCAGTGCATTATATTATATATCATTTTTTGGATTCAACTGTGTTAAGTAAGTCATTCATCTATGACTATTTCCATGAGAGGTAGACGTAACTAACTAATTTCTCATGATTTTTGAATAGTCCACTTAGCACTCACTGCATCTACTCTTTTTATTTAAGTATGAGGGTTTTCTGCAGTGCATTATATTATATATCATTTTTTGGATTCAACAGCGTTAAGTAAGTCATTCATCTATGACCATTTCCATGAGAGGTAGTTGCAACTAACTAATTTCTCATGATTTTTGAATATTCCACTTAGCACTCATTGCATCGGGCGATGCTCACAGGGGTGAATAAATGGAATTGAAGCTAATGAAATTATTCACATAGCATCAATCATCACTTTCGGAGCTTGCACCCAGTAACCAGGACTTCCCGGGAGGTCACCCATCCCATAACTCCTCTGGCTCAAGTGTGCTTAACTGTAGATTTTTCCCCCACAATCAAGCCCACTTAGCTTTCTACCCCATTTGCAAAACCTTAGCAAGTATTGTGCCTCATGAACCATTCAATTAGAGATCCTTTTACTTTTTGTATTTAAGTATGAGGGTTTTCCGCAGTGCATTATATTATATATGATTTTTGGAATTCAACTGCATTATGTAAATCATTCATCTATGACCATTTCAATGAAATAAATTACACAAATTACACTTACATAAAGTTTTTTTTCTTTAATTATATTAGTTCTTTTTTGTTTCTAATATTTTTTAAATGTTACATATCAACTTCATATTAGTAATGAAATAAATTACACATTCTATAAGAAATTCTTATATATATATATATATATATATATATATATATATATATATTAAATTGATATAAAATTATATTATTTAATATAGAAATTTCATTTATGATTAAGGGTAAAAGATATTGTTTTTGTTATTTATAATTTTGTTTTAAATATTACAAGTCAACTATATATACATTATGTAATATCAATAATAATACAAATTTAAGCCATCTTTCAACTTCATTTTAAATAGAAAATTTAATATTATGGATCACAGAAGCTTGCACTCTCAACTTTTATCCCTACACGGAAGGGTTATTGATGATAAGGTTCAATTATATGAACGTACGCGACTTAAAGTTTCTAAGAAATTGGTTGATCTTTCATTTTTAAAGCGTTGCAGACATGCATGTGTCATTCCCTCTTTTGCTAGGATTAAGCATCGTCTTAATTCCTACAAGAATCTTCTCATTTTTGAAAGAGCCAATATGGCACTTCTTCGTTCTGAAATCCATTGTGTGAGAAGAGATCTCGATCTTCTTTCCAGAAGATTTCTTTCTCTCCACCTAGAATTTTCTTTTGTTGTTGCAGGTTCTCTTTGGTTATTGATTGATGTTGTTTATGGTTTGAAAGTTGAGCGTCTCGAGGAAGCTGCTAAAAATAAACATTTAAAAAAGTTTGAACAGTCCCGTCAGAACACGGATCTTGTGAAGTTGGAAGCTTGTCCTTCTTTCGGTTCTGGGAGTAAGGTAAACCGTGAGCAAGTTTCTGCGCTAAAGGATTTGATTGGCTCACAATGTAAGTCGAATGATAAGCTGGTGAATAGAGGCATTGCCTCTCTTACTCATTCAATGTCTCGAAGGTGCGATGTAGGAATCCGGTTATCGAGCAGTGATGACCTGGATCGTTCAACCCCCCCCCCCCCCTCTGAACAGTTTGGATAACAGTGAGCAAGTCTCTACGCTTAAGGATTTGATTGGCTCATAAGGTAAGTCGAATGTTAAGATGGAGAATAGAGGCGTTGCCTCTCTTACACGTTCAATTTCTGGAAGGTGCGATGCAGGACTCCAGTTATCGAGCAGTGATGTCGTGGATCGTTCAACCCCCCCTCTGAATGGTGTGGATAACAGTGAGCTAGTCGCTGCGCTAAAGGATTTGATTGGGTCACAATGTAAGTCGATTGATAAGTTGGAGAATAGAGGCATTACCTCTCTTACCTATTCAATGTCTGGAAGGTGCGATGCAGGACTCAGGTTATTGAGCAGTGATGTCATGGATCATTCAACCCCCCCTCTGAACGGTGTTAATAATAGTTCAATTGTTGGTAATGGTCCTGCGTTGTTGGAGACATCCATCTATGTAGTAGGTTGCATTAATTCGGCCTCAACCCTTCAACTGAACCTGTCAGTTGGATCATTGTGCCCCTCCATGGATGATAACATTGTTGCTGGCCTGGTGCAGTTGGAAACCTCGGTTTGTTCGAGTGGTGGCTGTAATCTGTCCTCTATCCTGGACTCGACGGTTGGATCTTCGAACCCCTCTACCTAGGTTTCCTCCACGGCTGAGTGGGTTGGTGCTAGCTCAAGTAGCACGTTCTCTGATCTATTGAATCCTTTGTGTTCTCAGATGGACGTAGGTTTGGATTTGAATAGCGTTTATGATTGTTATAGGATTAATAGTTTTAATTTTGAGATTAACCATAGTAATAGTTTTAACATCTTTAATAATTACAATATTAATAATAATAATATTAGCATTAGTGATTTTAATAATTATAGTAAGAATAATAACATTAATAATAATAATTATAGTTATAACAATAATATTAACATTAGCATTAATGACATTAGTAATAATAATAGTAATATCATTAGTAGTAATAACATTAGTAATAATAATAATAATAATAATAATAAAAGTAATAATAATAATAAAAGAGGTATTAATCTCTCTAGGTTCTCTTTTTATTCATCTGTTTTTTCTTTACTAGGTAAGGGTCTTAATTTCGCTCTTGCTCCTAGGAAGATTCCTCGTGATGATATTATTTGTAATATTGAATATGGTATTAAAGATTTATCCGAAAGCTTGCAAGATTTCATTAGGCAGGATTGCGCCGTGGCTCTTAGGAAAGTTAAACCTCCGAGGAGCAATGTTAGCAAATTTCAATTTTTGGCTCTTAAGACCCTTAATCAAAACCCTGATATTGTTGTCCTCAAGGCTGATAAGGGTGGCGCTATTGTAATCTTGAATAAGGAGGATTATAAAGCAAAGATGCTTGACCATCTCTGTAATAGCGAGAGTTATAAGAAGCTCTCTAAGAACCCTATTAATAAAGTCTCGAAGTTGGTGGCCAATGCTATTAAAATGAGTTGCACTATGGGTTCTATGAGCTCGAAGCTCATTGAAAGCAATCCTGTCACCCCTAGGATTTATGGGCTCCCTAAGATTCATAAAGAGGGTGTTCCTCTTAGACCCATTTTTAATACAATTGGTGGGCCCACTTATCTCCTAGCTAAGTATTTGGCCTGCAAGCTAAAGCCTCTTGTTGGTCAAACAGATTCTTTCATGAAGGATTCTGCTTCTTTTGTTCATGAGTTAAAAAGCTAGGTTTGTGAACCTAATGACTCTGTGGTTAGTTTTGATGTTGTTTCTCTCTATACAAACATTCCTATCATAGAGGCAGTAGAAGTTATCAGGCGTATTACTGATCCTGATACTGCTAATTTGGTGGAAATTTGCCTCACTTCTACCTTTTTTAGTTTTGAAGGAGAATTTTATGAGCAAACCTGTGGTGTCACGATGGGTTCCCTGCTCTCGCCAGTGGTGGCCAACCTTTTTATGGAAGATTTTAAATCTAGAGATTTGGCGTCTGCTCCTTTAAAACCCAAGGTATGGAAGCAGTTTGTGGATGACACTTTCATCAATTGGTCTCATGGACGTCAAGAATTGGAGGCTTTTCATCAGCACTTGAATAATCAATCTGACTCCATCAAGTTCACAATGGAAACGGAGACTGATGGGAGCCTTCCTTTCCTTGATGTTCTCATCTCTAGAGATAATAATGGCTCTTTCTCACACCGTGTTTTTCGGAAAAAGAAGCACACGGAGAAGTATCTACATTTTGGTTCTCATTATTTTCTTGCTCAGAAACTTGGAGTTCTGAATACTTTAGCTACGAGAGCTCTTAGAATTTCTGATGATGATCATTTAGATCAAGAGAAATCCCATCTCCTTAAGGCCTTTGGAGAAAATGGATATAGCAGAAGTCAGAGTTTGAAGGGTTTCATGAGTGCGAGCAAAGGTCGTAGACAGAAAAAGATAATGGATGATGCAGTTGGGAGAGTTCATTTACCTTTTATTCAAGGTAGTACTGACAAGATCGCTCGGATTTTAAGGAAGCATAAGATCTCGTCTTCTTTTAAACCTTTAAACACCATTCAAGGCTCCCTTAAATCGGTTAAGGACCGGTTGGACCCAAAAAGCGTGAAAGGTGTTTATTTGATCCCGTGCTCTTGTGGGACTCCCTACATTGGTGAAACTGGTCGATCAATTAATAAAAAGATCCAGGAGCATTCTGCGGATATTAGGAATGGTAGTACCAAGTCCTCAGTGCTAGCTGAGCATGCGGAGAAGACGAACCATCATATCTGTATGGAAGACGCTAGAGTCCTTGCTAGGGTTGACCATTTCCACCACCGGAAATTTAGGGAGGTGATTGAGATTGAGAAGAGGCCCTGTACGTTGAACATGGATGACGGATGGAAAGTTAGCAGTTGTTGGATTCCATCTCTTCACTCCCTGTAAGGGTCCTTCCTTTATTTTATTCTTTAGTATTTTTTATGATTTGGTCCTATTATTATTATTCTATTATTTTATTTTAGTATTCTATTTATTGTTTTATTTATATTTATTTATTTATTAAATAAAATAAATATAATTTATTTATATTTATATTTATATTTTATTTTATTTTTAATTGTAATTTAATTCTAGTTTTTAATTTTATTCTTTTAATTTTATTTTATTTTAGTTTATTATTTATTGATTTATTTATATTAATTTATTTATTAAAATAAAATAAAAATAATTTAGTTATATTTTTATTTTATTTTATTTTTAATTATAATTTTATTTCTAGTTTTTATTAATTTTATTTATTTATTAATATTTTTATTTATTAATATATTAATTTATTGATTAAATCTTTTATTTTTATTTTGTTTATCTATTTTTATTTAGTTAAAAAAAAAAATTGACTTTGACTTTGATTTTTTAACTTGTTTCAGGTTTAAAAACATGCTATTATTAAAAACTTTGATTACAGTGTTGATTCATAAATTATTCAATTAAACTAACATAACTGTCTCACACAACGATACTTTTTTATTTTTTTTCAACTGAAAAAATCATGCTTAGAGAGCTTTCAAACGTGTATAATTTTGTTTGTCATTTGACTATCGAACTTATGAGACAAGCTTCCACACTCAAACTTTGAACAGCTAATTAAACCATTAAATTATAAATGTGAAAATATATACTCAATTAAATTAATATTGCTCACACAGGTATCTGTAAAGAAACAATTAAACAGTTGACTTATAAAAAATCATTCCAGCAAACCGATACAACAAATTGATATTCGAAAACGAAACATGCGGACAATTAAACAATTTTAAAAAAATCGCAAGACAAAAAAAAATATAAAAATAAAAAATGTGTTTGAGTTAGAAAACGCTAATTATAAAAATGGAGGTATAATTAATTTAATTTCATGTAGCCTATATACAGACCGTGTAGAAAAATGTCAAATATATTATTAGTGACGTCAATTTTTTTTTTTTCTGAAAGTTTAAGAAGACGTGATTCGTCCCGTTCAAAGCGAATGTGAAACTGTCGAATAATTGGAATCGGAACTACGTGCCGGAGGACGTCAGTTTCCATGGCAGCCTCACCCATGCAAATCCAACGTCGGGAATGCAATGATGATGAGGCAAATGATGACCTATTAATCATGACTCGTCATTCCTCAGGAATTCCGGTTGTTTTAGCATTGCACATCCCCTGAAATAACTAAAATAATTTGGTTTTCTTCATTGGTGTCATTGGAATTTGTAGTTCCCGTGTCAGTATTGCCCAACTTATTTCGTGAGAACGTTTATTGATGCACATATAATCCATAAGTATTAATATAGACTAAATTTCTCAAAACTCAAATATTTTCTTACTCTAAAATTTGAAGTAAAAATTTGCATATTGAGAAATTTGATTTCATCAAATATTTTCAAATATTTTAGTTTTACAATTTTTTATTTTCGCTTTTTTAGATATTATATATAGTTGCCATTGAAATATTTTATTTTATTTTATGATTGATATTCACATTAAACTGTTAATGCTTACCCAAATTAAAACATGCATTTCTTATATATAATCTCTATTTATCTATATATCTCTCTGTGTGTATATATATTTATATATGTATACATTCAATATTTTTTATTATTGATATTTTTTAAATATTACAAATAAAAATCCATACAAAACATTAAGAAATTACAAAGCTTCTTTATACATTAAATTATAAAAAAACTACTAATGGAATAAGAATTCTCTTGTGTTTTCTCTTTATATATATATAATATCTGATGTTAAAAAAATTTATTCAACCAAATGCATATTAAAATATTTAATTTATAACTCACTTTAATTTGTTTTTGTTATTTAATAATTTTTAAATGTTACATATCAACTTCATATTAACAATGAAATAAATTATATATCATTTTTGGAATTCAACTGCGTTAAGTAAGTCATTCATCTATGAACATTTCCATGAGAGGTAGTCACAACTCACTAATTTCTCATGATTTTTGAATAGTCCACTTAGCACTCATTGCATCGGATGATGCTCACAGGGGTGAAGAAATGGGATTGAAACTAGTGAAATTAATCACATAGCATCAATCATCACTTCCGGGGCTTGCACTCGGTAACTAGGACTTCCCGGGAGGTCACCCATCCCAGAACTCCTCTGGCTCAAGCGTGTTTAACTGTGGAGTTTTCCCCCACAATCAAGCCCACTTAGCTTGCTACCCCATTTGCAAAACCTTAGCAAGTATTGTGCCTCATGAACTATTCAATTAGAGATCACTTTAGTCTTTGTATTTAAGTATGAGGGTTTTCCGCAGTGCATTATATTATATATCACTTTTTGGATTCAACTGTGTTAAGTAAGTCATTCATCTATGACCATTTCCATGAGAGGTAGTCACAATTAACCAATTTCTCATGATTTTTTAGTAGTCCACTTAGCACTCATTGCATCGGGTGAGGTAGTCGCAATTAACCAATTTCTCATGATTTTTGAGTAGTCCACTTAGCACTCATTGCATCGGGTGATGCTCACAGGGGTGAAGATATGGGATTGAAACTAGTGAAATTAATCACATAGCATCAATCGTCACTTCCGGGGTTTGCACCCGGTAACCAGGACTTCCCAGGAGGTTACCCATCCCAGAACTCCTCTGGCTCAAGCGCGCTTAATTGTGGAGTTTTCCCCCACAATCAATCCCACTTAGCTTGCTACCCCATTTGCAAAACCTTAGCAAGTATTGTGCCTCATGAACCATTCAATTAGAGATCCCTTTACTCTTTGTATTTAAGTATGAGGGTTTTCCGCAGTTTAAGTAAGTCATTAATCTATAACCATTTCCATGAGAGGTAGTCGCAACTCACTAATTTCTCATGATTTTTGAATAGCACTCATTACATCGGGTGATGCTCAGAGGGGTGAATAAATGGGATTGAAACTAGTGAAATTAATCACATAGCATCAATCATCACTTTCGAGGCTTGCACCAAGTAACCAGGACTACCCGGGAGGTCACCCATCCCAGAACTCCTTTGGCTCAAGTGCGCTTAACTGTGGAGTTTTCCCACACAATCAAGCCCACTTAGCTTGCTACCCCATTTGCAAAACCTTAGCAAGTATTGTGCCTCATGAACCATTCAATTAGAGATCCCTTTAGTCTTTGTATTTAAGTATGAGGGTTTTCCGCAGTGCATTATATTATATATCATTTTTGGGATTCAACTGCATTAAGTAAGTCATTCATCTATGACCATTTCAATGAAATAAATTACACAAATTACACTTGACATAAAGTTTTTTTTTCTTTAATTATATTACTTTTTTTTGTTTCTAATATTTTTTAAATATTACATATCAACTTCATATTAATAATGAAATAAATTACACATTCTATATATATATATATATATATATATATATATATATATATATATATATATATATATATATATAAAATTGATATAAATTATATTATTTAATATAGACATTTCATTTATGATTAAGAGTAAAAGATATTGTTTTTGTTATATATAATTTTGTTTTAAATATTACAAGTCAACTATATATACATTATGTAATATCAATAATAATACAAATTTAAGTCATCTTTCAACTTCATACTAAATAGAAAATCTAATATAAAAAATAAATTATTTACTTCTATTTTATTTTGTTATTAATAAAATTTCCTTTTAATATTACATGTCGATTTAATATACACATACCATACCATACACATAATGTAATATCAATATCATTATTTTATATGTAATATTTCAACCTAATTACAAAATTAAATTAATTACGTTATTTATAATTTACATTAATTTATTTAGTATTATTTTTTAATATAAATATTATTTTATTATTTTAAAATATAATTGTATAATAAATTAAAATATTTTTAAAGCCAATTAATTCAATAGTTCGAAACTAGTCGACTTTACTATTATTTGTAATGTAATTCCCTCAATTTTTTATTTGATACATATGAATCAGTTTACACTCTACTATTATTTGTGATGTAATTCCCTGAAATTTTTATTTGATACATATGAATCAGTTTACAAATTGTAAATATCATATTTTGAATTCTATGTATTACACACTTTTACTTTCTACAAGTTCTCTTAAAAAAAACTATCCTAATTTAAAAAATTCTATGTTAAGCCTATATTAATAAGATTGATTGCTTAAAATTTTAAGTGAATTTATGGATACACGTCAGGTACGAAATGCGATTGAAACTGTGCTTTACACATTGCATTTGACTCTACACGTTGTTGACACAGACTGGAAAAAGAAGAACAGAAACCCATTTGTTTACAACATGGACAATATATATCTAGTTTTGTAAAAAAATGTTGTATAGAGATATTTTAGTTTTTTTTTTTTTTTTTTTATTATAAATTTTGAATAACATCCATAGATAATATAATATGTTTAAAAAATAATTAAAAAAAAAACCTGCATTTACTATTTTCTTTTAATGCTCTCTTAATTTTCTAATTTCCAAATTGATTTATTTAAAATCTTTCTTAATAAATATAGACATAAGTTTGAGTGGGCCTAATTTACAGGTTTAAAACCAGAGGGAGAGAGTATGTATGCCTTTCTAGACCTACCAGTCAAATCCCTGCGGAGAAATGGGTCCCTTGTCTCACAAACAATAGAGTGTCATACACCAATTTGTGTCTAGCTTGACCATAACCTTAAATTATATTATTATTATTATTATTATTATTATTATTAAAAATATAAAAAATCTCATTAAATTAATCATTGCAAAATTAATTCCTATAACAAATTAACAAAACAGCTAACGAATTCAGTGTCACAGATTCTTTCCTTTCCTAATTTCTTGATTTTTTAACCCATAAAAACAATAATGAAACACTCAAATTGTAAACTTTCCTATGAATCCACTGTGATTTTCTAATTTCTCTAGTTTCGTTCCTTCTTTGCGGATGCCATCCTATCACTATCTATTCCGTCGTTAACATTTTCTCGTACTGAATGAACAATCAATTTCGTTTACGTAAACTAGTTTCGTTCCTTCTGAGCGGATGCCATTATATCACTATCTGATTCGCGCTTAACATTTTCTCGTAGTGAATGAACAATCAGTTTCGTTTAAGTAAACTCACCACCGCGGATTTCAGTTATGTCTTATTAAAAGTCAAAGTCAACAATGATGATTCCATATTATTGAAGTTATATTTTTTCATATGGTCATTATGTTGGATATTCTCATTCTTTATTCATAATATATATAAAATATTATCAAATTTTAAGTTGGTAGTTCTAAATATTTATATTGAGTATGATAGTAATTTTTTTTAATATTCTTTTAGCCCAAATAATATAAAGATTTGTGATCAAGTCTATAAACTTGCATAAGGGAATCATATATTTAAGAATTACAGGAATATTTACAGGAATAAAAACCCTTGTAAACTTAGTGGTACCTTTTTAGTTCCATTAATGTAGAAACTACAAAAAATAAAATAAAAAAATTCATAACATTGGAAATCCTTGTAACCCCTTGTGGTATGGATTTAGTAGTATTGCATTAGAGAGAAATTGTATATGGACCTGCATTTTCACCTACCTAGGGCAAGGAATTCTAAAATAACACTTGAGAAAATAATACCATATACTTAGTTAATGTAGGAGAACAACTAAAGGTATGCTCAACACTCCTTAGAGAAATATTTGGTCTATTACTATCATGGACTTGCAAGTATATCAAAGAGTTATAGAGTTGGGTAATCTTTTGTCCTTAGAACCCATCAAATTCCTACTAAAAAATACATAAAGGGTGTTAAAAATTTTCACATTTAGTCTATGGAAACCCTACTTGCATCTTAGTTAGGAATTTTGTACATTGTCTTCAATATTCAAAATTTGGGTGTTTTATCATTGTTATATTTTTCAGCGAGTATGAAAATACGTATAAAGTGTTCCCATCAACAACTTTACGTGGGACCTCTCTCAATATATCCCTTGCTCTCGGTTGATCAAAGTGGTACCCTTATTCTCAAACGGTGATGAAATTTGTTTTTCTCAATTACGTGTCAACAATGCCTCCCCAATGAGAAAATGTCCATGTAATGTTTATGTTTCTCTCTAATTTAATTTTTTATTAGATTAGAATTGAAAATTACCTAAAAAAAACATAGTTTAATACACACACACACACACACATATATATTTCCTATGTGGTACACTCGATATGCTCAGCTCCCACTAATAGCGGTGCACCCTGTAAATTTATAGGGTCAATCACAGTTCAATAGATGCACCTAACACATCACTATTATTGGAGCGTGTTTCGTGACTAAACATACACCGAGAAAAATTATAAATTTTACGTAGGTGCATACATTTTTAGGTTATACCTCATGCGTTTATATTGACCAAGTGTACCAAAAAAACAATATTAAAAAATATAGGTCGATGCATTCGATAACATAAATGTTTTGTACCGGTGTGAAAATGTTATACATGCCCACTAGTGCATAAGTGAAATGCACCGTGATCAAAATTTAAATATGTGAACAAACAATGGTGCGTCAAATGTATGTGCACATAGATTCTAGTGTGGTTGTGTTTGATATCGCACTGAAGCTTGTGCATTACTATTTTTTGGACGCAATGGGGATTTTTTATTTTTATTTTTAATTCAAAGTTATGTTTCCATATTTATAAATACATTTTTCATTTAATGAAATTTTTTTTTTTAATGTATGAGGGCGATGTATTTTATATGTCAAACATGTAGTAGAGACATCAATAGAGGGAGCAGTAGTAGGAGAAGGAGAAAGAGAAAATGGCGAACCAATACAATATGACCTAACCATCGAAGGCCATAAAGAAGGAGAGGGGCTTATATCCTCGCTCTATTAGCACAGCTACTCAAGTTCTCTTAAGGAATGTAGGTCTCCTCAAGTACTATGAGGAGGCTACATCCCTAAAGGCACACTCAGTCTTGTTGGCACATTTGATCCATTGTTGGCATTTCGAGGAGAAGGGTTTCCTTTTTGGTACAGAGGCATAGCATAGGCCCTCTAAGGAGGAAATATACTTTATCACTGGCCTATATAGGAGAGGGGAATATTTTTCTTAGTTCCATTTTTCGCCTCATGAGGTTGCAACAAAGACTGAGCTTTCGTACTCTCAGATATATGTTGGGCCTCATGTAGCTCGTTCAAATAATTTCAGGTGCATGGTGGATAACTACAGATTTCTTCTTTTTTTGCATAGGAGGTTAGGTGATTCTCGTTATTAGTCACCACCATTGCACAATTTAGTAGCAATGGGCAGTGCATTAGTTGATCCAGATTTATGCAGGAACGCAATAGAATACAAATATAACCATAAATATAAAAATGAAACGGAAATAACAGTTCATTTCATTAATATCGAAGAACTTAAATTTGTTTACAGAAAGAATGGAAATAAACTAGCTAGGGCACTCGTTGCTTATCTCTGAGAAGAGATGTGGTGGCTATAGGCCTCTGAACTCTATGTTACAATGAAGCTCGAAGGCCTATATATTATTGAGAAACAATGAAAAACCATAAACATCCAAAATCCTAACCCTAGGAGATGAAATGCCAGAGTATGGGCCCTGTCGAGGTGAAGTGGTACATCAATTTCACGGGGCCGTAACTTTGGCATACTATCTCTATTTGACGGACATGATACATCGTTAGAAAGATCTATCTGAGGACTACAACTGCTGACTATGAATTTAGAGTCTAGAAGAATCTCATATTTGAGGTTTTCTGCTCAAAAAACTTCGTTTAGGGCCTCAAAACGGCTTCGAAAGTTTAGGACCCGAATAAATGCTAGAAATAGTAAATTGTGCTATAATTAAGGAAACTGAAAAACTGAAAGGAACAATGGTGGGGTCCCAAGTGGAATAGGCAGGTAGCCACCAATATCCACCTGGATCATTAGTCTCCCTCGTTTGTGTTATTTTTATTCTTTGATTCAGGTGGCACGATGTATGAGATGTTCTGCCATTTTTTTGAGGCAGTTTTGTATGCCCTTAGATATATTTTGTGCGATGATACATGGGATGGCGAGCTTCCCTTTCACTTTAGATCTTATTTGTTTATTTTTTGAGAGGTTTCAAGAGAGGAGGTCAACATTTGACTTTCGCCCTCCTAGTTCGATGAATGAGGTCTAAATGTGCATGTGGGGCCAAATGATGCCCAAGAGGGGACTGCCAGAGTCTCTAGTTAGGATATACGCTGAGGCACTGGCACTACTCGCCAGTGAGTTTGACCATATTTTTATCTTGTTGTAGTTTCCATATGTGAGTATTGATTGGATACAATGTCCCAACATCCTCTTCACACCGACTAAGCCTCGAGATGATAGAGGTAATAGTAGATTTTTCTTGAAATTAATCTAGTTTTATTTAATTATTTTAATTAAATAGAATAAAATTTATTCTCACACGTTCTCTAACTTGTTTTATTAAATTGTTTAATGAAATTGCCTACTTATTGTTGTGTACTATATATTTTGTATACATCGACACATTCCATGGGGACATGCTTTCTCCCCCACTGGATGGAGCAGATGAGGGGATGGGCGAGGCCTAAGAGGGTGAGGCACATCCTCACAGGGGTATAGGCATCCTGGCCTGTAGGGGTGGTATGATATTTAGGATGTACTATTACGACATATTGTCGAGATTTTTAGTTGAGGAGCGAGTCCACCTTGTAAGGGCTCCAGACATAATTTGAGATCCTATGTTTATGGACATCTACAGGGATTGTATGCACAATATGATGTCTCTTATGTATCATACCATCACAGCTAGTAGGCTACTAGCAGCGATGAGGGATGTAGGGCATGCAACGGTAGATATGTCAGATGAGCCATCACACAGTGCTACCCCATTTTAAAGAAGTTCAATAGTCTAGATTTTTTATGACTAAAACATTTTAAAGCCTAGCTATTCTATATTGGTGTAGTCTAATTTATAAACGAAATAGATTTTTCCACCAAAATCGATTGATACAATTTCAAGAAAAAATGTTATTTTTTATTGCCTAAAATACATTTTTGAATGCGTCAATGGATTCAACACTTGAAAAATAACTTAAACTCAATGTTTTGAAAATATCTACCATTATTTATGTTTTTTTTATCAGGTGCTCATTGTTAAGCTAAAAAATGTAAGTGCTCATAATCGGTCGGAACCTAAATGACCTCAAAGTGCTCGTCTCTTAGGAATTCAGCATAATTCATTTCATAAAAAAATGACTTCGTATGAGGAAGATAGAGCATGTTGTTCGTTTTGCTAAACAGTTAAACTTTTTATAGAAATGACAGAATGAGGACATGTCAGACTAGTCAGAAAAAAAAAAAAAATATTCCTAGAATATTCCTTGAATATCTCCCAATGACACAATGGAAAATTTCACTTCATGGTTGGTTGTTGAGTTGGGTGATTTGTCACGTTTTTACTGGTTGTGAGATGAGCCAATGGGAAGAGAACACATGGCAAGCTTAGGGATCGCCACATGCCCCCTATGAAAGCCAAAAAAATTTGGTTAAGTGCAAGGGTCTAATTTTATTTAGATTGTGCAAAAAATTTATACGAAGGATGGGCGGAGGTGGGGGTCGACCCCACGACCTCCCCCACACAAACCACAAGGCATACCATTGTGTCACGCAAATTATTCATAACATAATATGTCAATGATTTACATTTTTCTTAACATCGTTTGCATAGTCGGGCGGAGGAGAGGGCCAGCCCCCTGATACATATGACCTATGCGCTATGACCGTGGCGGATCGCTCCACTAAGCGTGGAGTTAATGTGCTTAAGAAGCAGTAAACCATATTTAATTAGTGCTTATCTAGATATTAGTGCGGATTTAATTAATCCCGCCATTAGCGCGTTAAGCCACAATTAATATCCGCTTAACCTTTAATTAATCCCAGTTTAATTCAGCGGTGGAGTTGGTGGAGTCCATAAAATTTGGCGCTAACTCCAAAATTAGTGGGATTAACTTGATTTTTCTCTAGTTTTGGAGGAGATTTCCTAGGTGAAATTGATTGTGCCATAATGTTTGCAAAATTCGACCAAATGAGGCTCAAAAAAAGTCTATCCTAGATGATTTGGATATTTTGAGCATGTTGGATAAAGTTTCAGGAGGATTAGAGGAATGTAAACATATTTTTTTTCCATTTTGAGCTAATACAGAGGCCCAAGCAATGGAAGTTGGACGAAGGATATATAGCCTAGGAGGGGTGAACCCGTTCATCAAAAGACCATGTTAAATGATCATTTGATGGTTTGTTGTACATATTATTTTTTTTTTTCAGTACTTTATTTTAATTTTAAAATTATTATGAACTTAACATAAAAATTGACACAGTTACCTTTTTAACACTTACAAACACCATAAAGAAACCTATGCACATGAAGCAACTAATCAAAAATTAGTTATAATTCTGAAGATGAAATTAGCACAGCAAAACTAACATTGAGATTCAGATCATTTTGCCATTTTTTAAAATCGATTATTTATATTTTTGTCAAATTTTTGGGTCAATTTTGTCTAAAATTTAGAAAATATTTATTGAAATTGGAAATTTAGGTTGTGTAATGTACATAATCCGAGTGTTTAAATGCAAATTAATGAATGAAACATTACATGTTTTGTGTGTGAATATGAATATGTGTGTGTGTGTGTGTATGTGTGTCAAGGTCTCATTGCAAAATTACCTTGTCGTTGTGAGGTCATCTCCTCTCATGGACACCCTTAGGGTCACATTCTGCTAGTTTAGTTAGAATGATGTGATCCCTTCTAGTTGATCTACTCATATTTTCCTCAGAATATATATATATATATATATATATATATATATATATATATATATATATATATATATAGAGAGAGAGAGAGAGAGAGAGAGAGAGAGAGAGAGAGAGAGGGCGTAATTGGACAATTGTTTTTTAAATTTCTCAATCTTTATTTACACATATGTGGGATTTTTTTTCAATTTCTTCAATATGAAAGAGGTTTTCATATCAAAATATGTGATACATCCATTTAGCTATAAGGAATGGAAGATGTCAAGGTATCCTAATTAGTCCATTGATTTTTTAATTTCTCAATTTTGATTTACACTCTTCTTTAACACAGTACCTTTGCATCTTTGTTGAGAATGGAAATATAACATAAACCTCATCAATACTCAACAATTTTGATTTCCACATTCATGGAACACCCCTCCCATTCTCCCACTTCTTTTATTTTTTTAAATTTGAAATACATAATTTTATAAAAAATAATTAAAAATACACTTATTTATTAATAATCTCAAATTGAAATATTTATTTTTCTTATTATAAAATAATTAAGGGAAAGTGCCACTCATTCAGTTAAATGACTCAATTAAAATAACATAGCTCACATAGGTGTCTGAAAAATAAAACATACCTCAATTAAATACTTGAATTGTAAAATATTCAATGAAATGAAAGTTTAATGTCCACGAGAATAAAAATAGTCTATGGGACTATGAGTTCCTTTTCTTTTGCCTTTTGCATTTCAGTTCTTTTCTTATTCAAATTAATGATGAGCGAGCCCAACCTTCGAACAATCTCATCACTAAAAAGGCAATGCTAAGAAACCGATGTTAACATATTCCCATAACTTTCCCTGATGTCTTTGAACGCATCACATTCCAAAATGAAATTTTTTTACGATTCCACTACCCCAGACACGCAAAATGTACACAGTCGTTCTTCCCAAGCTTCTTTATGCCTTTTCCACCATCCTGTTTCACACCGAAGATGATGCGAGTTGGTTCTTAATTGAGAAATAAGAACCTTTTCCGTCCACGAAATTTTAGCTCCAATGTACTCTTTTTGATGAAGATCATTCGTAGGGTTGAATTGTTCAATGTAGTACTTCTTCTTTCTACCCAACTCTTTTCCTCATACATGTTTATGAAACTTCTCCATAACAAAATTCTTTAGTTCCTTGCTATTTATGGGATACGCATTGAGGTATATATTCAATTTTTTCATCCATGTGTAGTTTTGTCTCATCCATGTTTTCTTTCTTTCACTCATGCCTTCCTTGAAGATAACATTAGGCCATCTACCTACTCCCATTTTCTCAATTCTCTTTAGATATATTATGAGCTACACCATAGGAATTGCTTGAATGCGAGTTTTTCTTGTTTCACTCGAAATTATCTCATAAGGTACAAAAATGTTTATTTTTAACTTGCTCATGATCAAGCATTTTTGGATTTTTTCAATTTGCTTCCATTTTGAGACAGGCAAGCTACTAGCCTACAATTCACACACATATAGCATCACTGGACAAACTAGGAGTCAGAAAATCACTTTAATTGTTTTCCAATCCCATAACTTTGCCTCTCTACATCTATTTTGAAGAGCATATAATGCTTTCCACCCTCCTAATATTCTCTTCTTTCTGCAGTCCTCCCAATTAAGTTTGTTGTTGAAATCGATCCCGAGGTATTTGTAATCATTTAATTCTTCAAGAATTTTGTCTTCAAATAAGAATGTATGCTGACTCTGCTTCCTTTTATTAGAGAAAATCATTATCATGGTCTTGCTAACATTGAATTGCATCCCCACTTCTCTACAAAAATGCTTAAGGGAATATAGGCGCATTTGCAATCCATAGGTCGATTTAGAAATAAATACGAGATCATCAACATATAAAAGAAGCTTTATCACAAACTCTCCCAAGCAAACACCATCCCCACCTTAAAAATTTAGCCACTCTTCTAGTTTATCAATATATAAACCAAAAAGAGTAGGGGATAGATAGAAACCTTGCTTGACTCCAATGTCACATCTAAAGTTTTCTGAAATACCCGCTGAGGTTTTAATTTTGACTTTCACATATTCATAAATTCCATTGAAAACAACTCTATAATGCAAGGGAGTTTTAAGTTCTTCCATTCTATGCCACAACTTATGTCTAGGGACTATGTCAAATGCCTTTTAGAATTAAACAAAACAGCAGAATACTTCTTCTTTATCCCCCCAAACCTTTTCAATAATGTGTCTCAACATGATGTCATGATCCACTGTAGAATGCTTCGGCCTAAAACCTGCTTTTCCTTTTTTCCTTTTTTCTTTTACTTCTGCCCACTTATTGATTCTATTTTCTACCATGTCGCCGAAAATATTTGCAAACAAAGGATTGATCATAATGGTTCTATAATTGGACGGATTATTAATGTCTCCACTGTTAAAAAGGGGTATTGCTAGGATAGCTGTCCAATCTCTTGGGAATCCTTGTTGAATGATGTTTTTGAATATTTCCATGATGTGCAATGTAAGAGTGTTCCTTCCCCATTTTAGATACTTCGCTTGAAGTTCAACCAAGTCTTTTTCCTTTCCTGTTTTCAACTTTTTAATTCCAATCTCCACCTCCTGTAATGTGAAGAGCTTTGTAGTTGTGTTCAGCTCCGAGGGAGGCTCAACATCTTATTCTTTCTCATAGAGTTGTCTTGAATATTCAAACTATTGATTAGCTGTAATATTATTTTTTATTTTCTTCTTCCTTGGTTGAAGTTCCTACCAGAAATTTTTTGGGTTATTCTTGCCTAGATATATTAACTCTTTCCTCCTTGTTTGCATGAACTTATCTTTTTTCCTTTTTAGTATCTTCTTATACAACTTTACAACCATCTTCTCCTTTCCTGTCTTTCTCAAGGTTCTCCTTGCCATTTTTCATTCCTCATCAAGCCAAGCATTTACAAGAAAACAATTTGATTCTGATTTCCTATTTATTTCTCTTTTGCACTTCCCAAGTTCCCTTTGAATTATATTTGTTAACTCATGACTCTTGAAGCTTTGGAAACCAGTTTTTTCTTTCTAAATTTATCTCTCCAACATTATCTCGAAGATAGTAAAATTTTCTTATGTTAAAAGAAACTGACATAAGTAACATAAGTCTTGCTCACATAGATCTGAAAATGAAACTGCCATCAGTTAAACCATTGGATTATAAAAATGCAAGTATATACTCAATTAAATTAATATTTTCACACAAGCACTGGAAAAGAAGCAATTAAACCGTTGACTTGTAAAAACATTCAATCAAACTAATATAGCTCACGCTCACATCGATATTCGAAAACGAAACATGCTGACAATAAAACTGAAATATGAATGCGTAGTTTAAAATAAGCTACAATTCCTCTTAAAAATAATAGAAATGAGAAAATTTGGTCAAATTTAAAAAAAAATCTAGATTATAGTTTTCAAGTTAGTTTCAAGATTTTGCAAAACTTACATATTTTGGTGTTGAATATTTTTTAGCCCATTAAAACAATATTAAACACTTTATCTATTTTAAAAAAATAGATAAAAATAGTTGTGACAATGCCAATCGTAACCTATATAAAGACCGTGTAGAAAAATGCCATACATTTTATTAGTGATGTCAAAATTTCCTTCTCAAAGTTTAAGGAGACGTGACTCGTTACGTTCAACGCTAATGTGAAATTGTCCAATAATTGTAATTGGAGTTTCAACCTTACCCATGTAAATCCAACGTCGTCAATGTCAATCACCGCCAGATTCCTCGAAAAAATCGAATGCAATGCATGAATGGTGATGAACCAAATGATGAATTATGAATCATGACTCATGTTGCCTCAAGAATTATCGTTATTTTAGCCATAGTTCCCAAATTCAGTCGAATTGCCAGAAAAATTTGAAATTAGGCCGGTTCGAGTCGGTTCGTGAATTAATTAGATCATTTGAGATTCGGTACGACATATTCAGTTTAAACGAAAGAGCATCAGTTTTACAGCTGGCCATCCCCTCCTCATAAACCCTTTAGCATCCATGAAATTTCATACGGTTAATTGTTAAATTGTATACGACTTTCCATTAATGTGTTGGATTGAGGATATTTTGTTGACAAGGACAGTGGAGAAAGTTTCCAATCAAAATTACACTGTGATAGTTGGCTTAACAAACTAATGGTTATGTTATTTATTTTAAAAGACTAGACATTCATTTTTTTTTTGTGATAAGAGGATTAAGAATGATGAACATAAATTAATTATTTTGAAATAAAATTTAATTATGGAATTGTGGTTGCATAAAATTAAAAGAAGATTGATGATAAAATTATTCCAAGCACTAAGAGTGGTTGAACAGAAAACAGTGAAAAACCGTTACCTTTCCTTTGAGGATAAAAGTACATCCCAGTGAGGAAAAGGGTTTATGTTCTGTGACTAAGGAGACATATGAAGAGAGTGAAAATTCCTGAGTTGGTGGTAACCAGTGGAAAACACTCAGCGTTCCTGATTCCTAGAAAAGAAGAGTACTGGACTATGGGTCTTGAGGTTTCTTCTGAGATATCTATCAACCTACTCATCTCCGGTGTGGAGCACAGGGGGAGATGAGGACGTAATCGCCTCTCTCATGGTAGGGAGGACATCATCAGTAGGTTCTTAAGTGAGATAAGTATACAGACTGTAGAAATAGTAAGAACTGGAATTTGTTGTTTAGACAGAATTCTTCTAATACAGAAAATGTTATCTTAAAATTATGGAATGAAGATTTTTACACAGTGAATGTTGTAGATATATAACGTCTGTATTTTTTTTTAAATATTCAACAATTTATAGTAGAATCATTATTAATATGTGAGCTATGTAAAAATACATATACTAAAGTTCTTTCTTGTTTTTCCAGAAAGAGTAGCATGAATAGTAATTATATTACCAAGTTAAACAAAGACAGAAACATATACTAGAAGTATGAACCAGAAGAACTGTAAGTTCAGGGTCCATGGTCGAAACCTCAAACCCCAGATCTGGTCGTTAATCTGTAGTCTATGATATACACGGACAACGAAGTTCGAGGAAAACAACTCAGTACTCAGATGGTTTGGACATCTCTACTTAACCAAAAACTAAAACAATAAAGAAAATAGAAGGAATATTATAGTGTATGTGCTAGAGGGATGGAATAAAATTATTTGTATTAGTGGAATATAAATATAAAAACTCTAGAAAGAGCATGAAAAGAGGAAACCTAGAAATACAATAGCCAGTGCAAAATATATTTCACACAGAAAAATTTCTTTCTATAGAAACTAAGACTAGAGGGCTTTACGCCGAGAGATTTAAATACTATCGGTGAATCTTGTACCTGTCAGGGGAAACCAACAGAATCAGGATGAATTCAAAGCTCTCCAATGGAACGAAAAACACATTAGATAACCATTTCCACTGAACTGCGGGAGTTTACTTGTTTCAAACCAAGACATTAAGGTTAGAAGTTGTACCCTTCTAACCACTGAGCAGATGGTAAAATTAAGGGAACAGAGATAGAGATTACCTTACCTGGGTAGAACTTGCTTCAAAGACTATGACTGCAACCCTACATGGGGAAATGGACAAAGGGAGTCTTAAAGATTAAACTGTCGACATAAAGCATGATTGAGTAAAGAACAAGTATAAATAATAGGGTCTTTGATAGATTACCATCCAAGACTTCTGGGTAAATTTAATGGAAGATAGAGGGATAAACCTGAAACATCAGCCATGACTGTAAGGTAGGCTACCAGTTGTGGAGCAGAGCCTCACCAATTTCTATACCACCTGCATAAACTGTGAAACGAAGAAACTACATGAGATTTAAGAGCAAGGGATTGGCTAAGTCGTAAAAGTAAAACAAAAATAACTAATGCAGGGTTGTGGGTGCATATTCTGTTACCTTTAGAAGCGTCATGATCTCCAACACCGAGCAGAAAGATCGAATGTTGGACTAAGCAAGTTAGATTTGTGGCGAGGTTGCAGAGAGGCAACACTGCGGAGCTTGACGCAAATGAATAATTTAGTTAGAGTTCGCGAGGGGTCATTACCCTAAGCTGGTACCCGGATATCATAGCCATAGATCTTTAATCTCAGAGTCAACGACAACTAATAAAGCAAGTGTCATCCACTTAAACCTAATTCCCATTCAATTGTCCAGTGTATCTTATTCTAACTTTAATGTTGAATCCATGACGTATATCATTAACCCATATGATAATCACAATCAAATTTAGAAATCCGCAAGTCTTCATGAGTCCCTTTGGAGTTTAAATATTCGTGACATAGGTACAAATGTATTTATAATCAACCCAGATTCACATGTAAAAGTATTCGTTACATTATTACAAGTATAAATTCCGTATAACGTTAAAAGGATAGGATTAATGCACATATATGTTTGTATGATTAAAGTTTTAGAATTCTGAATGGAATTTCTATATGGAGATGTGCATAATTACCACGGTCTTAAACGAATTGCGTGGATCAGATTTTTAGGCATATCCATATATATTTATATAAAGAAAAAGCAAAAAAAAAAAAATTATTGTTGAATTGTTATGCATGTTACATATAGATTTGTGGTGGCCATCTTCTCTTCAAAAATTCTTTTGGATGGATGAGATGGCAGCTTACCTCTAAATGAATGGTATGGATGAATCTATGGGAAAGTTGGTCGGATCCATCGACAGGTTACCATGAATAATAACGTTGGTTGACTTTTTATACAATAGGCTTTTGCAAGGTAAATGTTTTAGAAAGGGTGTTAATAAAATGTGTAAAGACTTTTGGCTTAGGATTTGTAAAGTTATTTTCTCACTCATTTCTCACTAAGCCTGCTAATAAAAATGTAAAAATTATGGTTGTAGATGGTTAGTAGAAGTGGTAGGATAGATTAGTAGTTTTAAAGATAAATATTTGTGATATATTTATTAAGTTAATCAATAATTTTTTTTAATTGAAAATGAGAATAAATATTCAATTATAATGTTTAAAATTGATTATATTTTAGTAGAACATAAAATAATTATATTTATAGTATATTTATTAAATTTAAATAAATAAAAATGGAAAATAAAATATATTTGTAATATATTTATTAAATTTAAATAAATACAAATATACCATGGAAAATTTTGATAATATTTTTTATTAAAAATATGAATAAAAATTAAATTATAATGTTTAAAATTTTCTTATATAAAATAACAAGTAACAAATGTTTTTGTTAATTCTAATAATTTAGAATTTGATTAGATTGATAATATATGTTATATTTATTTAATTTAAATAAATACAAATATACGAGGGAAAATTTTGATAAATGTTTTTTTTAAATCTTAATAAATATTGAATTATAATGTTTAATTTTTTCCTATATAGAATAACAAGTAACTAATATTTTATTTTTTTTTGAATTCCGTAGGACCTGTATTTTCTATTATTAAGAGCAAGTTGCTTAATTAATACATCAAGAGAATGTGCCTCAACCTGCCCAAAGGGAAACCAGGTCTGTTGGCCATCTTAAATAGTTAAAGGCCAACCAAAAATGATGTTGTTTCAGTCTAGTTGTAGCAATAAGAACTACGCGACGATGTCCATAATACTGACATATACAACAAAAACTATAATATCGCTGAACAGAAAACATATATGAGAAAAAAGAAACAAGAAGGTCTAGCCATCAGAAGATTTCACAGGGGTTGGATCTTCAGTAGACCCAAGCAGCTCCACCCACTGCATATCTCACAGCTGCTCTTCAATGCGTCCAATGCGGTCATTCTGCTTATGCTAAATCTTAGTCATAGTAGTCATGTCCTGTTTGATATGGTTAAGCTCAAATAACAAAGAAGAATGAGCATCATGTTCCTTCATACTCATGAGGGCTTTTGCAAGAACACATTTAAAGCGCCAATACATCTTAACAGTTTGCTGGAATAGAGATACCCTGCCCCTAGTACTGTCAGGGTCAAGCAGGAAATCCATTATTGCTCGTTGCTGCTGCGGATCAACTTCTTCTTCCGAACTATGCTGCTCCCAGTCCTGAATTTTCTTGCGAATAGGCGGAGGGGTCATGGCAGTATAAGAATTAACCAGAATTTCAACAACCTTCTAATTTGTTTTACGCCCTCGTTTACAAGAGAACGAAGATATTTTCGTTGCCTTACCCTTGCCTCTTGATTTACGAGATGGCGAGGTTAATTTTTTCATGCTGGCTCCCGGGAAGCCTTTGAGAAAGAAATAAGCAACAGATCGGAACAGTAAGGCAGAGAATCTGTAAGATACATGAGAGGAGTATCGAAGAGGTGCAGATTGGTAAAATGAAATAGGCCGATGGAAACAGTTGCAGGGCCTAACAGAACTAAATGTGTGCAGTACTGAGTAATAAGGGCCAGATTGACGAAGGATGAGCATCATCTAGAAAAAACCGGACAAAATGCAAAGAAGCCCACAGAGCCAGCATAAAAAACGAAAAACCCCTGTCATTCCACAAACCAAACCGGATAAGATGCAAAGAACCAGACAGAGTCGGCATACACAATAAATATCTCGGGTCGTGCCACAAATCAGCCTTTCATAACTGCCAGGAAAAGAGTTGCAAATATAGAAGAAAAAGCAGCGAAGTAAACCCACATCTAAATCCTTCAAAAACCATATTATACAACAATGATTGAAAACGGGACTGTGGAAACAAGGATCAACCTCTTCATCTTCATGTAAACAGCATGAGGGAAAAACTAGCAAGAAAGTCGTCACCTTTGAGAAATCCATGGTATATTGCAAAGAATGAACAGAGTTAATAGTATAAACGTGAGGCTATACATACCAAAACCCTGTTAACAATCACTGGAATGGACTGAAAGCACCCGCGGAATACCCTCCTGCGCTGTGCCAAACCACAAAACTAAACCAGAAAATGATACAAATGTGCATAAGACCAACCTGCAAGCTGCTATGAAGAGTCGTCGCGTCGGCAGGCGATGGTATAATTACAAGCGATCCTGTCCTCATACGGGAAATCATGGTCATAATTAGAAACTAACAGCCAGCTTAGGCAATAAAGGCCGCTAACGCCGAAGGGCTTGACCCGCACCTCGATCGGGGGTTGTCTCACATATCTCTAGCTCGAAGATCTATGTCTACTATAAGTTGCAGAGAGTAAAATTCAATATTCCAAGCCCTAGCAGAGGGGGTAATATCTAGATGTCGGTCACAATCTTGACAACCCCAATTTGCCAAATAACCGGCCGCTTCATTTCAATCTCGTCGAGTGTGAGATGGAATGATGTAGTGTAATTGAGTAACCAGAGTCTCAATTTCTTGGAGCAAATTTGCAGTGCGCCAACTTTTGATAATTTTATCCCAGTGTGTACCTTCTTGAATTTTATTCAAAGCTCCAATAACCATAGTAGAGTCCCCTTCAACGATAAGCCGGTGGAACTGTTTGTGCTTATCTATGATTAATCCATGTTGGAGTGAAGCTAATTCTGCCTCATTGTTCATTGCATAACCGAAATCCAGAGAATAAACTCGGTAGACTTCACCTTGGGAATTCCTGAACACACCTCCTATGCCAGCTTGCCCAGGATTGCCTTTAGAGGCACCATCGAAATTAAGTTTGATAAATCCCTGAGTAGGTCGTTTCCAACACTGAGGGGAATGTTGCCGAGGAGGTCTAAATTTCCAGAGATTGCCTGCTAACATATGCGGATGGATGTTTAACTTATGCAGAATTTGTACTTCAAATCCTTCGGCCTTCCAATCATCTTGGAGCCATTTTTCAACCAGGATAGTTTCTCTAATGTTGGCAAGCACCTTTTCCCAAACCTTGTGATTAGCATTTTCCTCTCCATGGAAAATCCGGTGGTTACGTTCCTTCCAGAGATCCAAAATTAAAAAACCCAATACCGTCTGCCATGCTCGATTCAAAACCACACATTGATAGCCACCTTTTCACCAATTCATAAGGGTGGTAATCACGCTGGTGGGATCACGATCTTTTTGCCTGAAATTAAATTCTAAACTGCGTCAAAGAGGTACAACATAGCCACAGTTATTGAAAATATGCTCAGTGGTTTCATTGGCTTGTCTACAAAAGGAGCAAACTGACGGGCCTATCATACCTCACTTTTGCAGATTATCCCACGTTAGTATTTTCTGATGACTAACAATCCATAATAAGTAAGCCACTTTCGGCCAGTGATACATGGACCAGATTTTCTTCCAAACAGGAGAACCAGGAGCATGATTATTATGGCCTTGTATATGATAAGCTTCATTAATAGTAAACATTCCTTTTGTTCGATAACCCCAATGAAGAATGTCTGTCCCTGTTTGTATCTTGATTTTCCTGGTTTGCATCTCACAATCATAGTTTCGCCATTGCAGAGTGTCTTGTGCGCCTGGCCATGCCGCTTTCTCTTTCCATCTCCGCTAGTGAGTCATCTAATGCTGAGTCCAATAATTAGAGACCAAGAGGTGGTGTGGAGTATTGGTGAATAAGAAGAGTTCAGCAAGATCTAAGTGAGTAAATAATTTCTCTCTTTGTTGCCACGAAATCTCCCAAAAAAGTGCAGTTGTGCCATCCCTTACTTCCCAAAAACTATGCTGGCGAATAAGAGATCGGTTACCCGCTGTGAGATTCCAAATCACTGATCCTTTAGGAACCACATCAATTTTCAATTTTCCGGAAATAGAGCGTGGAATTTCATACTTAGTTTCCCAGAGTGTCTTCCACAAGTCTTGTCCCCCTTGGAGCCATCACCACCAGAGTTTTGCGCCCATCACTTGATTAAGGACAAAGGGATCACGAAGACCCAGCCCCCCTGCAGATTTAGATTTAATCATCGTCTGCCACGACACTAGAGGCCACTTCCGACTATTTTGCGCTCCTTGCCATAAAAATTTTGTAAACAGACTGACCAACTGATTACAGATACTTTTCGGAGCCGCTCTGCCAGAAAGTTGATATATAGGAATAGATTGCAGAACTAATTTCAATAAAATTAGTCGACCAGGAGCATTAAGAACTCGAAACGCCCATTTTTTCAGTTTGTGTTCCATCTTTGTAATGAGATCATGCCAATATGCAACTCTTAACTGGGTTTTACATAAAGGAACACCCAAATAGCGCATGGGGAAAGAACCAATACGAAAGCCTAAGAGGCGAGCAAGATACTTCTGACAAGCATTGTTAACATTAAGAAAATAAACATGAGATTTGTCATTGTTCACTACAGTACCTAAAGCCTCCATAAAGATATCAAGAATTGCAAGAATTGTTCTGATCTCACGGACTGAAGCTTGGCAGAAAAGTAAAATTTCATCAACAAATTGCTGATGAGTCAGAGCAATAGCAGGACCCTAGAGTTTCAAACCATGCAGCCTGCACTCTGCGAGAGTTGCTTTAAGTAGCCAGTCAAGCCCTTCTGCAGCTATGATAAATAAGAAAGGAGATAAGGGATCTCCCTGTCGAATGCCTCTTGAAATATTAAAAGTCTTAGATGGAATGCCATTAACGAGAATAGAGAAATTTGGTGTGGAAATAAAAGAGAAAAGCCACTACAACCATCGCTGATCAAACCCAAAACTCTTGAGAACTGCTAGAAGATAGGACCAGCTTATCCGATCATAAGCTTTTTCTAAATCTAATTTTATCATCATACCTTTAACCCTTTTAGACTATAGCGTATGAATGACTTCTTGAGCAGTAACGATTCCATCCAGAATTTGGCAACCTGTAACAAAACCGGTTTGCTCCGGAGAGATAATTTGCGGAAGAAAGGGTTTAAGTCGATTCACCATAATAGTTGAAAGAATTTTATAAATAACATTACAAAATGCAATAGGTCGAAATCCCACTAGTATATCAGCATGCTCCTGCTTCGGAATAAGAGTAAGGAAAGTGGCATTCAGAGCTGGGTATACCTTACGATGCCTTCGAGATTCTTCAACCACATCCGTTATATCCTGACCCATAAAATTCCAGGATGCTTTGAAAAATTCCGTAGTAAATCCATTAGGTCTCGGAGCTTTATTCCTGGGAAAATGCATAATCGCTGCTTCAACTTCCTCGAAACTTACTTCTCGCAATAACGCTAAATTCTGCTCTCTGGTAATGATAGAGGGAATATGCCTTGTTATTTTAGCAATGGCATCTTCCCGATTTGGCGTAGGCTCTATGGGAAATTCTTTGAAGTGATTGCGTAATTCTTGTGCCATTTCCTCATGTTGGACAAGACAATTACCATTTTGATCTTTTAAGGAAAAAATTCGATTATGCTGCCTTCACTGAATCATTGTTTTATGGAAAAAATTTGTATTACACTCTCCTTCCCGTAAAGATTGAATTCGAGATTTTTGTTTCCACAAAATATCTTCTTGTTTTCTCCATTCTTCTAAGCTGTTAAGGGTTAGACCTTCCTCAATGCTCAAGGCTTCTGTTCGGCCATGCAAGATCATTTGTTGCTGCAAGTCTTTCATTTTTTCTTGAAGGCGAAGTTGATCCTGATGGATATTACCAAACTGTTCTCTGTTCCATCTTTTAATTTCAGTTTTTAACTGCTTGAGTCGAAGCTGAAAGGAATGCATTTTATTCCGCCCAGCAGGTAAATGCATTTCCCACCAGTGTTTAACTTTATCTAGAAACTGTGGATCTCGGAGCCAAAAAAGTTCAAATCGGAAAGGTCGATTCATGGAACCAGATTTGACATCAATATCCAGACGAATGGGCCAACGGTCCGACCCAAAAGATGGTAAAATTTCCACTTCATAATAAACATCTAGGCTGACTAGCGCTTCTAATGCCAGAAAGCTATCCAAGCGAGAGGCTATTTGATATCGCTCTCCTCGACAATTATTCCATGTGAATTTACCATTTACATTTGGAATGTCTACTAAATGAAGATCCGTAAGAAGGTCTCGAAAGAACACCATATCTGGGTCTTCACGCCTGAGTCCTCCTTTCTTTTCATCCAAATTCAAAATCATATTAAAATCCCCACCAATTAGCCAATACTGGGTAGGAAATAGCTGATTGAGGGTTCGAATGTCCTGAATAAAACTCTATCTCTCACCTGGAAAAGATGGACCGTACACTACAGAGATGAAGAGCTGCTCTTGAGAGCCTATTTGCCTAAAATACCCAGATAAAATTCTAGGAAAGGCAAGCCAACCCTCCACTACAATTTTCGTCGGGTTCCAAAGTACTGTTATGCCACCTGATGTACCACGAGAATCGATTGCCATAGACTCGTAATGAGGATTAAAAGTGTTAAGAAGACTACTCAGTTTAGAGCCTATTATCTTGGTTTCTTGAAGTAGCATAACTTGAGGTTTTTCAGACCGCAGTTTCTCTTTTAAAAATATTTTCTTACCTTGACTATTGAGGCCTCGGATATTCCATGATAGAACTTTCATTGAGAAAACTTTGAAGTTTGTTGAAAGAGCATTGTTAACGGTACTATCTTACCGGTATTGATCAGCATTTCCCCTACTAACTGTATAGATTCTTGCAAAGTTCTTTGACCCCGCTTCTTTGGAGATGTTGGAGGAGTTGGAGCAGTGGTTTCCTGTTCTACAGCTTGGACCTCCTTATGTGCTTGCACTGTGAGATACCTTTCAAAAGTTTCTTTATATAATTTTTTCTTCTCAATAGGAATGAATTTGTCATTAATATTTTTCCAATCATTCAGAAGTCGCTTAAGCACTCTTTCTTTAGCACAAAGTTCCTCTTTATGCTGTTCAACATCCATAGGGGTTTGATCTAGCGGAAAATATTGTTGCGAACTTGAGGCAGGCTTTGAAGTATCTTCAATTGCTTTTCATTTCCTTGACTGACTTGGTTGAGCGCTAGGTTCCTCAATAGGACAACCGTCTTCCAAATCTGGACCTTGTGAGGCTATATTCATTGGTTCACCTTCAGTTTGCAAGACCTCATATCGATTGGCTTGTTGAGTAGTCGGCCTTTTGTGCTCTTGTGTCCCTGAAGAACGACTAGTTCGTTTTTTCGCCGGAACTGGAATAAAACCTTCTTCCTCTGTTCAAATTTGATCAGGGTTTATAGCGTTCAGAGGAGAAGGAATTTCAACAGTATTCAAAGGGAAAGATTTATACAGATGGCCATCTTCATGGCATCACCTACAATGAAACGGAATGTGCTCATAATCAAGAAGTTGATTCCAGAGTTTACCCTCATATTCTAGTTCAATCATTTCAGGCAAAGGCTCTGAGATGTTCATATATACACAAATGCGAGCAAAAGAAGTGTATCAACCCCACCGAGTTGTATCAGCTATCTTAACAAAATTTCCTAAGGAATTTCCTATGCCCTCCAGAATATCCGGAGCCCAAAAATCAATCGGAAGGCCAAACAGACGAACCCAAACAGGGGAAGCAAGAAATTGCTCCTAATCTGGGTTGTAACATTCTTCCCATTGTCGAATAAAAAGACCTGCATTGCTATAGAAATAAGGACTGCCTTCAAAAATGCACTCTTTTTCTAACAGATTAGTAAAAATAACAGTGAAAAAACCTCTGGCCCCAAATTTTAGGTCAATGTGACCTTTAGGTTGCCACTTGATTTGAATCCATTTCAGTAAATCCTTTTCTATAGGCCAGATACCTATGAACTTACATATTAAAGCATGATCTTTCATATAACCACGGTATTCATTCATTGTTGTTGCTGGTATAGTGAATCGTGGCTTCTTAACAGACCTCGGCAAATAGGAGCCTTTCGACCGAGCTTGCCAAGCGGCTCCCAAAACTGGTGAAGAATTTTGAGTTCCCTCTCGCGGTGGTTGCCTAGAATGGCTATCTCCAGCAGTAACATTGCGAAAGGAGGGGGCTTCCGCACCCCCTCCTGAGACGGCCACCATAAATTAGACCAGCCACACTATTAAAAAATGGCAACAAACTATGGACAATGGCGTGAATTTCCCTGTTGCATGAAGCTCATACCCTAGCTTCTCTGGTAGGGGTTCTTATAGGTTCTTGGAGCGGTATCTAAAAATCACTTAAGATCAAAAAATATTAAAATAACAAGTAACCAATATTGTTGTTAATATTTATAATTTAGAAATTGATTTTATTAAATTATATTGATAATAGATGTTTCAATATTATTTTAAATTTCAAAATTTCAAGTATTTGTAAAATAATATGTTTAAGTATTTGTAAGATGTTGACTTACGAATTTTAAACATTCAATTCTTTTTCTTATTCAAATTCGAATTCGAACTTGATAACAATGGTTTTAAGACTGCAGATCCCTTGATCCCTTATCTCTTTGTCCAACCCTACTGCAACAACTATAAAGAATTTGGTTTTTTTCATTGGTATCATTGTAATTTTATTCTCTTATGGTAGCACCAAAGATAGGAATTTCATCCAGGAGGACGTCAATTTCAAGGGCAGCCTCACCTATGCAAATCCAACATCGGAAATGTCAGTCGCCGCCAAATTCCTTGACAAAACCGAATGCAATGCATGAATTTCGATGAGGCAAATGACGACCTATGAATCATGACTCATGATGCCTTAGGAATTCTTGTTGTTCTAGCACTGCAGATCTCTTTGTCCAACCTTATTGCAATAACTATAAACCAGTATAGATCCATCTAACCCAAGGATCTAACATGAGTCGAGAGGGACCAAATTTATTTTGTTGAAAACTTATTTTAGAGTGCAAAAATAAATGTGTAATTTTATACTGTTTAAATTGTATTTTTTAATGTTATAAACATTACATAACATGTGTATTGAGTCATGTTATATTAATTCATGTTAAAATATTTTATTTCTAACTCACATTCGATGTTTTATCTCTGTAAAATTATATTATTTGAGATAGACATCCAAATATTGTATTTATGAGTTGAAGAGTGAAAATGAAATATCAAAAAGTGAGTTAATTGTTTTGTTAATAGATTTTTAATTGTTTATTTGTATGGTTAGTTAATTTTAGTTTTTTTGGTTCCCCAAGAAAAAATTAATTTTATTATTTTTTTGAGGGCATGACATACTTACACATATCTCTCATACTGGATTGTGACATACTTACATGTATCTCTCATACTGGATTGTAGAATAAGTCTCTCGACTCAATAATTTGATTTTGTTTATTATTGTCATTGAAATTTGCTTGGAATTTTCTTCTCTTCCGATAGCACCGAATATAGGAAAATGATGATTGCACATTTCATTCTCAGGGATAGTCACTGGTTATACTCACTCTGTCGACTTTAGTTTTATATCACTCAATAACTTTCTTATGACCGTGGTTAATTCAACTAGGGCCTTCATCGAACTCTGCTACGCAATTGTGTTCGTGTTCTATATTGGCAACAAAAATACAGGGTCAACACACTACTTATTCCTAAATTACCTTGAATTCAGTGATCCCCATTTGAATGATGGTGTATTAAACAAGTAAAAATATCTGGAGTTCTTCTAAGTTCTCTCCTTGTTGTTGCAATGGTAGCTATGGTGTCGGTCTTGGCACTGCAGGACAAGAAAGAAATTCATTCTATGGTCTATATGCCACCATATTCTCCATCTGCATATACATGTCTCCTCTCTGAATAATGGTATATCATTCTACTTCCTTCTTAGTAAAACGAAAATAAACTTTGTAAATGAATATCTCGAGGAAAATAATTTTTGTAAAATAATATCTCGAGGATCTTTGGGAAAAATAATTACACAGTTAGAAATATTGTATGTAATTCAATCTCATTAAAAATATATACATTATCCTTAAATCTATAAAATTAGATAGTTGCAAAAAATGAAATAATAGTTAGGGGATAGGTCCTTCTTTTGAATCAATTAATCTCGCAATTTAGTCTTAGTCTATGCGTATCTCTTGACATGTGTCATTACACCTATAATTTCCACTAACTCTATTTTTTGAACTTCACATTCTCTGAGCGAGTTCCATGGTAGTGAGTTCACCATGTATTCGTGAATATTTTTATATACAACACTCTTTCGCATTGAACCACTAGAACAAACTTTAGACTAAAACCAGGCTCTTTAACACTAGCATGATTCTTGGAAATTCCTACGGGGAACATACAATATGTTGGAAATGTGGAGGATATAGAACACAAGATAACACAAATAATTCACACAAAAAACACACATGAGCTTAGGCTCTTCCATTGATCACACAAAATTCAATGATTACAATAAAGCAGGTGAAGGTTATTTAACCTTTTTTACTAGCGATTCGCCTAATAAAACATGAAATGCAAACTTATTCTAAATCCATTTATCACATAACTTGACTTGACTCAATGCTCATCTGACTCTTTAAATGTATTAAACTCTTCATGCGGGATTTAATTATATATTTTAACACTCCCCCTTAATTACAACCGCTAAACTAAAACATGACTCGTGACAACTCAAACATGTATGTTTGTCTAGGCCTCAACTATGCTTACAACAGTCAAGTTTCTTTTGTGAAATTCAAACACGCCTTTTGCTAATGACTTAGTAAATATAACAACCTAGTTGATCACTAGATTTAGAAGGCATTAAGTGAACTTCTCCATTGATCACAAGTTCTCTATTAAAATCATATCTATTATCAATATGTTTTCTCTTTTGATGAAACACACTATTTGTTTATAGTGCAATCGCAGAGGTGTCATCACAATATATTTTTTTTTTATCCTTGTTTTTTTTGCTTGAGTCCATCCAATTCTCTTCTTAACCATAGTGCTTGACATGTTTCCCATGTGGGTGGTACATATTCTTCTTCTACTAATGATAGTGTCACATTATACTACTTCTTATACGCCCATGAAATCACACCTAAACCAAGATGGAACACATAATTGGAGCTTCTCTTCCTATAATCCAAACTAACTGAAAAATCACTATGTGTAAATCCAATCAAATATTCCATTTTTGAGCTTGCATACGTTATGCCACAATCTCTAGTTCCTATTATGCATCTCATAATTCATTTTCCTACACTTCATTGTCTGTATTTTGGAGTCTCCATAAATCTGGAAATAAAACTTACTCGTTGCATAATATCTAGTCTTGTAGCTATGAGATACATGAGGTTGCCAACCAATATTTTGAATAGAGTTGGATTGACATTTGATGCTTCATCATCCTTGCTTATTTTTGTACCTGTTGAAACTGATGTTCTGGTGTAGGGACATGTTTACAATTTTTCATCCTGAATCTTTTCAACAAATCTCTAGCATACTTATTTTGGAAAATAAAAACTACTTTTTTAGATTGCTCAACTTCTATGACAAGAAACTATTTCATGAGACCAACATCTTTCATCTCAAACTATTTCATCATTGTTGTTTTAAATTCATCTAACTCAAGATCACCTATAAAAATCATCTCATTAACATATAAGAAAATAATCAAAATCTATCCATTTTGATTTACCTTTTTGTATGAGGTAGCCTCAATGTTTCTTCTTCAAAATCCATTCTTAATCATGTAGTTGTTGATTCTTCTATACCATGATCTAGGTGCTTTCATAAGTCCATAATGCGCTTTATTCGACCTGTAAACTTCATCTTTTGTACCTTCGACTTCATAACCTGGTGATTGTTGCACAGAAATTTATTCTTGTAGAATACCATTCAAGAAGGATGATTTCACATCCATCTGATGTACTTTCCATTTCTTCCGAGCTTCTGTGGATATAAATTCTCTTAGAGTATCCAATCTAGCTACCGGAGAAAACTTTTCTCCAAAATCTATTCGAAGTTGCTCTGAGAATCCTTTTTCTACAAGTCTTTCTTTAAATCTGTCAATTTCACAATTCTCATTCAAATTTTTCTTATACACCCACTTCAAACCAATGTGGTTTTTATCCTTTGGAAAATTAAACAAATCCCATGTATCATTCTTTTCAATGTCTTCGATTTCTTTATCCATGGCTTGCACTAAATTTTCATCTCTGTTGCTTATTCAAACGAAAAAGGTTGGAATGAGAACAATGAAAAAATTGAAATAACATTCAAATCATCATAAATATCTTTCAAATTTTTGTGCTATACAAAAACCCCCATTTATTAAAATAAATGGGGACCCTTTAAAAATAATTAAGAACTTTATTTCATTTATCTTTTAGCTTAAGTCAAAAAAAATTAGGAAATAAAGTTTCTCTTAATTTTATGCTTTCATTCCTTAGTGCGCATTGCAATTTGCATAGCTTAAAAACTTAAATGAATTAAAAATACATTATGTCATGTGGGCTGCGATATGCGTTAAGTTATTTCCAAAGTCATATCAAAATCTTATTGCAAAAGCTTTATTCACCATTATAACCAAAATAGCATCACGCCTCATTTAAACGATCGAAATTATATACAATTCGGTGAAAGTTGCAATTACGTGGACCATATAAGCCAATAAATAAATAAACATAAAGTTCCAAAGTCTGATAAAACGCAGTCGCTTGAGTTCTTAAATACGCACTTCGCATTTTGCAGGACATAACTAAAAGCATACTCGTTTACCACATAAAATTTGCGATGTGTGATTTCCGCAGATCACATTTCACAGGATTTCTGGGTAACATTATAAATGGAACTATTTATAAATTGCAATGGCGATGAATGGTACTTAATTACTCAAGCATGTGAAATGATTCCTGTCATATCAAACCAAATACGAGATCCAACGTATTAAATTTATCAATATACATTTCACATGAAGGTGTAAGAGATTTGATTTAAAAATATTATCGATGATTAACTACATTTAATAGAAGTAAGGTTTTGATAGATTCATATCTACTTCAAGCATGTATTGAAGTGATTGAACGCCATATTTTTTTAATTATATTTTCCTCTTTTTTCTCTATATTTTTAATGTTTTCTTTGTTCGCTTGAAATCAGGAAACCGCTTAACGGAGTGAGGGAAATATAAATGAGCAATAAAGGCAAAGAAATCGCCCAAGCACCATCTACTGAAGACTCATATATGTCTCCCCTATTCTCAAACACCACTTGCAACAAGGATTGTGGAAGTTATTCATGGGGGGATATATATAAGATTTTTGAGGATGAAAAGCCAAGGGATTCAAAGTTGCTTGAGCAGGCGTGTCTAAGTCTTCAGACCCAACCTATTTTAGCGTTGCATGTTCATTCATCCATAAGGTAGCAGCAAGGCCAAAGATTCTCCACTATACAGATATGGTTAAGTGGGTAATTGACCACTTAAACATAGTAGATAGAAAATTCAAGGATTCAAAGGACGAGAATATCGGTTCGTTCAGGGAAAAATATTTGAGGATAATGTACCAATTACCCATCCCACAACAGAACTATGACAAAGATTTTCTTCAAAGCTTTAGAGAAAAACATCTAGACCTAATGAAAGTCATAAAGGAATGGAAGGAAGACCAGGGAAAGCTTAAATGAGATAAACTTGGTATGTACCTAATAACACAAATTTCTTCCCCTTATTGTTATTCTGCCGATATGTTGTCTATATTATATGAAAAACGAGACACCACTAGGTTTTCTATAGATTGGGTCCTATTAGTTGATGTAATCGTCAATTCCTTAATTCTGAATTGGGAAAATATCCTATCTGATAATTTAGCAAAACACATCATGGAGTAAAGGAGTAAAAGAAGTGTTTCATTTATAGAAAAACCAACCATCTACATGAGTGCCTATGTGATGGACACAATTTTTTGTTCTTCTAGTTTTCCTACTATGGGATGGAAATGGACAGCCCAAGACGTTATCCCAATCCACATTTACCACGGAGCCCTTTGGGATTCAGATTTCCATTTTCATTTTTGAAAGATTTTCCATAGAGTCATGTTGCATATGCACCAGATGATATTCAATGAGAAAGCCCCTAAGGTTTCCAAAGAGGGTAGTACAAACATTCTGTCTGTTGCTAGATGGTTCGCAGAGGAAAGTTTCGCTTATGTCAGAGTTTTTGGTAGCTATGCTTCTCTTCACATCTAGCCATATTATGTTCATGAAAAATTACTTGCATGAGAGATAGGCAACCAAATTGTTGCAAATGGTATTTCAAAATAGCTTAAAGATACTAAGAAATTCGTTTGGCCTAATTTCCATTTAGAGTGCTGTACATTTGCACTTTTTGATATTGGTCATGCCTACAAGGAAGTTTCAAAGGTTAATCTATGGAATTTGGCTGTAATTCCAAGACGGCCATATGGTCCAAATGATGTGATTAAAAACTACATCACAGAGCTCAAAGTAAAACCTTTTGTGAAAGAGATAGATAGATTTGATGATTTCTTTAAAGGCATTGAAATTTTTTCAGATTTAATTAAGTTTGCATCCAATAAACTCAATCATGATGACTTGGAAGCCTTCCAATCATAGAGAAATAAGCGACTGGAAAGGATTACTATGGATTTATTTACTATTGAAGATGTCAACAGACCTACTCCAAGTATTAGCCTGGATAATGTAGTGAAAGGCATGTCTGAAGATGAGTCAGGACAAACATAGATTCAATCTCATGATTCTAATCATTTTGGAATTGAATCCGAAAAAAAAAAAGGAAAACACAAAAAATATATTTGCTCAAGTAATCCAAGAATTGAGATGCAGGAGAAAAGAGGAAGCAATGGAACAGAGTCAACTTCTCAATAAATTCAGCACAGTCAAGATACACTTAATCAGTCAGAAAAGTCCCAACCAAAGAATTTGAATAGTGAATGGGATGCGTTTTCTAAAGAAATAAAAACTCCTCAAACAAATCCCAATAATGATCAAGCTACTAGTATTCAGATGCCAGAACATTCTCAGAGGTTAGTGGAAATTGTTACTCCACTACAAGAAGTCCTTGAAACTCATGATCGAGAGATCATTCTGGCTTATCCTACAGAGCAGATAGTGTTACAAATTGAGGAAATCCCTTCATTGGATGTCTTCTACATCCCAAGTCATAAATCTATAGTAAAGAGAGAAAAAAAAAAGGAGAATAATTGATGAGACAGTCCCAGATCTTACAAATGAATCAGTTGATGTTTTGTGGAAGGATCTCTAGCGGATCTTAAAATGGTGCTCTCTGTCAATGAGGAGACTTGGTACATTGTATTTTAAATGGTGCACTGATTAAAATAAACATAAAATAAAATAAAAAATGTTTTTGTCAAACAGTACGTGCACGGTGTGCTATAATGAAATAGCGCACTGATGCCCTATTTTACATATGGTGCACAGATTAAAAAAAATATGTTTTAAATTTTTTTAATCAAACAATATGTGCGCGGTGCCCTGTGTTAAAACAACGCACTGGTGTGCTAGTTTACACAGGGTGCACCGATTAAAAAAATTAAAAATTAAAAATTCATGCAAGGGTCGACATGGATTTGGATCCAACTATGCAAGTCATCCCATGGGTTAGATGTCATAGGACTGTATATATAGCAATACAAACCCTATAAATCTAAAATGAAAATCCCTAATTCTAAAATCACAGAAATAGGAAGAAGTAAGGGAAAAAACAAAAAATAATAAAGGGTTTAGTGTAAAATGCAATTTTTTTGTTTTTGTTTTTTTGTTTTTTTGTTTTTTGTCTTTTTTTTGTTTTTTATTTTTATTTTTATTTTTTTTTCTTTCTGAAAATGAACAGTAAATTTTTTTTTTTTACTTACTACGTAAAAAAATACTTCAGAAAATGTAAAAAAAACAAAAAAATATAATCACCAGATGGTTTGAAATTCTATGCTACAGGGTTTGAATCACCAAAGGTTTGGAATTCTGATTGTGTGAATAGTTCTGTTGGAAAGTATTTCGCTACTCCATAGTGCTCTCGTGCTCTCTTTCTCTAGGTATGTCTCGTGCAAATCTCTCCCTATTTTTTTTCCGAAAATAATGAAATAATGAAAAGTGTTTACTATTTAAAGAGTTGTTTAATGAAATTAGATTTCAGAAAATATTTTGCTGCCCATTTTTCATTTTACTACTTTTTTTCGCTTAAAAAAATATAGTTGCGCTTTTTCTATTTGTGTCTATTCGGCTCCAGTGTGTCAATTAATAACACCGATCAGTGCACATTAACTAAAACGCACCAGTTCGGTTATCCATACATTAGCACCGATAAAAATAATTCCATTTTTAAAGCACCAAAATTACTTTTAGGCGTGTACACCAAAATTTACTGGTCATTTTCTCAAATGCAGGGAGAAAATATCATAATTATATCGAATGGACAATTCTTCAAAATCCATCTCATTCCATAATATTTTTTAAGGTCCATCGTGGAGTCCTCCCTATCTATATCGAGATGTAATATTTACTTCGGGATTTAATTTATATTTTCATTATCTAATTGAGGTTATGTTTTTTTTAATCCATGTTAATCAACTTAATAAAATTTATAATGTATACAAATTTTTAGGTTCATGCAAATTCAGAATCGAGTTCAGATGCACAAAATATTCAAACGAGTCCAAAACATCAGAAGCTCTTTTCAGGATCAGCGTACTGCAAGGCGCATGTGGTAGATGAAAATGAACAATCGCTTCAACCTTCCAATTGTAACAATATTGCATCTTATAGCCACAATCCTGGGACAATGATGGCAATAATAATTGTTTGGTATATTAATGTAATTATTTCAACGTCAAACCAATTAATCATGCATTGTCAACATGCTTAGTAATTGATATCATAGATTTTGTACTAATCACGTTCAAATATATTTTTTGAAATTATTAGAATTCTAATGATGATGAGAAACCTACCTACCATCTTCTGTTGCACCCCATGACAATTTAAAATCAAGAGAAGGCTGAATTAAGAGAAAAAATCGAAGAGGAATGATACCAAGAATGGTTGAATCAACCACCTATTCAATTCCCACTACGTCCAAATTCACCAATTAGGAATGACTACAACAATAGTAGTTCTTCACAAGCTGACAATGGAGGAAATAAAATAGAGGTTGGTATGAATGATAAATTAAGGGATACGACTACCATGGAGACAATGTTGTTAGATGCATCCTAGAACGATGATAACCTAGGGGATGATGCTCATATCGCTGACACCTTTTTCGAAAGCCTTAAATTTGCTTCCACCACCCTTCTCTTTGGACTCGACGGTTAGTCAAAGTCTACCCAGTTGGGGACAATGATGTTACTATACAACTTGAAATAAAATTTTGGCTTTTCGAATGCACGTTTCTTGTAAATTTTGAGGTAAGTTACCATAAAGTCCTCCCTTATATTTTGAGAAATATAATCACACAATGAACATTAAAAATGTTCAATTTTATGAGCGTTAATAATTATATCGACATAAATTTACATTTAATATTGTCCATGATCACCAACTACAGGTTATTCAAAGATAAGGTTCTTCGAAGTGATAATGTCTTTCCCGGTAGCTGCGAAGAGGAAAATAAATTGTTGAAAATGTTGGGTGTTGAGTACATATCATATCATGCATGTCCAAATGATTGTATTCTATATAGAGGAGAATATGCAAACAAATATATATGTCCAAAATTTGGGCATGATCGGTATGATAAATAAAAAAAAAGAAGGGTAAATCATGTGGTCCTCCTTTTAAGATATTGAGGCACATGCCTTTAATCCCAAGGATTCAAAGGCTCTTTCGTTGCAAAGAATTAGCTATGTTGCAGGGATGGCATGCCTCACACAAAAGTGAGTTGGTAGTTATGCGAATCCCAATAGACTCAATAGCCATGAAGCATATAGAGGATACATGGCCAAAAAATTCAAGGATGGAGTACGAAGTCGACGACTTAGCATAGCCATGGATGGCGTCAACCCATATTCCCTCAAGAACACCAACTATTCTTTTTGGCCTGTAGTAGTGATCAATAATAATATTCCCCCATGGTTTCTCGTGAAGAATGAACATCTTATGTTGTTTCTCATAGTCCTTGGTAGAAGACTAGTGAAGAATATGGATGTCTACTTACAACCACTAGTAGATGAATTGAAGGAATTATGGGATGGGATACATGTATACGATGTATTAGGACCCATAGCAGTAGAGATTAGTTTTAAATTGTATGGCATATGTGCTTACACGACATATGATTATCTAGGCTTGGGAGTTTACTCTGGTAAATTACATGTTTATTGATTTGTTTATATACATAATTACAATATTCTTTCGCATATTAGTTATTTAATTTGTTGTAATTGTTTTGATCTTCATGATATTCTTTAACATGCCATGCATATAAATTGTATACAATAATCTCGCAGGTCTAGTAACAAAAGGGTATTTTGGATGTAAATGTTGTGGACCTTCTCTGAAAGCTAGATGGTCCAAATCCCTACGAAAGCCAGTGTATGATTGCTCTAGTGCATTCCTCCCAGAAGAACACCCTTACAGAAGAGCATCATACACTTTCAATGGTAAAGGAGAGAGAACCACAAGGCCTCCAATAACGACACCAACTGAATGTCTTAGAGCTTATGAGAGAGAGAAGGAGAAGGAGTTCATAGGAATGTTCGATTCAAATGGGGTCCATATGTTCGATGATCCATAATTCTTCGACATCTATGTTGAGAAATTTTCCATTGGGATGAAAAGGAAATCTATATTTTATAACCTCTCATATTGGGAGCATCCTAATATTACCCACTTATTAGATCTCATGCATATATTTAGAAATGTTTCATCTTCTTTATGGAGGTACATATCATCGAAACAAAGTGACACATTGGTTGTTAGAAAAGATCTTATTACTTCAAAAAGTAAAAATAAACATTGGCCAAGACAATTAGAAAGTAGAGGATCATAGGTAGACGCTGGTCCCTCGAATTCATGGTATTTCAAAGAGGGTGATGTCACATGGATTTTAAAAAAAGATGATCTTTCTTTGTGTAATATTCCCAAATGGGAAAAGCAATAATATAGTACAATATACTGGAATAGCAATGTAAGACATCATATAAAAGAAAGAGGCCAATATGGTGACCTTCTAATAATTATAAAAACAACAAAATATGCATAAGAAATGGGCCATAAAATGTACAAAAAGATAGAACAAGCCTCCAATGGAAAAAACTCTCAAATAGAGGTGCTGCTACTATATCAAAATTCCGGAGACACTGCTATAGTGTAGTTTTAAAATCACTGCTACAACAAATGAGTACAAAAAATATGTGGGGCTGATACATTCAAAATAAAGATATGGGCTCTATACAACCTCCATAAAATAACCCCAAAGGATCTCCTGGAAAAAACACCCAATAATACAATATGAGCTGCATCCTTATGGATGAAAGTATGCTGCAACAAATGATTGAAGAGTAAATGGCTGAAGCTTATACAAAGATGAATGTGCTATCCTCCAATGAATCCTTCGGATGAAAGGCTGGCCCTTTCACTAGATAAAACACCTCCCAAATCACCTACTGCAGAAACCCCTACAACTCCTCCCTAAAATAACACAGCTCCACATTGATACTACACTGTAGGGGATAAATATGCTATGGCCTGATGCCAAATGTGTCAATGAAGCTCCAGGGCCTTCTTTACTAGCCTCCAAATAGAAAGGACCCTCCCTCCAATGAGATCTAGCTCAGAAATATCCCAAATCAAACCTCCACAACTTTTTCCCTACAACACACACACAAGTCCTAAACAGGAACTACGCTGTACATTAAGACTAAAGCCTTGGCCAAATTCTTGATAGTGCAATGTAGCACAATGCTCTTCCAAGAGGCCTCTCAAGAGAAGAGATGGGATTCCCGATTAGGAACACCCATTGCTAAACAAAACTTGCAATCTTAGCTAAACAACCAAAGAAAGAAATATGTCTAAACAGACGATATATTCAGAAATATCATATACATCAACATAATGAAATATGGCTTCCATCCTCTTTGTTATATAAGTTGTGAGCTTACAAACCCTAAGCCCCATCCAATAATGGCACTACTTCCATGCAAAGAGTCTCCATCAAAAACTACGTTGTCTTTCATTGAATGGCTCTACTCCATGACAACGTTGTTGATTTGGTCAAAGTTGACCCAGTCAAGGTGTTCCAGCCCCTTTTCACACCTCAAGGTGCTCAATTGAGCTGCCAAGGTATATCCTTTTCACATTGGCATTGATTTTATTAATTTTAAGGAGATTTATGGATCTCCATTATCCTCTTATTTATTAAACAAGAAATAAAAACAAAAATTAACATTCCAACTAGCTCATGGCTAATTGGGAATATTACAGTCCTCCCTTCCCAAATGTTGCTTGTCATCAAGCAAATGACAAGTTGAGTGCTGCTACTCTTCTCCTCCATCATTGGTGACACCATCATGTGATAAGCTTCCCTCATAAGCTAAGTGTCTCCCAATCCATCCCTCCATGAAATGATCGTCCAAAGTTCTCATGAGATGCAGATGACTCATCCCACAAGGAAGCAGTAGATCCAATGAAACAATCATGGTTTGCCCAATTTCCTCCCTGAAACATGTAGCATAATGAACATGGATAATCTCTTTTCCAAAGGGCACATAAAATCCTCCAATCCTCCCTCCAATCATTCCCATAAAGAGGATAAGTACGTCATCAATGTATGGGATCAAAACCAAGTACATATAAATAGAAATATGCAAAAATTAAGGTGGGTCATAGTCCCACATGTAGAACCATCAAAGTATGTCTCCTGACTGCATCAGATAATGGTATGGTACGCGGTTTCCCCACCACTTACTTGTTGCCCGATTCTTCTCACAATGATTGAAAAGATGAGAAATGTTTGGTGTCTTTGGAGTGCACCCACAATGATACAACATCTCCCTATATCCTCCAAGGGAGTGGCCATGTTCAGAAATGTTTATGGCCCAAAGTTGGCCATGAATTTTATATGGAAGAATTCTCCTCCTTGGAGCAATGGCCTGCATATACATGGTAAATTAATTCAAATAATCAACAAATGAAATATCATGTACATAAGCATGTCCCTTACCAAAATTTCTTCTCATACAAATGGGGTGGTCAATATATAGATCCCCTCTCATTCCAAAAGAGGAAAGAGGTGGTTGTGATAACTCCTTCATTGAGTTATGTATCTCTCCCATCTCCACATGGTCCATGCATCTTTGAAAATGCTGATATATTTCCTCTTCAAAGCCTTCCCAAGTGTAGCTCTCCATGATAGTGTTGTAGGCTCTCATGGAATAAGTATGGCCGAAGAGAAAATCTTTATGTGCTCTTTGCAACAACTTCTCCTTGAGCTTGAAAGCTCTAGATAAGAATATCCTACAATGATAACAGATGACTTCATCTTAGACTGAGTAGCCCTCTTCATGTAGCTAGTAATCAAGTATCATGCCTGTAAAAAGATCCTTGGAATAATCCACCAACAGTTGGAATTTCCAATATGGATCTATCATCCATAGTGACAACATTGATGATCTATCACAAAGAACATCTATCATATGGCTTCCCTTCTCCTTGACATCTCCCATGCCAAAGGTACATGTTGAAAGGTGGCTATCTTCCCATGTTGCTCCTCCCACAACGCAGAATTTGAAATGAGAGAGGGTAATGATGATGTTGGGAGAATGTCTCCCTCCTCCTTGAGTCTACCCAAGACTATCAGCACTGTATCATGGCCTCCTAGTGCTCCCATTCCTCCTGGATCTATGAATGGAGCATCGTGATGTGAGACATGTCTCGCCAAATCTAGATCAGGTGGCCTCACAGGTGGTTTGCCACAACACAATGATGTCTCATGGGCCAATCCCATATGCATAATAGATGGGAATATCATGTCCCTGCTTCCACTGTGCAATTCCAACTGTGTTTCTTGTGTGGAAATTTCATGATATTTGGGTACCACTCATAATGATGTAAGAGTCCCTCTAACTAGAGAAATTGCTCCATCCTCACCTCCTGGTGGTGGTGGATCATCTCCTGCTATTCCAGCACTGTGATCCCTTTTTGTTTCTTCTTCTTCCTACTCCTCATCATCTGAGAAGACCTCTATGTAGTGTGCCTTTCCTACTGCACATTTATTTCCGGGTGCCCATGATTCTTGGCATGTGAATCAAAGCTTCCTCATCCTCAAGTTTCTTCAGACATCATCATCGAGAGGTTTTTTATTTTGGCTCTCCTTTGAAAGAGAAGCCTTCTCATCTTTTCCCTTTGATCGAAAAGAGGGCTTTTGCTGAAATGTTGCCTTTGCTTTTGGCAAGGCATCTTGTAAATCTCTAGCCCTTTCAATGGCATCTTGAAGGTTAGTGGGCTTGGTATACTTAACCAACCCATGAAGAGGTTCTTCTAACCAATCAATGAACATATAGACCCTTCTTGCTGCAGATAAATCAGGAACCATAACAAAAAGTTTTAAAAACTCAGAAATATAAGTTTTTGGATTACCTGATTAGTTGAGCTTTGCAAGCCCCATGAATTGTGCCTCAGAATCTCTTCTATCAAACCTCTCCACCAACCTCCTTGTGAACTCTGAATATGCAGTCACATTGGCATGACCCAATGTAGACAAGCCATGGAACCACCAATCATGTGCTTCACCCTCAAGGTGAAGTGCTGCTATCTCAATGGCCTCCATCTCTGATACTTTTTTCAGCTGGAAGTAGATGTCATGATTCTCTACCCATGATTTTGAAGTGCATTTATATGACCCATAAAATTTGGGTAAGAAAAATTTTCCCATAGTGCGATGTAGATCATGATTCTGAATGAATCATCCACCTCTATTATGATGCCTGGGTATCCTATTTTTCTTGATTTAACAAAATTATTGAAAACTCAAGTGGTCCTTGAATCTTTGAGATTGAGACTCATACTCCATGAAATATCCTTTAAGAGTTTCTTGTTCTTGAAATCCTTCATTTCCCACTGCTAAGAATGTAGGCATTGTAGAGCATTGGGAAACTTGTTGTTGCTGCACTAGCTGATCACTCCAGTGATGATAAATGTCGGAGCCTTCACCATGTTGAAATCCTTTAGGGGATTCCTTGTATCTATCCATCCTCATCTCCTTTATTTCTCTAGCATAGCTTTGAGAAGAATCTTAGGAAACACCTTCTCTTCATCTTCTCCTCCTAATAAAGGGGTTTTACCCTTGTCTTCTTTATCATTTGTATAGTCAAAATTCTGGTGTCTTCTTCTTTGATACCTCTTCTCTCTATTAGTAAGAGGATCTCCTTCTTCAGATGACATATTGGCTTTTCAAGATGCACAGGTTGTGCCAATATTATGCTCCAATACCACTGTAATATTCCCAAATGGGAAAAGCAGGAATATAGTGAAAAATACTGCAATAGAAATGTAAGACATCATATGAAAGCAAGAGGCCAATATTAATACCTTATAATCATTATAAAAACAACAAAATATGCATAATAAATGGTCCATAAGATGTACAACAAGATAGAAGAAGCCTCCAATGGACAAAACCCTAAAATAGAGGTGCTGCTACTATATCAAAATGCTGAAGGCACTGCTACAATGCAGTTTTAAAATCACTGCTACAACAAATGAGTACAAAAAATATGTGGGGCCGATTCATGCCACAATAGATGCAAAAATAAAGGTCTAGTCTCTATACAACCTCCAGAAAAGAACCAAAAAGTGTCTCCGGGAAAAAACACCAAATAATACAATATGAGTTGTAACCTTATGGTTGAATGTATGCTGCAACAAATGAATGAAGAGTAAATGAATGAAGCTGATACAAAGATGAATGTGCTCTACTCCAATGAATCCTCCGGATGAAAGGCTATCCCTTTCACTAGAGAAAACACCTCCCAAATCACCTACTGCAAAAACCCCTGCAACTCCTCCCTAAAATAATGCAGATCCAGATTGATACTACACTGTAGGGGATAAATATGTTATGGCCTGATGCAAAATGTGTCAATTAAGCTCCAGGGCCTTCTTTACTAGCCTCCAAAGAGAAAGGACCTTCCCTCCAATGAGATCTAGCTCAGAAATCTCCCAAACCAAACCTCCACAACTTATGTCCTACAACACACACAGAAATCCTAAATAGGAACTGCTCTGTACATTAAGACTGAAGCCTTGGAAAAATGCCTAATAGTGGAATGTAGTACAATGCTCTTCCAAGAGGCCTCTCAAGGGAAGAGGTGGGATTCTCGATCAGGAACACCCAATGCTAAACAACACTTGCAATCTTCGCTAAACAGCCAAAGAAAGCTATATTTCTAAACATATCATATGTTTAGAAATATTATATACATCAACATAATGAAATATGGTTGCCATCCTCTTCCTTATATAAAATGTGAGCTCCCAAACCCTAAGACCCATCCAATAATGGCACTACTTCCATGCAAAGAGTCTACATCTAAAACTACGTTGGCTTTCATTGAATGCCACTACTACATGACAACGCTATTGATTTGGTCAAAGTTGACCCAGTCAACGTGTTCCAGCCCCTTTTCACACCTCAAGGTACTCAATTGAGCTGCCAAGATATATCCTTTTCACATTGGCATTGATTTTATTCATTTTAAGGAGATTTGTGGATCTCCATTATCCTCTTATTCATTAAACAAGAAATAAAAACAAAAATTAATATTCCAACTAGCTCATGGCTAATTGGGAATATTACACTTTGGTAAAGGAAGTTATTATGGGTGTGAGGGTGCCATCTTCATATGGGTCTTCACTATGAAACTGATTCACCATGGATGACCATTTGTCGGGGTTGAAATCACATGACCATTTGAATCTTCTACAAGTACATATAATGTCCAAAGAATGATTTTATTATTTTTTATACTAATAATTTTTATCCCATGCAGGGATCATAAAACATAACTAATATTGTATATTATTTCTTGTGTTTATAATTTTGTAGTGTCATTATCCTTTTTTCGTGTGTGGGTGTGTGAAACATGAATTCCCCCAAGACCTAGGATGTTCCATATCTAAATTATCTACATTTGTACGTTGGATCACGTCAAAGGAGATTCATGTGGCTAGCATTCCACGCTGGCGTCAAGAGATATTTGAGATTGTTTGTATGTTTGAGAAGGAAATCTCGACGAGTTTCATGGACTTGCAAGTTCATCTTCTAATCCACCTAGTAGATGAGGTTTAATTAGTTGGGGTGGTTTCTTGTCGTTGGATGTTCTTCTTAGAGAGCTGCATTAAGAAATTGAAAGGTTTTGTTCGACAAAGGGAAAAATCAGAGGGGTCTATGGAAGATGGGTACATATTGTATGAGTCTTTCTATTATGTGAGCTAGTACATCAGGCAAATCGACAACAGACCAGGTGCAGTGATTTGGGACGATGAAAGGGATGAACACAAAAGAAAAGGGGAGCTGCTCCAAACGAATGGAAAAAGGTGCTTGATAAAGAGTAAGCGACTTATCATTTTTTTAATTTACACAAAGTAAATATTTATGTTGAACATCAATATAATGTATATTTTGATCTCATATGTACTATATGTCAGTTTTATTTTATCAACAAAAGCATAAATTGAAGCAATCAATAAATTTGTTCTTTACAATTCTGAAGCGACACAACCATGGGTCGCATTGTATGAACAAAAGAGGATGAAATGGGATAGTGACAGGAAGGAATTCATACGGTTGAATGGTATAAGTGTTCCTTATCCCAATCATTTAAAATAAAATATGCCAATAATATGCCCTAATAGTTGGTTTGCTGACCAAGTCAGAGAGAAATACGGTGCAACCAGTTGTTACCCGCGTGCTGAAGAGGATGCGCTAAACATAGGGATTGGGTGGAGCCACTCAGTAGTAATCTATTTATGTACATTTTAAACTTAATAATTCACCTTTGAAATATAATTTCATCAATATTTCATATTTTAACTATTGGATTATTATAAGACACATGACACTATGATTTTTTGAACTTTTTTATAAGTGCATTTGTTCCTATCTATGTGGGCATATGCACACCATTTTATCACAAAAAATTCTAATGATGGACACATCACACAAGACTGTGGAGTGGAAGTCGAGTTCGATCCATCTATTTGATCTAGCCAATATGATCAAAACCTAGTACATGGACATTAGGTTACGTCGGAAAGATACAAGAGATCATTGAAGTGGATTTCTCTTCTTTCCAATGTGTTATTTTTAGGCTCAAGTGGTGGGACACCTTTGATCAGAATAATGTAAAGGAAGATCACGATAGTAGGCTTATATGTATTAACTCTAGAAAGATGTGGGATGAAGCTAAGGAGCCCTATGTTTTCCCCAAACACTCTAACTAGGTGTTTTTTTACCCAGATGTGTTGGATAGGGATTGGTGGTTCATATTGAGACATGACACTAGATAAAAACATATTTTTGGGAACAATAGTGTTATCATGCCAAACAAGTTGAAAGAAAATGAGGGTGATCATGAGAATCGAGAGTGATATGGTACATGTGTTATTTCATTATTTATACTTTTTAAGATGGGTTTTTATAAATAAGAGGACTTAATTACCTTATAACTAAGACTCTTTTTTTTCAAAACATTATAATATGTATTTTGAATTAATTGTTAATTTGCATTGTGTTAATGTTAAAATCATTTCACTTGATAATTTGCAATTATGTTAATCTCGGAAACAATGACGTATTGTATAAAGTTTTTTTTTTTGGTATGTAAGATCATAATAAATAATGATAATTCTAAAGTATATGAATATATTTGCATTATTTTATAAACTTTATTATGTTACACAAATTCATATTATTCTAGAATTATTATTTTACAATTTTTTACAATTTTACAAATTTACAAATTTAAAATTTTTAATAAAATTATTTCACATTAATACAATAAAATTTTTACAAATATTTTACATACAATTACAATTAAAATTAGAATTACAAATTTACAATTAAACATACAATTACAATTTTAGAATTTTACATACAATTACAGTTACAGTTACAATTGTGCAATTACAATAATTTCACATTAATACAATTAAAATTTTAAAAATATTTTACATACAATTACAATTAGAGTTAGAATTACAATTACAATTTTACAATTTCACATACAATTACAATGAAAATTACAATTTTAGAATTTTACATAAAATTACAATTGCAATTACAATTTTACAATTTTACATATATACAATTACAAATAAAATTAAAGTTACAATAATTTAACATTAATACAATTAAAAGTTTATAAATGTTTTACATACAATTGCAATTAATATTAGAATTAGAATTAGAATTAGAATTTTACAATTTCACATACAATTATAATTAAAATTACAATATTTACAATTACAATTTTAGAATTTTACATAAAATTACAATTTTACAATTACAATCATTTCACACTAATACAATTAAAATTTTAAAAATATTTTACATAGAATTAGAATTAGAATTACAATTGCAATTTTTGCATTTTACATAGAATTACAATTACAATTATAATTACAATTTTACATTTTTTCAAATATAAAATTAAAATTAAAATTACAATTACAATGGTTTCACAATAAATTAAATATTACAATTAAAATTAAAATTTTACAAATATTTTACATACAATTAAAATTAAAATTAAAATTACAATTACAATTTTACAATTTTATATACAATTAAAATTAAAATTTCAAGTACAATCACGACATAATATTTAATAAATATCATGATTTAATATTAAAAATAAACATCACGATCATGATAACCATCATACAAACATCATATTCAACTAAAAAACACATTCAAATCCGCTAACATCATCTAATTATCGTGATCATGATAATCAAACAAAACACAAGCATTGTATAACATTATCACAACACAAACATAAAATATACGTCTCATGTCAAATAACTGCTATCACATACACATCTATCTGCAAGCTACACATTTAATGAACATATCTAACTTGACCTAACAATATACACATCATGATGATCACCAACATGTAAATTAAGTACAACTGCAACATGAACATAAAATACATGGACCATATATATAAATATAACTGTATAATGTCAAAAATATACAATTGTAATATAAATGTCAAATATTAGCTGGTGGTACATCAATAGTAGTACTAGTCAAGATCAACTGCCTGCTCATGATGAATCGACGTGGATGGTTCAACCTGCTCATGATCATGAATGCTGGATGCTACAAGTTGCTCATGATGACTCGACGTGGATGGTCCAGCCTGCTCATGAACATGACTATTGGATGCTACAGGCTGCTCATGATAACTCGACATGCATGGTCCATACTGCTCATGATCATGACTGTTGGTCGATGTTGCAGGCTGCTCATCTTCGGTGCGAGGTGAATGATGATCATTCCCATGATCATGATCATGAGATTATGCATCGCTACTTGATTGTCGACGTACTGCATCTCGACCACACCTACGTCAAAGGGCCCTCCTCAACCATGCCACTAAGCTGGTAGCTCCTACGACATGCCGCATCAGTGTCAACATATCACGTAACATGCCTCTCCACATCGTTGTCAGCCTATCATCAGCCTATATCTCTCTGATAGTGGGCGGCCTGACTCCCTCCTTTACAAGCAGTCGACAGAGTTGGTCACCCAACTCTATCCTAAATCTAGTGTTATGGCTACGCCTCACACCAGCCGGTACCTGCGCATGATCATGCGGACCAGGTCTGTCTGCACTGGCCTCATTTGGTGGCGGTGGCATCTCATCGCCATCAAATGACGCAATATCTACAAAATATATATAAGTGCACAACAATAATTAGACAATTTAATTAAACAGTTTAATAAAAAAAAATTAAAGAACATGTTAGAAGAAATTTAAAGAAAACACTGATATTACCTCTATCATCCAACGGCTCATCATTCGTGAAGAGGATGTTGGCATACCCTCGCCAATCCAAACTAGCATACAGACAGGGTACCAGAATGAAGGCATCATCACCAACACTGGCTAGCAACTCCAGTGCATCATGTGATATCCTCGCGAAAAAGTCTGACTCGCCCCTCTTGGGCATGATCTGTCCCCACATCTGCATCTATACATGCAGCATCGGCCTATGAGTATACTGAACAAAAGTAGGCTTTGTCTTTGGAAACCTCTCAAAAAATAAACAAAATATCTCTAAAGAAAAAGGGAAGTTCACCCTCCCTTGTGCCTGAGCACGACATCTATCTAAAGCTATACAGAACTGCCGGAAAAAAATCGTACACCACCTCACAATTTGTGGTGCGTGTAATAAAGAATCAACGTAAAATAAAAGCAGGCAACTAATGCATTTCCCATCACTGGTCTGGTGTGCAATGGTTAAAATCAATAATGAGAGGCACCTCACCTCCTCTCCACCAAATGAAGCAATACGTAAAGTGACCACTGGAGACCTGAAAATCTACAGGAGACAGTATATTGGCACTAATGTATCTCTGTCAGTACACCAACTGACTCCATGTTGCATAGCTGATGGGGACCTCTGGTAACGAGGGAAAATCCTACCCTCTCCTCGATAGGCTAGTAATAAAACAAATCTCCTCCTCAGTGAGCACACACCACTAGTTAGGACCAACCCAGAAAGCCTATCAGTGGGCATTCTACCTAAAGATAAGTTGTTGCAATAACCCACCATGGCCCTTCAAGGATGTAGCCTCCTCATATAACTTGAGGAGGCCTACCTCCCTTAGGAGTGCTCGGGTATACAAATTCGGGAGGGCAGTGTATACAAATTTGGGAGGGCAGTGTACTTACCGAACTACTCACCCTGAGGCGGATAGTTTCATCAACGCACCGCCCTCATGACATCATTACACGGTCAACGGTGCAGTGGTATAACCGACCGCACTGTTGACTATGTACCAGTATCGGGAGGGCGGTGCACTGACCAAACTATGCGCCTCAAGGCATATAGTTTAGTCAGCGCACCACCCTCCTGACATTAGTACATGGTCAACGGTGTGGTCGTTTACATGACCACACCATTGAATATGTCCAAGTTTAGGAGGGCGGTGTGCTAACCAAAATATCCGCCCCGGGGCATATATTTTGTTTAACGCATCGCCCTCTCAAACTTGGACATAGTCAACGGTGCGGTCGGGTAACCGACCACACCGCAATTTATGAATTTTTTAAAAAACACGGTGCGCCATTTTGGTACCGCACTGGAACCAATGTGGTAATTGTTAGCACCGGTGACAGTGCGGCCTGTAAATTTATAGACAACACTACGAATGAGTGCGAGCCGAACGGCTCAAGTGCACCACGTGAAAATTAAAAAAAATGGTGAATTTTAAGTTTTTTTACAAAAATAATCTGCTAAAAATTTTAATTATGGAGAAAAAAGTAAAATACCTGTACATTTGGGCATCAAGGAGGAATATTTGCTTTAGACTTTGAAAAACTAAATTTTCCCACCATTTTCCAAAATTCAAAATCGAGATGGTGGGCAATGGACAACAACAGTGCATGCAATGGAAGCACCAATGGTAGGGCGCCTCACACAAGGGAAATTTGAACTAGTGCTTAAGAGATCAGGATCACTCAAGAAGTGAAAGATGCAGATTTTTGGCCATATTTTTTTATTTGTTTAGCCCTGTTCCAGTGCGCGGGTTTTTGAGGCACACCGGGTGGTTTCTTCCAACCACACCGGGCTGTTTCAGTTTTGGTGTGGGTTTTTAGGACACACCGGGGCTGAATCTTTGTAAAGCACCTATGCACTACAGTAATTCGATGCACCGGGTGGGTTTTTACGAAGAGCATTGTGTCCCGGTGTGCCAATTTGTAGTACGCACCGGTGCTGTGTAGGATGAGAAATGCACCGGACAAAAAACATCCGCAAAAACCTCGACCCGCCAACCTCCTCTAGAAACCTCCGCTACAAACGAATATCTGGGCTATTTTTATCAGGGTTCCTCAAAAACATCTGCTAGATGGTATTTTCCTTGTAGTGTGTGCTTACACGACACTTGATTATTCAAGCTTAGGAGTTTGCTATGGTAAATTACATGTTTATTGATTTTTTTATATACGTAACCATATTATTTTTCATATTAGTTATTTAATTCGTTGTAATTTTTCTGATCTTCATGATACCCTTTAACGTGCCATGCATATATATTGTATACAATAATCTCGCAAGTCTTGTAACAAAAAGGTATTTTGGATGTAAATGTTGTGGACCTTCTCTAAAAGCTAGATGGTCCAACGACCTATGAAAGACAGTTTATGACTGCTCTAGGTTATTCCTCCCAGAAGAACACCCTTACAGAAAAGAAACATCCACTTTTAATGGTAAACGAGAGAGAACCCATAGGCCTCCAATAACGACACCAACTAAATATATGAGAGTGGGAAGGAGAAGGAGTTCATAGAAATGTTTGATTCAAATGGGGAGCCTATGTTCGATGATCAAGAATCCTTTGACACCTATGTTGAGAAATTTCCCATTGGGATGAAAGGGAAATCTATCTTTTATAACCTCCCATATTGGGAGAATCTTAATATTACCCACTTATTAGATCCCATGCATATATTTAAAAATGTTTCTTCTTATTTATGGAGGCACATATCATCGAAACAAAGTGACACATTGGTTGTTAGGAAAGATCTTATTACTTCAAAAATTAAAAAGAAACATTGGTCAAGATGATTAGAAAGTATAGGATCAGAGGCAGGTGCTAGTCCCTCTAATTCATGGTATTTCAAAGAAGGTGATGTCCCATGGATTTAAAAAAAAAATGATCTTTCTTTAGCAAAGGAAGTTATAATGGGTGTGAGGGTGCCATCTTCATACAGGTCTTCACTATGACGCTGCTTCACCGTAGATGACCATATGTCGGGGTTGAAATTGCATGACCATTTCAATCTTCTAAGAGTACGTATAATGTCAAAATCATGATTTTATTATTTGTTATATTAATAAATTTTATCCCATGCAGGGATCATAAAACATAAAAAATTTTGTATATTATTGCAAGTGTTTATAAATTTGCAGTGCCATTAACCTTTGTCTTTGCGTGGGTGTGTGAAACATGAATTCCCCCAAGAACTAGGACATGCCATATCTAAATTATTTGCATTTGTACATTGGATCACATCAAAAGAGATTCATGTGGCTAGCATTCCACGGTGGCGTCAACATTAGAGAAATTTTAAGGTCTAAAATGGGCCTCCAAAGAAAAATGTATAACCAAAATAAACTTTATAAGAACCAATAGGATTCAAGATGATGATGTCAACCATGGGGGATGATTCACCATTCTTGGAGTAAAAAGGTAAAAATTTTAAAAATAATAAAATAATAAAACTACTTTTTCAACTCGTATTTTCAACTTATCTCCCTAATATTTTACTCAAATTTCAAGTGAGAGTACTAATTGGATTTAAAAATTAATTCCGCATCCAAGGAGTACCCATGTTGCATACTTTCAATGGACCTTGCTACACGAAAAATGAAAAATACATGAAAAACGTGATTGTAATCACGTTTTATCATGTATTTATAATTTTTCGTGTAGCAGGGCCCATAAAAAGTATGCAACATGGGTACTCCTTGGACGAGGAATCAAATTTTGCATCCAACGAGTGTTCCCGCTTGAAATTTGAGTAAACGCGTAGGGAGATAAGTTGAAAATACAGGTTGAAAAACTAGTTTTTTATTTTTATTTTTTCCCTCTAGAATTTGATGATGTAATCTAATATTATTTTATTATTTCCACTATTATTTTATTATTTCCTTAGGATGCCCATTTTAGACCTCAAATTTCCTCTAATGGAGATAATTGAGATTGTTTGTATGTTTGAGAAGTAACTGCTGACGAGTTTCACGGACTTGCTGGTTCATCTTCTAATCCACCTAGTAGATGAAGTTGAATTATTTGGGGTGGTTTCTTGTCATTAGATGTGCTTCTTAGAGAGGTACATGAAGAAATTGAAAGGTTTTGTTCGAAAAATGGAAAAACCTGAGCAGTCTATGGCAGAGGGGTACATATCGTATGAGTCTTTCTATTATGCCAGTGAGTACATCAAGCAGAACAATAACAGAACATATGTGTTGATTTGGGACAATGAAAGGGATGAAGACAAAAGAAAAGTGGAGCTACTCCGGAAAAAGGCGCTTGATAAAGAGTAAGCGACTTATAATTTTTCAAATTTACACAAAGTAAATATTCATGTTTAACTTCGATATAATGTATATTTTGATCTCATATGTACTATATGTTAGTTTTATTTCATCAACGAATGCATAAATTGAAGAAATCAATAAATTCGTTCTTTACAATTCTGAAGCGACACAACTGTGGGTTGCATTGTACGAACAAAAGAGGATGAAATGGGATAGTGACTAGAAAGAATTCAGACAGTTTAATGGTAGAAGTGTGCCTTATCTCAATCATTTAAAAGAAAATATGCCAAAAATATGCCCCAACATTTGGGTTGCTGACCAAGTCAGAGAGAAATACGATGCAACTGGTCATTACTCACGTGCTGAAGAGGATGCACTAAAATTAGGGATTGGGCACACCCACTTGGTAATAATATATCTATGTACATTTTAAACTTAATAATGCACCTTTGAAATGTAATTACATCTATATTACATATTTTAACTGTTGGGTTATTATCAGATACATGACACTATGATTTTTTAACTTTTTTTATAGGTGAAATTGTTCCCATTTATGTGGGCATATGGACACCATTTTTGCACAGAAAATGACGATGATGGACACATGACAAATATTGTGGAGTGGAAGTCGATTTCGATTAATCTAGTCGATCTAGCCACTGTGACCAAAACCTAGTACGGGGGACATTAGGTTACGTCAGAAAGATACAAGAGATCATTGAAGTGGATTTCTCTTCTTTCCAATGTCTTATTTTTAGGTGCAAGCGGTGGGACACCTTTGATCGGAATAATGTAAAGGAAGATCACGATGGTAGGCTGATATGTATCAACTCTAGAAAGATGTGGGATGAAGCTAAGGAGCCCTATATTTTCCTCAAACACTACAACAAGGTGTTTTTTTACCCAGATGTGTTGGATAGGGATTAGTGGTTCATTTTGAGACATGACCCTAGATGAAAACATATTTTTGAGAACAATAGTGTTATTATGCCAAGCAAGCTAGAAGATAATGAGGGTGATCATGAGAACCGAAAGTGATATGGTACATGTATTTTTTCATCATTTATACTTTTTAAGATGGGTTTTTATAAAGAAGAGGACGTAATTACCTTATAACTAAGACTCTCTTTTTTCGAAACATTATAATATGTATTTTGAAGTAATTGGTAATTTACATTGTGTTAATGTTAAAATTATTTCACTTGATAATTTGTAATTATGTTGATCTCGAAAACAATGGCGTATTGTATAAAGTTATTTTTTTTGTATGTAAGATCATAGTAAAATAATGATAATTCTAAAGTACATGAATTTATTTGCATTATTTTCTAAACTTTACTATGTTATGAAAATTCATATTATTCTAGATTTATTATTTTACAATTATTTATATTCATACACATTTACAATTTTACAATGATGGTAATTTAACAATACTTACGGTATACATTTTACTTACGGTAGTTATGGTTCAAAATTGAAAATTAATTTACAATTTTACAAATTTAAAATTTTTAATAAAATTGAATGATGACAATACATACAATTACAATTATAATTTTACAATTTCACAATACAATTACAATTATAATTACAATTTTAGAATTTTACATACAATTACAATTACAATAATTTCACATTAATACAATTAAAATTGTACATATATTTTACATACAATTAGAATTACAATTACAATTACAATCATTTCACATTAATATAATTAAAATTTTGCAAATATTTTACATACAATTAAAATGAAAATTATAATTAGAATTAGAATCACAATTACAATTTTGCAATTTCACATACAATTACAATTAAAATTAAAATTACTATTGCAATTACAATTTTAGAATTTTGCATACAATTACAATTACAATTTTAGAATTTTACATAAAATTACAATTACAATTACAGTTTTACAATTTTACATATATGCAATTACAATTAAAATTACAATTACAATCATTTCACATTAATACAATTAAAATTTTACAAATATTTGACATACAATCACAATTAAAATTACAATTACAATTACAATTACAATTTTACAATTTCACATACAATTACAATTAAAATTACAATTACAATTACAATCATTTCACATTAATACAGTTAAAATTTTACAAATATTTTACATACAATTAAAATTAAAATTACAATTATAATTTTAGAATTTTACATACAATTACAATTTTACAGTTTTACATATATACAATTACAATTAAAATTACAATTACAATCATTTCACAATAAATTAAATATAAGAATTACAATTAAAGTTTTACAAATATTTTACATACAATTACAATTAAAATTAGAATTAGAAATACAATTACAATTTTACAATTTTACATACAATTAAAATTAAAATTTCAATTACAATCATGACATAATATTTAATAAATATCATGATTTAATAGTAGAAATAAACATCATGATCATGATAACCATCGTACAAACATCATATTCGACTAAAAAACACATTCAAATTCACTAACATCATCTAATAATCATGATCATGATCATCTAACAAAACACAAGCATTGTATAACATCATCAGAATGCAAACATCAAATATACATCTCATGTCAAATAACTTCTATCACATACACATATATCTGCAATCTGCACCCTAAATGAACATATCTAACATGACCTAACAATATACACATCATGACGAACACTAACATGTAAATTAAGTACAACTGCAACATGAACATAAAATACATGGACCGTATATATATATATATATATATATATATATATATATATATATATATATATATAATGTCAAAAATATACACCTGTAATATAACTGCATATAAATGTCAAATATCAACTGGTGGTACATCAATTGTAGTACTAGTCGAGGCCTGCTCAGTTGATGGTGCAGCCTTGACATGCTCAGATAGATGTCGATCATCACGTGCTTGTTGATCTGGAGGGGCCTGATGTTGATTAGGATCAGTTGCCTGCTCATGATGACTCAACGTGGATGGTCTAGCTTGCTAATCTGTGGATGGTGTGGCAGCCCGCTCAGTCAAGGGACTTGCCTCCTCAGATGTATTTGCGCCCTCCTTAGGATCAGGTGCCTACTCATGATCATGATTGCCGGATGCTGCAGGTTGCTCATATTTGACACAAGGTGGAGGAGGAGGTGGAGTAATAGCTGAACGATGATCACTCCCATGATTGTGATTATCATATGATGCACTACTTGACTGTCGAACCCATGGTATTCATCTACCCATGTTATGCATCCACCCATGGAATTTACCCTTGGTATTGTAAATGGCATCAACCCATGGTATTCATCCACCCATTATATTTATTCACCCATGGTATTGTAAGTGACCCATGGTATGTATCCACCCATGATATTTATTCTTCACATGGGATTTACCCATGGTATTGTAAGTGGTATCTACCCATGGTATTGGCCTATGGTATCTACACATGGTATTGTAACTCAAAAAAGGCTATAAATAACAAGCCTCAGTTTGTAAAAGGACAGATTGTCCACCACAATGTAGCTTCTAAAGTTATTCTCTGTTTTAATAAAACAAGTTTCTTTGTGGTTTTATTTTCTTTGTGTTCTCTCTTTTTTTTGGCATTCTAATTTTGCAGATCTTGTCAGATCTATTTCAACTTTTTAGATCTTGGGGGCCTCCCCCCAAGATCTAGATCAATTGTATCAGATTCAGGTTACACCTCCATGGTAATGAGGGTTTGAAACATATTTCGGTTTCAATGTTTTGCAGCAATCTTCAGCAAAATCCATGAATTTTTTTGGGCGGCGAGTTTTAAGACCAGATCTACAAATTTTGGTGAAAAATTTATAAAAAAAAAATACCATATCTAGATTCGTTGCGAAAAAATACTCAAATTCAAAAAACAAATCAGCCAAATTGGTGTTCAGATATGGGAGATATCGCTGATTCAAAATCAACAATGTTGAAGCAATTTTTCTGATGACAATTCATGGACGGCGGCTCTCCTGTCATTTTTTGTAGTTTTCAGTGAAAATTTTCAAAATAATGGATATATATCTGAGCTCCTCTTGAAAAATCACCCAATTTCAAAAAAAAAATCGGTCGAATCGGAGTCCGGATGTGGGAGTGATCGTTGATTTAAAATCAACTATTTTTTCAAAACTTTTGTGACGACGAGACAGTTCCAACGCGAATCTGAGAGTCTGGAGTCTCCAGATAGTGGTTTCAAACACATGCGATGATGCAGAATGATCATTCCATTTCCAAAAATAGGCTATAATAAATCTTCTAAGTTATATTGACCGAGTTATGCTCATTTTAAATCTGGAGCAATATTCGGAGCAGGTTCCCTTTGGAGACGTGCCCTCCCACCTTGCTTTAGTAGGCACCTGCTTCATATTCATTAGTTTCAGCATAGCAGCGTTCAGCTTGGGTTATTTGTAGATGTGCCCTCCCACCCCAAGATATGTCGGCACCTGCTATTTTATCAACAATCAGCATCATGGTTATGGGTCAACCACACAAAATCTTTTTCATCGAAGTCCATTTGCTAGGCCGCACACTATTAGTCACACAGTTGGTCACAAGCATTACAGGGTATCTCTATCCTCGGATCTTCGTTTTTCATTCTTTTGGTTCATCCACAAACCCACACTTCATCGAAATCCATTTTCTAGGCCGCACACTGTCAATATCACAGTTGGTCACAAGCATTATTGGGCATCTCTATCCTCAGCTCTTCGTTCATCATGGTTATGGGTTAACTACACAAAACCCTTCTCTTCAGTGGCTCTTCATATTCAACAAAGGGTTCTCAGGAGGGAACTTTATGCAATGGGGACCATTGCTTCTTAAGGAGGGAGGAATGATCCGAATGGAAAATGGCATCAACCCATGGTATTCATCTACCCATGTTATCCATCCGCCCATGGAATTTACTCATGGTATTGTAAATGAAATCAACCCATGGTATTCATCCACCCATGATATTTATTCACCCATGGTATTGTAAGTGACCCATGGTATGTATCCACCCATGGTATTCATCCACATATGGGATTTACCCATGGTATTGTAAGTGGTATCTACCCATGCTATTGGCCTATGGTATCTACACATGGTATTGTAACTCAAAAAAGGCTATAAATAACAATCCTCGGTTTGTAAAAGGAAAAATTGTCCACCACAATGTAGCTTCTAAAGTTATTCTCTATTTTAATAAAACAAGTTTCTTTGTGGTTTTATTTTCTTTGTGTTCTCTCTTTTTCTGGCATTCTAATTTTGTAGATCTTGTCAAATCTATTTCAAATTTTTAGATCTTGGGGACCTCCCCCCAAGATCTGGATCCCCTACGCCTCACACCCGCTAGTACCTATGCATGATCATGAGGACCAAATTTGTCACCAACCTGATCCTCCGCATCCACCATCTCGTGATCATCAGCAGGATCTACACCTGGATCATTTGGTGGTGATGGCATCCCATCAACAACAAATGACCCAATATCTACAAAATATATATAAGCACACAATAATAATTAGATAATTTCATTAAAAAATTTAATAAAAACAAGTTAAAGAATGTGTTAGAATAAATTTAAAGAAAACACAAATATTACCTCTCTTATCCGATGGCTCACCAAATGTGAAGAGGATGTTGGCACACCCTTGCCAATCCAAACCATCATACGCACATGGTACCAGAATGAAGGTGTGATCATCAACACTAGATAACAACTCCATTGCATCATGAGATATCCTCACAGAAAATTCAAACTCGCCCCTCTTGGGCATCATCTGGCCCCACATCTTCACCCGTATGTGCAACATTAGCCTACAAGCCTATCGAAAAAAAGTAGGCCTCGTCTCTGGAAACCTTTCAAAAAATAAACAAAATAGCTCTGAAGAAAAAGAGAATTTCACCCTCCCTTGTGCCTGAGAACGACATCTATCTAAAGCTTTATAGTACTACCGCAAAAAAATCACAGACCACCTCACAAGTCGTGGCTCCTGTAATAAATAATCAACATAAAATAAAAGCGGGAAACTAATCCATTTTCTATCACTAGTATGGTTTGAAATGGTCGACAACAGTAATGAGAGGCACCTCACCTCATTTGCACCAAACAAAGAAATATGTAACTGACCACTGGATACCTGAAAATCTACAAGAGACAGTATATCGACGCTAATGTATCTCTAGGAGTACACCAATTGACTCCCTGTTGCATAGCCGACAGGGACCTCTGGGAACGAGGTCAAATCGTGCCCTCTCCTAGATAGGCTAGTAATAAAATATATGTCCTCCTCAGTGGACGCGTACCACTGGTTAGGACCAACTCGAAAAGCCTATCAGTGGGCATTCCACCTGAAGGTAAGCAGTCACAATAACCCGTTATGGCCCTTCAGGGATGTAGCCTCCTCATAGAACTTGAGGAGGCCTACCTCCCATAGGAGAAAATGGGTGGTTGTCGTAATATGGTGAGGGTACATAAGTCTTTCCCTCTCTTGTGCCTCCCACAGGCAAACCATGTTATACTATTCTGCTATATATTCCTGTTGTTCCCTCTCTTCTCTCCTTTGACGTCGCTAAATGATTCACATATTACATACAATTTTTTTTATTAAATGATATATATATATATATATAATTTTTTTGAAAAAAAGAAAAGAAATAGTCGGTGCGCCAAAAAAATTAGTCATGCACCGGTACTGGTGCGTCTATTTTTATCGTGCACCATCTGTGGTGCACTTGGAAATTTTCAGTGTACCGCAAACCATGAAATACACTTTCTCCTGTAGTGCGTTGAGAAAAATATCCATCATGGGGCGGATAATTATGTCAACGCGCTGCCAAACTTTACTTAATTGTTAGTGGTGCGGTCATTTAACCAATCACACTGTCAACTATGTACAAGTTCGGGAGGGCAGTGCACTGACCAAACTACTCGCCCCAGGCAGATAGTTTCATCAGTGCACTGCCCTCTTGGCGTAATTACACATTCAACGGTGCAGTGTTTTAATCGACCGCACCGTTGAATATGTACCAGTATCAGGAGGGTGGTGGATTGACCAAAATATGTGCCCCGGGGCGTATAGTATAGTCAGTGCACTACCCTCTTGACATCACCGTGGTTGTTTCAGTTTAGCAGAGGTTTTTATGATGCACCGGGCCTGAATCTGTGTAGCGCACCAGTGTGCTATAGTAATGAGATGCACCGGGAGGGTTTGTACGGAGAGCACGGTGTCTCGGTGTGCCAATTTGTACTATGCATCGATGATTTTCTAGTTAAACGCATCGGTGTAGTGTAGGGTGAGAAACACACTGGACAAAAAACATCCGCAAAAACCTCCACTCACCAACCTCCTATAGAAACCTACGCTACCAATGGATATCTGGGCTAGTTTTATAAGGGGTTCCTCAAAAAGATCCGCTAGAGGGTATTTTCCTTGTACTGTGAAAAGACGTCCTTGCACAAAAATGAGGCATGAGATCTGGTGGAGTTGTCGGCTGGAAGGAAGTGCATCGAGAGAAAATGGTGTTTAAGAAGAAGATGAATTTATAATGAAAGGTGGAGAATTAAAAAGCTCGGTTGCTAGCAAAAGGTTATTCCCAGATGTCGTGAATTGATTTTGGTGATATTTTTTCTCATGTTTCCAAGGTTACTTCTATTAGTACTCTTATCTGTTGCTGCCGCATTTGATTTTTAGGTAGAACATATGGATTTGAAGACAACATTTCTTCATGGGGATCTCGAAGAGGAGATCTACACGAAGCAAACTGAAGGCTTTTAGGTGAAGGGTAAGAAAGAACTAGTATTGATCAGAGGCTTAGTATTTTAGCTCAAAAATGAAATTTCTCAAATTTGAATGAAACTAGAATGACAATGACTGGCCCATTGCAAGGAATCAAACGCAATTCATTTCGTTGAAAACCGAGTTCGAATGGATTTATGGTCTGTTGATCGCCGTTTAGAACAAATAAATCTTTATTAAAAAATTGCAGAACATGTACAGGCTGATGACATGGCAGCCCAGTCAACATTTAGGGAATCTTCTTAAGTTTTATTCCAATGGGACTGTGACAAGTGTCACTACAGAATTCACCAATTTGGTTTGTGAAGGTAAAATTTTTCCAATGACCCCCTAAGGTTGAATTTGGGTTTATGATATTATGTGTTGGATTTTTTTTAAAATTAATTAAGGCTATATATATATATATATGATGTTAAAAGTTATTATATATATATATATAATTAATCCTTAATTAATTTAATTAACATATGATTTCTGCATTTTATATATTGTTAAACCTATTTCAAATGTTATTTAAACATTGGCATTAAATTTTGAGGCATTACATTAATATGTTGGAAAATTATTTAAATGGTGGGTTCAACTCGAATATTCGATGGAGTAGATTACGCTATGGTCTAAACCATAGCCAAAGTATAATGCAAAGGAATATTTAAATATGGTGGCTCATAGAAAATGACTCGATATACAAAGGCTTTTAAATCTCTTGCACAAGACATGTACGAGGAGAGGGGTCGAGGCTCGACCCCATGACCTCCCCCTCTCCACTGGAGTACCTCCAACATTGGGCCATGGGCCCGTTTCATTGTAAGCCAATGCACTCACCATGTTTTTGAACACGCATTATGTGCTAGTGGCGGGAACGGAGGGGCCTGCTTATGGGCCATCCCCTCACCATGAAACCTTACCCCGTGATCGTGTTGGAGGGCTGGGGCTTACATCGCAGTTAGCGCTAAACACAACATTAACCACCATTAAAACATGTTTTTTCTTAAGTTAATGAGTAGTTAATCCGGTGACGGAGTTGGAGCAGTTCCCCAAATGCAGCAGAGCTCCAAATTTAGTGGGGCTAGCTGGAGTTCTCTCTAGAATTCGAGGAAAAATTGCAGGATAATTTATTTTTTCCATAAATGAGGCAATTTTTGACCAATTTTGGCTCACAAAGAGTCATTCTTGGTAGATTTGGATGTTTTGGAGCCATTGGAATAGGTTGCAGAGGCAGAAGAGGTCATATACAAAGGTTTTTATTTCCTTGAATATTTTTTAAGCTTGGGGCCACCAAGAAGGAAGTCGAAGCCTAGAGCACCTGGTAACCAAATTGTTATGAAACCAGCTCCAAAAATAGAAGAAAAGAGATATCAATGCCTTATAAATAGCCACTTCAAGGGGGAAACCTCCAATACATTACATAAATGAAAAATTCTTGGATGATTCAAATGACCAAAACCTCCTTTCTATATATAGGAGTCCACGGGGCCACAATGTAATCCTATCCAACCTAACAATAATAATGTAAGGGCACAATAATAACAATACGGGGCTACAAGGGTAAAAAAATAACAATAAGGGGGTTACACTAGCAACAATAAGCGACTATAATAGTAATATAGGGACCTAACATGCTCCTCTCCTTCAAAAAAGTGTTGTTCTCAACACTTGAGTAGCTCCAGGTGCTTCTGTATAAAATTCTCATCCTCCCATGTAGAATATTCAGTGGGTAAGTTCTTCCATGTGATGAGATACTCTGAAATTGATCAATTTTGTAGCTGTCGAGTTCTTGTTTCCGTGACTGCTTCAGGTTCCAATATGGTTTTTCCTTCCTCATCAAGTTCTGGAAATATTGTTTGAACTAGAAGTTTGTCCCCTATAACCTTCTTTAAGCATGAAACATGGAAAACTGGATTCACTTGCGAAGAAGCAAGAAGCTCCAATTTGTATGCCATAGTACCAATCTTTTGCAACACCTTGTAAGGAACATAGTACATTGGCGATAATTTATTATCCTTCTTAGCTTGATTGATGGATGTTTGTTTGTATGGTTGTAGCCGTAAAAATACCCAGTGTCCTACCTCAAAACTTCTCTCCATGCGATTTTGATCTGCCTATTATTTCATTCGATTTTGTGCCAAATTTAGGTTATCCTTTAAGAGTTGGAGAACTTCTTGTTGATGCTCAATATGATATTCCACTGCTTGAACCCTAGAATTTTCCCTTAAAGAAGATGTGATGGATAGTGGATGATATCCATAAAGTGCCATAAATGGAGTCATCTTTTCTGTAGTATGGAAGGAAGTGTTATACCACCATTCAGCGAGAGGTAGCCACTTGACCCATTTTGCTTTCTTATTAGATACAAAACAACGAAGATATCCTTCCAAAAATTTATTCACTATCTCAGTTTTATCATCGGATTGAGGATGATAAGATGAGCTATGAGCTAGTTGAGTACCCAAATAAGAAAATAATTCCGTCCAAAAATTTCTTGTAAAAATGGGATCTCTATCACTTACAATAATCTTCGGGTTTCCATGTAGCTTTTGAATTTCTTCCATAAATGCAATAGCAACTGTACTTTCTTTAAATGGATGAGAGAATGAAAAAAAGTGTGTATACTTCGTAATTCTATCAACTACCACCATGATGACACTCTTTCCTTCAGACTTAGGTAAACCTGTGATAAAATCCATTGAAATCTCCTCCCAACATTGACTTGGAATGGATAAAGGTTGTATAAGACCTGGTGTCTTAATTGTCTCAACTTTATTTTGCTGGAAAACCAAACATTCTGCCACAAAATTTTGAATATTCAATTTAAGGCCATCCCAAAAAAATTCTTTCTTCACCCTGTGGTAAGTTTTAAAAAATCCAGACTGTCCTCCTAAAGGAGAAGTGTGAAATTCCAAAAGAATATTTTGTTTTAGCTGGGAATTCTTGCAAATATATAAGCGATCTTTGTACCATAAGGAACCATTTTTCCAACTAAATGTATGAGATGTACTAGGATCTTGCTGCAAATTTTGAATGAGTGTCCACACTTCTTCATCCTTGTTCCATTCATCGCTTGCTTCGGTTATCCAATCTGGTTGGATAATAGAAATGGCACAAAGCAATGCTTCCACCTCTTCATCCTTTCTTCAGAGTGCATCTGCTAAAAAAAATAGCTTCCCTTTTTTGTAGATGATTTCAAAGTCATAACGCAACATCTTTGTGACCCATTTTTGTTGCTCTTCTAAAGATAATCTTTGTTCCAAAAAGTGTTTAAGACTATCATGATCAATTTTTACCTTGAAGTTTCTTCCCATTAGGTAAGGTCGCCATTTCTTTAGTGTATGTAGTATTGCCAACATTTCCTTCTCATAAATAGCCTTTTGTAAATACTTTCCTTTGATTGGACGACTTTCAAAAGAAATGGGTCTTCCTTCTTGCATTAAAACAACACTAATTCCATTTCCTGAGGCATCACATTCCACAATAAATGTTTTTGTGAAGTCTAGCGTAGCTAAGACCGGTGCTAGGCACATTTCCTCTTTAAGATGTTCAAAGGCCTTAGTTGCTGCAGGAGTCCATGAAAATGCATCTTTCTTCAATAATGTTGTTACGTCTTGCTATTCTCCCATAATTCTTAACAAACTTGCGATAATACCATGCTAACCTAAGAAATCCAGTAGGCTTCTTTATGGTTGTCGGGACTCCCTTAATGGCTTTAATTTTTTTAGGGTCTACCTTAACACCCTCATGAGATACAATATGACCCAGATATTCCACCTCTTGTATTACAAAGAAACATTTCGATGTTTTTTCATATAATTATTTCTCCTCCAATAGTTTCAACACCCTGTCGACATGTTGAACATGATCCTTCGAAGACTTGTTGTAGGTTAGTATATCATCAAAAAATACTAGCACAAATTTTGTAAGGAAGGGTTTGAAAATGGAATTCATGAACCCTTGAAATGTAGAATGTGCATTGGTAAGGCCAAAAGGCATGAAAAAAAATTCATAATGACCCTCATGAGTTCAAAATGTTGTTTTCGTAATATCTTCAGTATTTATTCTAATTTGATGATATCCTGAATGAATATCCAACTTCATAAAATAAATTGCTCCATGTAATTCATCCAATAATTCCTCAATCACAAGAATGGGAAATTTATCTTTAATGGTGAGCATATTGAGCTCCCTATAATCCAGACACATGCGCCATGATCCATCCTTCTTGTGCACCAATACTACTAGAGCAGAGAAGGAACTTTGACTATCTTGAATTATACCAGCCTCTAACATTTCAGCAATCATACGTTCAATTTCGATCTTTTGGACATAAGGATATCTGTAAGGCCTGATGTATGGAGGAACACTTCCTGGAATTAAATGAATAGAATGATCATGATCAAAAATAGGTGGGAGTACTTTTGGAGTTTCAAACACCTTGGAATGATTGTCCAAGACTTTTTGGAGATCTGGAGAAATAGACGATTTTGATGTTGAAACTTCTAGTGAGAATAATTTTTCAATGGCGCCTCATTGTTTTTTCCTCGGAAGATTTTTCATGACGTTAGATTTTATTATCTTTCTGAGCTTCCGTGCAATACCGCGTAATTCAACTTCCTTTCGTTCCGAATTTTTTTTCAAGAAAAGTTCTTGAAAATTAAAAGATATTGTCCCCAAATATTGTAACCATTGTACTCCTAGTACAACATCAACACCTCCCATTGGAATGGAAAGCATTGGACTATTCAATACATATTCCCCCATGGTTAGCTTAATATTATGACATTTTCCACAGCAATTTGTAGTTCCTCCATTTGTAACCATCACTTGACACGATGCAGTGCTTTGGGTATAGAAGTAATTCAATTCCTTGGCTACCTTAAAATGCACAAATTATGCATTTCTGAATCCAATCAGCATCTTATTACCATGTTCTTCTTGATATTTCCTTCTATCTTAAGAGTTTGAGGCGTGGTAATTCCTACCAATGCATTACACGATATGGTCGCACTCATTTCTTCCTCTTCTAGGGTTGGTTCCTAGTGTATATCCTCTTCTTTTGAAGTTTCTTTTTCATTTTCTTCTTCCTCTTCACAATATATGTAAAATAATTTCTTCTCAGTACACTTATGACCTTTAGTGTATTTTCTATCACAACTGTAGCAAATCGCTTTTTCTCTTTTTTCTTCCAATTTTTGTGGTGTCAACCTTGTAGGTTGTGGAAGTCTAGTAGTAACAACACTTCCATCTTTATAGATGTGAATGGTAGGCTTCCTTGTTGCCATAATTTTACATTCAATTTTTCTTTCCAACCTGAATGCCTTCTCCAATGAATCAAGTTCCCAAACATGAACTTCATGTTGGATGTTATCCTTTGAAGTCCCTATGAAGACATCAATCCTATGTTCCTCTAGAATATCATTTACCCTTATATTCAATTTTTGGAAGTCCTCAATGTGCTCCCCCACTGAACCCTTTTGTTTGAGATTTATCAATTGGCTAAAGAAGGTGTTTCTCTTTGTATCCTCATAATTTGCTATCATTTCCTCCATAAAAATTGACCAAGTGACAATTTTTTTACAGGAGCAAAGCCATCGATACCATACAAATGTATTTTTTTCTAGATGCAAAGTTGCAATGCGTACCTTTTGTGTGTTTTTCACATTATTGAGATCAAAATATTGCCCCATCTGTAGTATCCATGTTACGGGATCCTTGCCATCAAACTTCCTCATATCCATATTTGGAATATGGCGGTTCTTTCATCCAATATTAGAGTTTATGAAATCACGATTAACATTTATTTTGTTCTCATCATGAGTTTCCTCTACTATCTTTTCGCCATTAGGAAACATTTCTTGTATCAACTTTGTCAAACCTTCAATGTCTGCTTTTAGATCATTCTTCATTTTTTCCATGTTGTCTTTCATTTTTTTCTTCCATGTCATCCATCTTAGCTTCCATGCCAACTTCCATTCCATCCATCTTAGCTTCCACATATTTCTTCAAACAATCCATATTATTATTCAAACCATCCATCTTCTCTTCCACGACTTTCTTCAAAACTTCCATTTCATTTTTTGTTGCTCCTTACGAGAGCAAAACTTGGTGCACTTGCTCTTGTAATTTTGATAGATCATGTTGCAATTCTTAATCTTCATGAGTCATAGTAGAGTAATCTGAGGGCTTAATGGGTGTGGAATTCTTTTTAGGAGGAATTTTAGAACCCAATACTGATATCTGTGCTCAATAGGCCTTTGGAATCATTTAAAACTGATTTTTCAAACAAGACTTATGCAATTTGAAAAAAAAATGCACACCTTTTTCTTGATTTGAGGAGCTCGATATTGAAATTGAATTATCTCTATGATTTCGGATCTTAAATATCTAAAATTCATCCATAAAGTAGCCCTATGAATCTTCTTTCAAATGCCATAGGTCTGAACTGATTTGGATTATTGAAGGTAAATTTATGCCCAATCTCCTACGATGACCTAATTATGGACTAGCAACAATAGGGGATTATACTAGTAATATAGGGACCTAACACAAATTGAGTAAATAAATAGTCATTTCTGATATATTTAGACATTTTGAACTCATTGTAATAGGTTCCAAAATCATTTGATGCATGTAAAAAAAAAATTGAGCACAATTGAACTAATACAAAGGCCTAAGCTATGGAGCTGGCCGAAGGAGATGTAGCCCGGGAGGGGTGAACTCCTTCATCAAAAATCTATTTTGATGGATCAGTTGTTATGGTTTATTGTTATTTATGTTGCTTCTATTGAAACTTTAAAATTGATGCTTTATGTTTTCAAAAACACTCATAAAATTTAGTTTAATTGCCTCTTTGACACACATAAGCAACAAGGGAACCTGCACATCAAGCATAAGATTAGTAAATAAGTTTTATATCTGAAAATGAAATTAGCACAGAAAAACCAACATTCAAATTCAAATAAATTTGGTATCAGAGCACAAGTTGCTAAGTTTATTTTCTTGATAGTTTCTTGAAGTTTTGTGCAAGTTTAATGATTAAAATTTGTGATGTTGACAAGGTTAAGATTGCAGAAAGGTGAAGGGAAGTTGTTGGTTTCAAGTACTGAGATTAGGAATAGAATAAGGAGAGATGAAAGAGAATCATATTCACCCAAAATTCCACTCATAGTTGCAGTTGAAGAACCTCAATTTTTGTCTCAAGAAACTGAGATTGAAGAGGTGCACTTTATACAAGAAGCTAAGTTGATCGAAGAGGTACAAGCATCAGAATTTGAGCTTGAATCCATAGCCAACTTGTCAGGTGCTCGAGAGACTCAAGGAAATTTAGAAGAGGAAGATGTCAAGAGAGACTTTAATGACATTAAGAGAATGGTTAAAATCATTTTTGATTCATTCACTGCAGAAAGGGTAGGAGAAGGTTCTAAGCCTCCACATGGAGAAAGAACTTCAGATGACAAGAAGGATGAAGTGTAGAGTTCAAAGGGCAGTGGAGGAAAGCCACCTCCATCTCCACCATCTTCATCATCCTCATCATTGCCATCAGCATCACCTTCCATTTCTACCACAAAGACCACTTAGACTCACTCAAAATCCACAAAAGGAAAAACTCCATTACTCAAATTGGACATTAAGTTTGAACTTCCTATGTACAATGGAGGGGTAAATGCAGAGAGGATTGAAAATTGGATATGTCAATTGGAGTTGTATTTCAGAATTCAGAACCTTGATGAAGACGACATAAAGATCCAGTTATCTTCATTAAGGCTAGAAGGAGCTACACTAGTTTGGTGGGAAGCAAAGACTCAAGAGGAAATGCGAATCCATGGTAAGATATCCATTTATTGGGTTGAATTTATTTCTTCCATTAAAAGAAAATTTTATCCATTAGCCTATATGCAAAAAGATATTATGAGTTGGCAAAATTTTAAGCAACCCAAGGGTCAAAAATTTGAAGAGTATACCCAGTAGTTTAGGAAAAGAGCTTTGTTGCTAAAAGTAAATTTTAATTCCCAAGATACACTCTTGAAATACATTGGGGGTTTCAATTCCTATTTGAAACATAATATCCTTATGCTTAACCCAATCAATTTAGATGAAGTTTGTGTACAATCCACACACTTAGAGGCAAGGGGAAAGCAAAGCATAGATGAGAAAAGGGAAAGTGAGGGTAAAGGAAAAGGAAAGTTTTATGGAAGCGGAAAAAGAAATAAATCTATAAAAAGAGAGAAGGAAAAAATCACATACAAAAACTGTTCAAAGACTAGCCATGATTAAGACCACTGTTGGCAACTTCATCCAGAATTGAAACCCAATAGATTAAAAGCTAAGGAGAAGGGAAAAATTGTTTCTATAGTTGAACATGACTTAGGGTCAGATTCAGGAGATGAGACAAAGATTACAACCATGGGTTTGAAAGGTAAACATGTTGCAAGCACTATTTCTTCAAATTGTTCAAATGATACTCATGATGAAGATATGAGAATAGAAATTTTCCATATTAGAGTTGTCTCTAAAAATACCAAGATTGATACACTTTTTGATAGTGGATCACAAGCTAACTTGATTTCTGAAGATTTGGTTACGCAACTAGGCCTTGAAACTATTAGACATCCAAGACAATATCCTTTGGGTTGGTTATGAAAGACTGCAAACTTGCAGGTTACAAGGAAGTGCTTACTAAGATTCGCCATCAAGTCAAACTTTCTTGATGAAGTTGAGCTTGATGTGGTCTCGCTTGAGATATTAGGTATTGTATTGAAAGTCCTTATATGTATGATAGGAAAGCAGTATTTGATCACGATGAGAACAAGTACCACTTGTTTAAGGATGGTATTGAGTTCATAATTAGATCGCATATAAGAAGAAGAAATGTTTCTCTCTTGTACATGTAAGTGAAATGGAGAGGATAGTGAATGCAAGTAAGAAATTGACATTGTTGATGATCAAACAAAGATATGCGTTGAATCAAACTTTTCAAAATGACGCTTATGCTTGTAATGATTTGTTTCAGGATGTTAATAGGTTTCCTTTGAAAGAAGGTGAAAAATATGTGACATAATTGCAACAATCAACAATAGTGTTGAGCAGTGTTGGAAATAAGATGTCGATGCAAGAGAGTGCAAAGGTCAAAGAGAAAGTGACAAAGTAGCTTGGCAAAGGAGGCATGGGTTCCACAGATGCTAGTTTATGGTTTCCAAAAGGTACACAACAATGGCGAAGATACTTGGTCAAGAGTCGACACAAGTACAACACAAAAGTAGTAAAAAATCGCCATGGTGACAGTGTGCAAGGTTAGAAAGTTTCTAAGTTTCCTTTGATTGTTGACCAAGGTAGGAACAAGATGGTTTCTGCAAATATAGATTGCTATTCTACAAATTCAGAAATATTGTAGCATGACGGTGTCAATGATAGCAAGAGAAGGTTGCAAGGATCAAGGAAAAATTTGAATTTTTGTGAAAAGCTCCAAATGATGAAATCGGGAAAATTTTAGTGGATAGAGATCGGAAGGGTGAGGGAACAATACCCTCATCCACATAATCCGTAATCAGAGATATTTTGGGGTCCAAAAGGTTTCTAGTGGGGAGGAATGATCAAAGGCTTAGTATTTTAGCTCAAAAATGAAAGTGTTCATAATTGAATGAAACCAGAATGATAGCGACCGACCCGTCGCAAGGAATCCAACGCAACTCATTTCATTGAAACCGAATTTCGATGAAGGAGTTATGGTAACATTGATGTTGTTAGAATAAAGCGAAATTTTAAATTAAAAAATTGCAAAATGAGTACGAGTCGATGACATGGTAGCCCGGTAAGCATTTAGGGAATATTCCTCGGTATATGTCAGTAGTAGTGACAAGTGTCCTTTGTGGGATTTTTCCAGTTTGGTTTGTGAAGGTAAAATTTGTCCAATGACCCCTTAAGGTTGAAATTTTTATTTTTATTTTAATTATATATATATATATATATATATATATATATATATATATATGGTTTTTAATCATATATTATATTATATATTTATATATATATATATATATATATATATATATATATATATATTATTTAAGTTTAATATTAAATTAATCCTTAATCAATTTTAATTAACATATAATTTCCACATTTTATATATTGTTAAACCTATTTCAAATTGTATTTAAACATTGGCATTAAAGTTTGAGGCATTACATTAATCTGTTGGAAAATTATTTAAATGGTGCATCCGACTCGAATATTTGGTGGAGCAGATTACGCTATGGTCTAAACCATATCCAAAGTATAATGCGGAAACATATTTAAATACAGTGGCTCATAGAAAATGGCATGATATATAAAGGCTCTTAAATCTATTGAAAAAGACATGTATGAGGGGAGGGGTCAGGGCTTGACCCCATGACCTCCCCCTCTCCACTGGAGCACCTCCACCATTGGGCCATGGGCCCATTTCATTGTAAACCAATGTTCTCACCATGTATTTGAATGCACGTTATGCTCCAATGGCGGGAATGAAGGGGCTAGTCCGCAGGCCAACCCCTCACCATGAAACCTTACCCCATAACCGTGCCAGAGGGCTGGGACTTACAATGCGATTAGCGCTAAACACAACATTAACCACCATTAAAATGTGCTTATCATTAAGTTAATGGGAAGCTAATCTGGCGGTGAAGTTGGTTGAGCCCGCCAAATGCAGTGAAGCTCCAAATTTAGTGGGGCTAAATGGAGTTCTCTCCAGAATTGGAGGCAAAATTGCAGGAGAATTTGTTTTGACCATAATTGAGGCAATTTGCGACCAATTTTGGCTCAGGAAGAGTTATTCGTAGCTTTGGATATTTTGGAGCCATTGGAATAGGTTGTAGAGGAAAAAGAGGTCATCTACAAAGGTTTTTTTTTCCTTGAATATTTTTGAAGCCTAGGGCCACCACGAGGGAAGGCCATGCCTAGAGCATCTGGTAACCAAATTGAGTAAATAACTAGTCATTTATGATATATTTGACATTTTGAACTGATTGGAGTAGGTTCCAAGAGATTTTGATGCATGTAAACGTAATGTTGAGCAAAATTAATATAATATGAAGGCCCAAGCTATGGAGCTGGACCAAGAATATGTTTCCCATGAGAGGTGAACTCCTTCATAAAAACTTTATTTTAATGGATCAGTTGTTATGGTTTTCTATCATTTATGTTGCTACTATTCAACCTTTTAAATTCATGCTTTATGTTTTAAAAAACAATCATAAAATTCAGTTTTAATTGCCTCTTTGACACACATAAGCAACAAGGGAACCTATATCTCAAGCATAAGATCAGTATATAAGTTGTATATATGAAAATGAAATTAGCACAAGAAGACTAACATTAAAATTCAGATCGGGTATGGAGGTTAAAAAAGTCTTTGTATGGGTTAAAACAATCACCAAAGATGTGGTATCATAAATTTGATACTTATATACGGGGACTTGGCTTCACGAGAAGCAAAGGGGATCAATGTGTGTATTTTAAATTAATTGGTGACCATGTTATTTATTTGGTCTGTATGTGGATGATATGTTGCAGATTTGAAATGACAAAGAAATTATCCAAGATTTGAAGACCCATTTGTTCTCCAAATTCAACATGAAGGATCTTGGTGCTGCGAACTATATTTTGGGCAAGGAAACTAAGAGAGAATGGGCAAAGAGGAAGCTTTGGTTAAATGAGAGGAAGTATATCGAGACAATATTGTAGATGTTCAATATGAAGGATAGTAAACCGGTGAATTTTCTTATTCCTGTAGGTGTAAATCTATTTGTTGATCAGTGTCCCAAGACACAAGAAGAAGAGGAGGATATGTCCCATGTTCCATATGCAAGTGCAGTGGGTAGCTTGATGTATGCAATGGTATGTAATAGACCAGAAATTGCACATGGAGTGGGAGTATTGAGCAAGTTTATGTCAAAACAAGGGAAGGTGTAGAAATTTTAATACAAATTATGTATTTCCTGGATTCTCTTGATCTAAAAATTATATGCCACTGTTAAATGCAAAATCACTTCTACAAAAATCTTTGCGGAATTTAAAACACAATTTCTAATTGCAATATCAAGAAGAAAGATCAATCAAACATAACATAGATGTTTTTACCGGGAAATCATAAAGCTAAAAACCCCACTATAATATATTATGTATATATCATGGATCATGAAAAAATCTCATACAATACTCTAATCGAAGATCTCTTAGTACAAAATACAATCGTCTCACACTGTCATACAAAAATTGGAAAATTCATGTGCCAATTTACTGCCTCCAGACAACCTGCCTCCACTGCGCAATCTCAACTGATAGCAATCCCTGAATGAATGGAATCCTTCTTGCCTTCACTGCGCAATCCTCATGGGCACATCCAATGTGTGTGTGGTTGCATGAGTGCACCCACTAATGTCACAACTGATAGTCAAACTGTCCCTTTCACCTACATCTCAACTGGGTCTCCAATGGATCTGACATACATGTAGTTAACAATAGTAAATGTTCAGTTGCATGTGAGACCACTGATTTTGAATTAATTAATAATTAATTCACTGATCTCTCACTAGTGTATCTTCAGTTACAACTAGCACAACTGAGTTTAACTCACTTAACTAAGTTAAAATACTTTACAACTCACATAAATACACATCCAAATCTGTTACAACTTCGAATCACTCAGTTACAACTAAGTCCACTTGCATGTCCCACCAATCAACATTTGAACTCGAATTTCCTATAGCTAACTGATTTTCCACTTTAGTTAACTATTTCAAGTGCTCATTGAGAATAGATTATTGTTTATTGTCCAACTATTATTAAGGGATAATAATAGCCTACATGCATATATAAATAGACATGCAATCTATAAATAGAACTCGCACATACATCTATAAATAGACCATCATATATAACTAGAATTTTCTCAACCATCTATAAATAGAAATAATCTAGAAATAGAATCTGCTCATGCATTTATAAATAGACTTCCATCTAAATATAGCCTGAGGCTCCATCCTAGTCTAGGTGCATAATTTTCACTAGGATCTTCTTGTTGAATCTCAACACTCCCTCTCAAAAAGAAAGGGATTATCCTTCACCCCGATCTTGTCTCTATGGTATTCGAATTTTCTCGTGGAGAGCACCTTTGTCAGAATATCTGCATCCTGATATTCCGTAGGAATTTACTGAAGCAACATGATCTTCCACTGCACACAATCTCTGTTATGATGATACCAGATATCTATATGCTTAGATATATCATGAAACACATGATTAATCGAGACTTTAATGCAACTCTGATTATCACAATGAATCACTGTCAGATCTAAATGAGAACCAAACAAACCAACCAAGATTTTTCTCATCTAGATAGCCTCACATGTAGCTTGACTCGCTGCCATGTATTCCACTTTCGCTGAAATGAATGCCACAAATATTTTCTTCCTATTGTACCAAGAAACAACTGTAGATATGATACTAAAGATCCCCCTTGATGTGCTATTTCTGTCCGTTGGGCTACCCACCCAATCTGCATCCGTGAAGCCATGAAACTTCACCTCATCCGTCTATTTGTACCATAATCCATACTCAGATGTTCCTCTCAAGTATCTCAAGACATGCTTGCCCACCTTCCAAAACAACTTGGTAGGCTTAACCATTGGTTGACTTAGATGGTTAACCACATAGCAAATGTTTGGTCTTGTGTGCACTAGATACATTAGCGAACCCACTAATTGTTGTTAGACAGTAGCATCCACTACCTCTCCATATTTAGCATCCTCTTTCCTCCAGTTTCCTGGAAGAGAAGTATCCATGGTTTTGCAGCTCTCCATATGAAACTTACCCAGTATCTCCCTTGCATACTTTCCTTGAGACACAAAAATTTCACCATCTCGCTGCCATATTTCCAATCCAAGGAAATAATGAAGGAGGCCCATATCCTTCATCTCTAACTCCTTTGAAAGGTCCTCCTTGCATGAGTGTATCAGCTACTCATCACAAGTCAATATTAAATCATCAACATAAAGAAAAATGATTAAAATCTTACCCTCCACCATAATTTAGTATAGGTTTGCATCCACCTCACTTTTGGTGAAGCCCAGCCCGGTGAAATAGTTGTCTATATGAGTGTACGAAGCACAGGGTGCTTACTTCAACCCATACATCGCTCTTTTAAGTCGGAACACAAGTGGCTCACTGTTGAAGATCTAAAATCCTTCAGGCTGCTCTATGTACACCTCTTCCTCAATGATCCCATTGAGAAACATAATCTTGACATCCATCTGATGAATGCACCAACCCATATGCGTTGAGAAAGCAAGGAAGGTCCTTATGGAAGAATACCTTATGACAGGTGTAAAGGTTTCTTCATAATAAATTCCCTCGATATGTGAGAAGACCCGGGCCACAAATCTGGCCTTGTATTTCTCAACACTCCCATCAACAGTTTGCTTTACCTTGTAGATCCATCTTGAACCTACCACTGATTTATCAACTGGCCTTGGAAAAATTTCCCAAGCACTATTTTTGAAAATGGAGTCATACTCCTCCACCATTTCATCTACCCATGTGGGCTCCTGCACTCCTTCCTGAAAGTAAGATGGCTCAGTCACAGTACAATTGCTCATGAGAGCCATGTATCCAGTAAATTGGTCAAGAGATTGTCTTTGTCTACGCTGTGAAGTAGGGGCTCCTACATTCTGCACAACATCAAGTCTCAACCTATCAGCTTATGTGTTACGATTTTTGTTAGTTATAATGTTTGGATCTGCGTGAGTGGACTCATCAACTCCATGAACCTCCTCCTGTGGCTGATCCACATCTAGAGACTCATCTTTGGGAACCAACAGTTCCTCCTCCGCATGAAAGTCTAGCTCCCTCTCAAGCGACAACCACATGTCGTTCCCCTCATCAAATTTTATATCCCATCACATAACAATCATCTTACTGTTAGGAAAATACACACGATAATTATGGGGTGTTTCTGTGTACCCTAAAAATATCCCAACTTTAGCAGTTGGCTCCAGCTTCTTCCTAGCGTTCTTGGTCACATGCACATAAAAAGAAGAGAAAAAAAATCTTAAAGTGTGAAACATCTGGTTTCATACCAGTGAAAGCTTCTTCAGGTGTACTCATGCCAAGTACTCTACGAGGACAACAATTTTGCACATAAACCACAGTGTTGTATGCTTCCGCCCACAAATGCATTGGTAGGCCTTGATCATGCAACATCGCTCATGCTGCACCCACGATCGTTCTATTCTTCCTCTCTGCGACCCCATTTTGTTGTGGTTTATGAAGCGCTATGAGTTCTCTTCGAATTAATTCTTTTTTTTAGAAGTATTTGAATTCATTAGAGATATATTCTCCACCATTATCACTCCTCGGAGAATTCACTTGATTCCCCGACTCTTTCTCCACCAATGCCTTAAACTCACAGAAGTTAGAGAATGTTTGATTCTTCTTTTACATGAAGAATATCCAACATTTACGAGAAAATTTATCAACAAAAATAACATAATACTTATGTTTTGCTGTTGAAGCAACCGAGGATGGTCCACACACATCTGTGTGAACTCTCTCTAGGATCACTGAAGCACGGTTCTCCTTTTCATGAAAGGTGGACTTTACATACTTCCCCATGGTGTAACCCTTGCACTGATCTAACTGAGCAAGTATTCCCATTGAAAGTCCAGTTTATATTTATTGCATGACTTTCAAGGCTTGATGATGAAGATGCCCCAATCGCCTGTGAAAAAATTTTCCCTCGTCTAGACTCACCACTTTTTCCGCCTTGCCCATCATGGAAATGCAGCCATCTACCTCCAGCTTGTAGAGATTCTTAACTCGAATCCCTATCCTCTTGTCTTGACCCATTTTTTTATGTTTCACGAAATATTTTCCATTGCTGAAAACAACATCATAGCCTCTGTCCTCCATCATTGCGACTGAGACCAAGTTTTTCTTCAAACCTGGAACACGCATAACATATTTCAATTGAAATGGTGTACCTGACTCAATCTAAAAGGTAATGGTACCAATGTCAGTCACACTGCATCATCCATCGTCTCCCATCTCTATATGCATTTAGAGATATTTCTCCTAAGTCACTGAAAAGCTCCTTATCTCCCGTCATGTGGAAGGAAGCACCGCTATCCAAATAACACACCGATCCCAATGCATTTGACACCATGCATAAAATCAAGGAGAAGTCAAGTTCAAATTCCGAGGCAAGGGCCTCACTAGCTGCAACTCCAATAACCTTCTTGTTCTTCTTCTTTTGCAGGCAGTTAGTAGTGAGATGCCCATGTTCGTGACAGTGAAAACACTTCACCTTGGACAAATCCAGCTTCTTGTCTTTAGACTCAGATTTTGAATGGAATTTCTTCCCCTTCCCTTTCCTTGCCTTGGAAGCCAAAGCACAATCCTCTTCATCATCATGCTTTGATGAAGAGCCATCTCTGGTGTTCTGACTGAACTCCTCTTGTACGAGATCTGCCCATAGGCATTCCCAATCTGACAATTTTTCCCATCCTTTGACAAAGTCTTCATAACTATGCCAAATATTAGGAAGTCCCAAGAGAGGCAATATCACCAAATCATCATCAACAACAATTATTCCCACACTCCCAAGTTCATCTTGACATTGGACAAACTTCGTGAGATACTTTGGAATGTTGTCATCCTTTTCCATCTTGATCTTCCTGAGTTTATCTTTGAGCGCCAATTTCCTATGGTTGTTGTTGCTTTGGAAAAGATCCATCAAATAATTCCACATAGCATATGGTGTGTCTTTTCCATGAAGGCTTGAGACAATGTGGTCTTGTACACCTTCCAATAGAATCCTCCTCGCCTTTTCCACTTCCTTTTTCCATGCATCAAGTAATGCAGCATATGTCAAAGTGGGCTTAGGAACATCACTGTCGATGAATTCCTTCATGCCATTATCTTCGAGAACTGCATCCATCATGTCCTTCCAAGAAATGTAGCTCGAGCTGCCCTCGAGTGCATACTCTAGCCACAAGCCACTGAAAGCCAATTTGATGTTTACTCAACTGTAGCACCAAGAAAATATTTCTGCAAATTCGAATTCTTTCCACCAACAAACTCAGCTCTTGCTTCAAAATTGCAATCTTCTGTGCTCCGATACCATGTACAAATTTTAATACAAATTATGTATTTCCTAGATTCTCCTAATCTAGCTTATATGCCACTATTAAATACATAATATCTTCTACAAAAATATTTGCGGAATTAAAAAAACGATCGCCAATTGCAATATCAAGAAGAAAGATCACTCACACATAACACAGATGTTTTTATCAGGAAAGCATAAAGCTAAAAACCCTACTATCATATATTATGTATATATCATGGATCATGAAACAATCTCATAAAAACTCTAATCCAGGAGCTCTTAGTACAAGATACAATCGTCTCACAGTATCATACAAAAATTGGCAAATTCATGTGCCAATTTACTGCCTCCAGACAACTTGCCTCCATTGCGCAATCCTATATGATAGAAATCCATGAATGAATGGAATATTGCTTGCCTTGACTGCACAATCCTCATGGGCACATCCAATGTGTATGTGGTTGCATGAGTGCACCCACTAATGTCACAACTGATAGTCAAACTGTCCCTTTCACCTACATCTCAACTAGGTCTCCACTGGATCTGACATGCATGTAGTTAACAGTAGTAAATCTTCAGTCGCATGTGAGACCATTGATTGTGAATTAATTAATAATTAATTCACTGATCTCTCACTAGTGTATCTTCAGTTACAACAAGCACAACTGAGTTTAACTCACTTAACTGAGTTAAACTACTTTACAACTCACATAACTAAACATCCAACTCTGTTACAACTTCGAATCACTCAGTTACAACTAAGTCCACTTGCATGTCCCACCAATCAACCTTTGAAATCTAATTTCCTATAGCTAACTGATTTACCACTTCAGTTAACTATTTCTAAGTGCTCATTGAGAATAGATTATTCTTTATTGTTCAACTATTATTAAGGGATAATAATAGTCGACATGCATCTATAAATAGACATGTGATCTATAAATAGAACTCACACATACATCTATAAATATACCATCATCTATAAATAGACATAATCTATAAACAAAATTTTCTCATGCATCTATAAATAGACCTCCGCCTAAAATAGCCTGAGGTTTCATCCTAGTGTAGGTGCATAATTTTCACTAGGATCTTCATGTTGAATCTCAACAGAAGGAGCATTAGACAACAGTGAAGAGGGTTTTTAGATATTTACATGGCACTAGTGATTATGGTTTGTGCTACCAGGGAAGACCAGGATTAGACAAAGCTTTCGACATCCATGATTTTGTTAATGTAGACTGGGGTGGTGATCTGGACCAAATAATATCTACAAATGGGTATGTGTTTAGCCTATTTGGAGGTGCAGTTAGTTGGATGATTAATAGAAAGTCTGCAGTGGCTCTTCCAAATACAGAGGTAGAAAACATGGAAACCACTCATGCAAGATAGGAAGAAATTTGGTTGCAGAGATTGTGTTCAAGTATGGGGTTGGTGTAGCGAGCTATAAGGATAGACTGTGATGGCCAAAATGTAATTTTCTTGGCTAAGAACCCTGCTTATCATTCAAAGACAAAGCACATTGATGTTCAATATCACTTTGTGAGAGATACGGTTGAGGATAAAAGGGTGTTGCTGGTAAAAGTAGACACTTTGACTAATGTTGCAGATGCATTGACGAAGTATGTGAGCACTTATAAATTATCTTGGTGTAGAGAAACAATGGGTGTTGTAGGGCTAAACTAATGACTAAGCTCTCTTGCGGCCCCCTACGGAAAGAAAAAAACAAGTGGGAGAATTTTGGGTGTGTATTATATTCTTTCCATGAATGTTGGGTGTGTGTTATATTATTTCCATGGGAGAATTTTTTTGGACCCTATTTTAGGTGGGCTGACCCACCTATGATTTTGTGCATGGCTTTGCACATGGTTTTAACGCATGAAGGTTTTCGGCCCCTGGTATTTTGTAGATCTGATCAAGGGAACTATGATTATGTTCTAATCCAGGGTTAATGGATTGGGGTTTATGGATGCTTCATCATGCATATATATGTGTTATAACACTAAAATGAATATAATACAAAATCAAGTTGGTAGTCCCGATTTGGGATCCAGGGGATAAATCTCTGTGTATATCTGTTTTATGTTTTATGCTCTCACTATTGTTTATTTTCTATTTTTAAGAATTCATTTGTAGATAATTTTTGTACAGGGTTAAAACCTATAGGAATTTCACAATCAATTCTTGGGAATTTCCTTATTAATAGGGCCATAATTCCTCCAAGAATTAGTAATCAAGGTTGGTCAGACAAATGCTAAGAAATGGTTAAGTATTGTACCGATCTTTCCTAGATCAGAGTTAGACAGTCAACAGAGTGCAGGGGTTTCTCAGTGAGGGAAATAACATTGTATTGTTTCATGAACTTGAATTTATGAAATATACAAATAGCTGGATTTTGAACAATTTCTTCCACAGATACATCTTGTGTTGTGCGATTGCTAATTTATTTCTCTTAGTTGTTTATGTGATTGTTCGATCGAAATTAGTTTCCAAAATTTGTAGATTGATTCAATATTTTGTATTAGTACATTACAAGATCAGTTGAATATATTTAGATATTTCTACTTGGTATCATAGCAGGAATCACAATAGAAGAGAAGAAATAAAATTTATTTTGAACAGGTACATTGAATTTGCAGATTTATTCTTCAGGACCAAGAGCAGATCAAGATGTCTTTCAATGGCCCGAGACTCGAATATGCCTTTGAGGGAAATTAAAATTACATAACATGGAAGGAAATGATGGAGGAAGTGTTAGAGGATACAAGGCTGGAGGAATTCATATACAATGATATTCCCCAGCTGTAAACAACAGATACTCAACTTCTTGATGCATGGAGAAAGGTAGCAAATGCGAGAAGGATCTTGTTAGAAGGAGTTTGAGATCATATTTTCTTGAACCTCCATGGAAAGGAAAATCCATATGATATGTGGAAGGACTTAAAATATTTGTTTCAGAATAGTAACGACCACAATAAACTAGCGCTGAAAGACAAGTTAGAAATATCAAGATGGGGGAGGGTGAGACGATATCAAAATACTTAATGAAGTTCACTCAATGTCGAGATGATATTGGAAGTGGTTGTTGGACAGTAACCTATGATGAATTGGTGACCCTAGAACATCTAGGCCTTCCTAAGAGCTGGCATAACTACCAGGACATGATGAGTGGGAGGGATAATCTACTAGAGTGGGAGCGATTATGGTCCGACTTAGTACAAGAAGAGATAGAGCAGAGCACCAAAGACAAGACCTCTTTCAAAGATAAAGAAGAAGATTTTGAATTTAGTCAGAAAAGGAAAGAAAGCAAAGGGAAAGAAGTCCCAAGGCGAAGAGGGAAATAGAGACTTGTCCAAGATCAAGTGTTTTCACTACCACGAGTACGAGCACTATGCCATGAAATTTCCATGGAAGGAAAGTAAGAAGGAGAATGCAGCTGTAGCAGCAGGTGAAGCTTTAGCTTCATAGTTCGATCTTGATTTTACTCTAATTGCATGCATGGGAAACATTGTAATGGGATGCATGTGGTATCTCAACAGCGGTGCCTCATTCCATATGAAGAGGAATAAAGATCTTTTTGGTGACTTGGAGGAAAAGGAACTCCAACAAAACATAGAGTTTGGAGATGACGGGAGATATAGCACGACCGACATAGGTACCATTACCTTTCAGTGGGAGACTGAATCTCCTCTTAGACTCAAATATGTTTTTTTTGTTCTAGGAATAAATAAGAATTTGTTTCCGTAGTAGTATTGGAAGATCGTGACTATGATATGATATTTAGAAAAGGAAAGGTTTTCCTTAGACACATCACCACAGGACGGGTGAACGAGATCGATGTGCAAGTCAAAAACCTGTATGCTCTTGAGGTCGAAGATGCATGCAAAAATTTGAGTAGAAAATCAAAGGTTAGAGACTTGATCGTTGAGAGGAAACATAAATTACCTCTCAACATGCAACCTCAGAAGAAGCCTCAGAAGTTTTATTTCTACCATTAGAGGATGAAAGTAAAACTTGTAATGGATGAATGTCTTGAATTACTAGAAGAAGAGATGGTCCATGGAGAGTTTCTCTGTCTCAAAGGAGTGGCCTACTAGTACCATCTGGGAGTGGTGGACTGCTGGCTAGAAAGGAGGGCCCTGTCTTGATAGAATGTTACCTATTCAAGTGACCCATTTGAGAAGATCTTAGAGAATATTTGAAGACTTTTTTCTGAAGACATTGGAAAGGAATATTTGATTCAATACAAATTCCCTAGGAGAGCCCTCTTGTTTGGGATTACAACTTCTATTACAACTAAATTAGTCATGCATAACTAGTCCTTTCTAAATTTTCAGTATCTTGAATATCAAGGTTTCCTATTTTAAATTAAATATTTTTCAATGTTGCACATGATTTTGGAACAAGATTAAGGAATTTAATATTGATAACTTAAAAATTTACATGATAAATATTGGTAATATTACGAGTATAAACTCGAATTTTGATATGATCTTGATGGAAAAGATATGGTAGAAAGATTAAAGAGCTTTGTGCAACTAATATAGCTTTAAACAAGAATGTAGTTGAAATATGCATGGCTTGAAAGGTCTATCGTATATTGTAGAATTTTGTTTGTCTGTTTCCAGCAGGAAATTTTGCATATAGAAAATGGTTTTCTTTTTCTTTTGGTAAGATTGTTACTTTCTCGTGTGTTATTCATTCATTTTTTCTCTTCAAATTTTTGAGCATGAAATTACTTTAATGGATTACAAGAAATTCTTGCACTACTCAAAGCTAGGCCACACCCCTTTACATGCAGCTCTTAATCAATGTGATCTAACTGAGGTGTTTATAAATGCATTGAAAAAAGCTTGTCAAATATTGAGGTATGTTATCATTTTTCCACTATTCAATAAGCCATAATCAACTCTCTTAGCATTACCTATGTTTTTCACAGAAACATAGCCGATGTTTGGGGTGTTTTTATTAATGAGATATCTTCTATGTGCTTGAGGCAGAATAATTATTTGCATGGTTATTTCTAGGTTCCTAAAGATCAGGGTCTTCATTCTAGTGTTCCTCTTGATTATAAAGGTTAGTATTGTCTATTTACAAAGTTAAAGATGATTTTTTTTCCAATACATTTATGTTGTCAATTCATTTCATGATCTCACTGAGTTTTTGCCTCGTGGATGTAGGACTTAACATCTCTTTTATTTGCAACATTTGGTGTTATTGATGGTCTTGAAGAATGCCAATTTGAAACTTGGAATTTACAAGCATTTATGATTGGAATCTAGGGAACCTTTTGTTCTCCAGCATCTTGAGAGTTTGTAGTGTTCACACCCTCAGTTGGAAAGCCTTCACCTGATTTGGAACATTTATAGCAGATGAAGGGAAGTACAAATTTATCCCTTTATACATGAAGGAATCGTGGACTATTTTGGATATGTTTTTGTATAAATGATGCATGGTAAAGGTATTGAATTATTATGTGAAATGGGCATTTTAAATCAATGTCCACATGGACTGTTAGATATGCTTTTGTACAAAGAATTCATTGTAAATGGGTCCAAATTTAGGTTGCAATTATTATGTAAGATGGCAAATTTAAATCAATATCTTGGGTGATTAGGAAAATTTAATTCACCTGCAACATATAGTATGTTGGCAATATGGAAAAAAGGTTGCTAGTAGGTTTTTTGGATGATTGATATTATTGGTCCTTTTGTGCTCATATTCATTCTTGTGCTGATAATATGATATTGTAGCAATACATTAAATGGTCTCCACAATTTGGTTGGGTCATGCTGCAGGGTGTGACATTTAGGTAACTCCCTTGTGTTATTTTAGTAAGTTAAAAATATGGTCTGCATGATTATAGTTTTTGTAAAGATTATAGATCATGTGTTAAACATTTTTTTAAAAATCAATGCTTATACATGTAATTTTAAGGACTTCCATAACTCTTCACATAATTCTTTAAAGCATTCTATCTCAATGGAAGAGCACCTGCCTTACAAGCAGGAGGTTGGTGGTTCGATTCCATTTTTCCCTAACATGACTTAATCAACGATTTTGTAGTTGATTTTTAATTATTTTTTTTTAGATCAATTTATTTCAATGGTGAGATATTTCTGGATTCATTGTTTTATATTGTCTCTAGAGAGACAAAAGTGATATTTAAATAAAAATTTTATTGTATCTAGAGAGAAAATAGCTAGTATTAAAGACATATTGTCTCTATTCTGAGTGTTGTCTCTAGAGAGACCAAAATAAAATTGTCTCTAGAGAGACAAAAATGAAATTGTCTCCTAAGAGACAATAATGCTGTGTTATATATTATCTTAATAGAGACAAATTTTTACGAAAATAATTTTTGAGACACCCGCTTAAATAAAATATTTAAGACAATACACAAGTTTTTATTTTTTGTCTCAAGTTAAGACAATTTACCCAAAAATTGTCTTAAATATTGTCTTAAAACCCCGCTTTATGTAGTAGTATTGTATCTAGGGATAAATTGGTTGGGTGATATTCAAAACCTACTATTGAGCATGGAGTCCAGTTATTAAACAAATGAGATCACAAATCTCATGAGCGAGTTGTACAAAGCATGAGAGCAACAAGTCCTTTGATGATTTGGGAGATTTAGAAGAGATGGATACTGGAAGAAAACACATTTTATAAATGGCTAGAGAAAAAAATATTAATTACTGGTAATTTAAGAGAGGATCATCAATGAAATCCAATATCATAAACTTTTTGGGTATGTGTTATATTCTTTCCACGACTAAGAACGCACGGGGGGGTGATAGCCCCCTTGTCGGGGTCTGGGGCAACGCCTCGGTGAAAATTTTTGGTCCTTAATTTCCAGTGGGTGGTCTGCGCCCATAGTTTTATGCTTGGTTTTGCAAATGGTTTTTGGGTATGATGGTTTTCGGCCCCTGGTATTTTTTGTAGATCCAGTCAAGGGAACTACGGTTATCTTCTAATCTAGGGTTAATGGATTGGGGTTTATGTATGCTTCGGCATGTATATATAGGTGTTGTAACACTAAAAGGAATATAATGAAAAATCAAGTTGGTCATCCTGATTTGGGATCAAGGGGAAAATCTCTGTGTTTATCTGTTTTATGTTTTAAGCTCCCGCTATTGTTTATTTTATGTTATAAGATTCGCGTGTAGATAATTTATGTTCAAGGTTAAAACCTACATTTGGTATCAGAATTGTTTCGGCTTCAAGGGGATGCCTTTGCTGCTGAGGGTTTTTTGCTCGGGCCTGAGGTAGACCCTGTTCAGTGGGAGATCTGCGGGATCAATTCTTGCAGTGAAAGAAGATGGCAAGCGGCGGAAAGTAGAGATCGAGAAATTTAATGGTCAGAGTTTTGAGTTGTGGAAGCTCAAGATGGAGGATCTGCTAGTGGATCATGGTTGATCCAGGTACTAAACCAACAGCAATGTCAGATGAAGACTGGAAGAAACTGGATCGGAAGGCTAAAAGCACAATACAGTTGTGTGTCTCAAATTCAGTATTATTGAATGTATCTGGGGAAGCTACAACGAAGACCTTGTGGGACAAGCTAGGGACTTTGTACCAATCTAAGTCTCTGGTGAATAAATTTTTCCTATGGAAAAATTTGTATAACCTGAGGATGAAGGATGGAGACTCGGTGACAGAGCATCTGAACGCCTTCAATACTGTGGTAAGTCAGCTTTCATCTGTTGATATTAAAATCTTAGATGAAGATAAGTGCATCAGTTTGTTGTGTTCTCTACCAGATTCTTGGGACAGTCTAGTTATTGCAATAGGTATCAATACAACTACCTTAAATTTTGATTGCATTGTCTCAGCCTTGCTGTCGGAGGAAATGAGACGGAGAAATATGGAGGGCCAGAATGGAGATGCCTTATCTGTATGAGGAAGGTCCCAAAACATAAACAAGAATAAGGTTTAGAGTGGGAGATCTAAATCTAGAGGGAGATCTAAATCTCCTGGAAAGTTTGTAAAGGTGTGCTGGAAATGCGAAAAGGAAGGGCACTACAAAAAGGACTGCAGATCTAAAGCTCCTAAGAAAGGAAAGGGATCTGATGATGCTCCTTCTGTAGAGGCAAAAACCACCTCGGATGAAGGTGGGGATGTGTATTTGGCTTCTTCTTCAAATACACATGTAGATCATGAGTCATGGTTGATTAACTTAGATGCATCCTTTCACTTCACTCCCCATGGGGAGTGGTTCTGCGAGTATGAGAAATATGATGGTGGTGATGTCTTCCTAGGCGATGATAGGAAGGCCAAAATCGTCGAATGTGGAAAGGTGAATCTGAATCTACAAGGTGGAAGGATTAGAACACTTCCTGGTGTTCTGCATATTCCTACATTGGCCAGAAATCTGATTTCTGTAAGCAAGATGGATGATGCAGGTGTGAAAACAGTGTTCGAGAAAGATGCCTGCAAGATGGTTCAGGAAGCACTGGTATTAATGTGGGGAGTTCGGACGCGAACTCTGTCCAAGCTATAAGGTAGCACTGTTATTGATGAGTGTAACAGTTTTATGGTTCCTGAAAGTGGAGCGGAAAGCCTAGCTGTCTCTGGAGAAAAGACCATGCTATGGCATCAAAGGCTTGGACATATTGGAGAGAAGGGCCTTCAGATACTGCATAGAAATGGTATGGTAGAAGATGTGTCTAATTTCTCTCTGGATTTTGATTTCTATGAACATTGTGTATATGGAAAGCAAAATTGGGTGAGTTTTCATTCTGGTGCTAAGAAGGCGAACAAGATATTAGAACTTGTGCCCAGTGATGTGTTTGGACCTGTGTCAGTTCCATCACTGGGAAAGTCTGTGTACTATGTTTCATTCATAGATGACTTCTCAAGGAATACATGGATATATTTCTTGAGGAAGAAATCTGAAGCTTTTGATATATTTAAAGAATTTAAGGCTCTGGTGGAAAACTAGACGGAGAAGAAGATAAAGGCACTGAGGAAAAATAATGGTGGGGAGTTCCGCAAGAAGGAATTTGAAGAGTTCTGTAAGAAGTGTGGTATAGCACGGCAGAATACTACTCCATACACACCTCAACAAAACGGAGTTGCAGAAAGAATGAACAGAACACTGATGGAAAAGGCAAGAAGCATGCTCAGTGGTACTGGGTTAGGACTAGAATTCTGGGCAAAGGCAGTGGAGACTGCATGCTATCTAGTTAACATATCACCTTCATCAGTGTTGGAGGTATGGACTAGTAAGAAACCCTCTCTTTCACATCTAGGGGTATTTGGATGTGATGCATATGTACATGTTCCGAAGCAGAAAAGGACCAAGTTGGATAATAAATCTGAAAGGTGCATCTTTATTGGGTATAAGGATGGTTTAAAGGGTTACAAGCTTTGGAACCCAGAAACAAGGAAGGTTGTGTACAGCCGAGATGTGGTGTTTAGAGAAGTGAAAGATGTTGTTAAACATGAAGTCATACAAAAGGAACCTTAAAAGGTAGAGTTTTAGGTAAAGGAGGATGAATTAGACTCTATAACAAAAGAAGACTCAGAAGAAGAAGAGCCACAAACTCCAGCTATTAGAAGATCAGTTCGAGAAAGAAGGAAACTAGAAAGGTATAGTCCATCTGATTTCTGTTCAGGTTTTGCCTTAACTATAACTGATGATGATCCCAGAATTTTCAGGGAAGCAGTATATTAAGAGGATGGAAAACTCTGGAAGGAGGCCATGATTGATGAAATGGAATCCTTGCACAAAAACGATGCATGGGATATGGTGGAGTTGCTGCCTGGAAGGAAGCCCATCGGGAGAAAATGGGTGTTTAAGAAGAAGATGAATGTAGAAGGCAAGGTGGAGAAATACAAAGCTCAATTGGTAGAAAACGGTTATTTCCAGGTGCCGGGAATTGATTTTGCTGATATTTTTTCTCCTGTTGCCAAAGTTACTTCTATTAGATTACTTTTATCTGTTGTTGCTGTATTTGATTTTGAGATAGAACAGATGGATGTGAAGACAACATTTCTTCACGAGGATCTAGAAGAGGAGATCTACATGGAGCAACATGAAGGCTTAATGGTGAAAGGTAAGAAAGAACTGGTATGCAAGTTGAAGAAGTCTCTGTATGGGTTAAAACAGTCACCAAGGATGTGGTATCAGAAATTTGATACCTATATATGGGGACTTGGCTTCACTAGAAGCAAGGAGGATCACTGTGTTTATTTTAAATTAATTGGTGACCATGTTGTTTATTTGGTCTTGTATGTGGATGATATGTTGTTGATTGGAAATGACAAAGAAATTATCCAAGATTTGAAGACCCAATTGTTCTCCAAATTCGACATGAAGGATCTTGGTGCTGCAAACTATATTTTGGGCATGGAAATTAAGAGAGATCGCGAAAAGAGGAAGCTCTAGTTAAACCAGAGGAAGTATGTCGAGACTATATTGCAAAGGTTCAATATGCAGGATAGTAAACCGGTGAATGTTCCTATTCTTGTAGGTGTAAAGTTGCCTCCTGAACAGTGTCCCAAGACACAAGAAGAAGAGGAGAATATGTCCCGTGTTCCATATGCAAGTGCAGTGGGTAGCCTGATGTATGCAATGGTCTGTACTACACCAGACATTGCACATGCAGTGGGAGTATTGAGCAGGTTTATGTCAAACCCAGGACGGAGCATTGGACAGCAGTGAAGTGGGTTTTCAGATATTTACATGGAACTAGTGATTATGGCTTGTGCTACCAGGGAAGACTAGGATTGGAAAGAATGTTGGACATTCGTGGTTTTGTTGATGCAGACTGGGCTGGAGATTTGGACCAAAGAATATCTACAAGTGGGTATGTGTTTAGCATATTTGGAGGCGCAGTCAGGTGGATGAGTAAAAGACAGTCTATAGTGGCTCTTTCAACTACAGAGGCAGAATACATGGCAGCCACTAATGCAAGCAAGGAAGCAGTTTGGTTGCAGAGATTGTGTTCAAGTATGGGGTTGGTACAACAAGCTATAAGGATAGACTGTGATAGCCAAAGTGCAATTTTCTTGGCTAAGAACCCTGCTTACCATTCAAAGACAAAGTACATTGATGTTCAATATCACTTTGTTAGAGATATGGTTGAGGCTAAAAGGGTGTTGCTGGTAAAGGTGGACACTTTGAAGAATGTTGCAGATGCATTGACAAAGTCTGTGAGCATTCAGAAGTTCTCTTGGTGTAGAGAAACAATGGGTGTTGAAGAATTGGGCCAATGACTAAGCCCTCCTGTGGCCCCCCGTGGAAAGAAAACAACAAGTGGGAGAATGTTGGGTATGTGTTATATTCTTTCCGGCTAAGCGTCATGGGAGAGGTAGAGAGCGATAGCCCCGCTGGGTTAAACTGTGAGGAGGTCCACGGGAGAGGCGGTAGCCCCACCCTTTCGAGGTAGATGGTAGTGCCAGAAAATTTTGAGGTCTATTGTTTCCGATTCGTGATGTGCCCATGGTTTGTGCATGGTTTTGCACATGGTATTGGGGTACGATGGTTTTCGGCCCCTGGTATTTTTGTAGATCCGGTCAAGGGAACTACGGTTATGTTCTAATCCAGGGTTAATGGATTGGGATTATGTATTCTTTGGCATGTATATATATGTGTTGTAACACTAAAAGGAATATAATGAAAAATCAAGCTGGTCGTCCCGATTTGGGATCTAGGGGAAAATCTCTGTTTTTATCTGTTTTATGTTTATGCTCTCGCTATTGTTTATTTTCTGTTATAAGGCTCGTGTGTAGATAATTTCTGTTCAGGGTTAAAACCTACAAAACTAACACTTTTAGACATGGAAGAAAACAATTATACAACAAAGAAACATTGACAGGGATATGTAACAAATGAATTTTCTACTAACTACTCATTAAACACTATAAATACATTCAATATTACTCAAAAATATTTAGACTGCAAGTGTTTTTTTCGAATAATTCCAACCATTCTTTATTTCTTCATAAACTGTCTTATAGAGCTTTACATAAACTGTTTACGAAATAATAGTCTCCATATTAATTACAATGGTATGAAATATCTAAAATATCTTCAAGTTTATGTATGTAAAAACTTCCAAGTCTATATGTTGTTGCTGGAGTCATTGATGGATATAAGTAACAACAAGTCGAATTTGATGAGGTGGCATCCAAGTCACCAACTGTCGATGAGCTTTTTCCTCATGAACTCCTGAAAAATAGGGTCCAATCATCCCTTCTAAACTTCACAACCGTGATGGGTGTTAGAAAACCGAGAGAGATTTTTGTAAATGGGTCCATTATGGAAATAAATATCCCGGGGTTTTCAAAAATTCATTTTTTGTTGTCCATATTTTTAAAACTATGGCTAAAACATGAAAATACTAAATCATTGCTAAAATCCTGAAAACTAGGTCTCAAATTTTCCTTCGAATATCTCAAACCATTGCGCGTGTGTAAACACTAAAAGAGGATTTTTTAAAGGAGCCTATTAGCAACAAAAAAATTCTTGGGTTTTTATAATTTTGTTTCGAGGTGTTCTGAAACCACACCTGAAGTTACTGTGTTTTACATGAAAAACAGAGTAAAACTGAGTTTATTACAAAAAACAATGACACCCCTAATCATTTTTTTTTTTAATTTCAGAATAACAATGTGTTAACAAATGACATCAATGGATTCAGCCCCATTAAGAATCATTGGGGCACTCAAAATTATGAAGCTTGACAATTGCAACCCAAATTTTCAAATATTTCAACAAGATTTTCTCAAAATCATGCTAGAATTTCTATTGTTTCCTGAAAAAAATTTAGCGTGTTTAGACTACATGGAAATTTAATAGTGGAATTCATATAAACAATATTTTCATTAAAAAAAATATTTATTTAAATTATGTAATTTTCAAAAATTATTATTTAGATGGTAATGATTTAACCTCGATGGACTATTCTCACATGTACTTAGTAGTATTCACAAGAGGTTGAAGTTTATTTTCAAAGTAGTTAGCTTTTTTTCTCTTTTAATTAAATAAATAAATTAAAGAAAATATCATATAAAGTTTGGCTTATTTTTTTTGGACTATTTTTAAATCATTAAATATGTAATTCAGAATAATATAATCCAAAAAATAAAACTTAGTAAATGACAAATTAAACATATTCGCTAACACTTATATTTTAATAAATACCGGCCTAGATCCATCTTAACTACGGACATATCAAGCACCGAGAGGGATCAAATCTCTAGAGGTGCAAACCTCTTTTTTGAGTGTAAAACTTGAGGAAAGGTTTTCACCTCGAGAGATTTGATCCCTCTTGGTGCTTGATAGATCCGTAGTTAAGATGGATCTAGGTTGGTTTCTTTTTTTTTGTAAATTCGGTGGGTCCATTCCATTTTCTATTTATATTTTTAAAGGCAGGCTACAAAATATAAAAATGAACTGTGTAGCTTGGCCTCAACCTGCCCGCAGGAAACCAGGTCTGTTGGCCATCTATAAGCATAATAAGCTGTCCAAAACTGAAATTGTTTCATCCTCCTAAACGTTTCCTCAGCTGTCTATTCTATGTTTCCTATACTTACTTTCCTAAAGCATTTTATACTTCTGTTTTTAAACAGTAATATCATCAAAATTTAAAACATCTATGGGTTCATTCATTCTAAAAACATACTGCTATATTTCTGAAGAAGACACTGGGGCGGGGTCTTTTGCACTATTACCCGGCATATCAGTTTGCTGTAGCTGTTGTAAAATCTGTTGAAGGATTTTTTCTATCCTTCCCACCTTATCATCCAGCCTACTAACTCTATCCACCGTCTGGTACTGAGTAATCTTTATGTGCTGTAGTTGGTCTTGAATTTCTAGAATCTGGGCCTGCATGCTTGTCCCCTGCTTGGCTACTTCTGCTTGAGTATACTGTGGATGAAAGCTTTGCATGGCTTTCGCTATTAAGCATTTTACTATCCAATATGTATGGACAGTCTGATTGAAAAGGGTGAGGCGTCCCCGCGTGTTTCCAGGGTCTTGTATGAAGTCCAAAATGTCTGCTTCTGTCTCATTATCCTCGAATTCTGTTGAATGCTTCTCTCCACATCACCTAAGACCAGCCTGTGTTAGGGAGTTACCAATCCTGGGTAGCGCTCAAGTTTCCAAGTGTTCTGGTTTATCTTCACGTCCCTTTATATTTGAGCTAGTTCAGCTTTACTCTGTTATTTTCCTTTGGCGACCTTACTGTTTTCTCGCCGTTTTCCCATTTGCCGAACACATATTCATGCGATGCATCAACAGGAACAGTAACAATATAAAACGTTAGATTATCATGAACAGTACGCCACCTTTGGACTTCCATCTCCTGGCTGTCATGCAAGCTAAGAGACTTAACCTTAGTACTTAAACTCTGAGGATTGTTAGACAAAACGACAGTATTAACCTTGGGGCTCTGGGACAGATAGTGAAGGTTACTGCACAAATTACGAATCCAGAACTCTATAAGGGTAATTCTCGGATTCTCGCTCTGGGCTCTAGGGCCCGGGGCTTGGCAGCAATTAGCGCCAGAGAAGCAGAAATGGGTTTGACCCCCATTAAACTGGAAGCAATGCTTCTGCGGGTTTTTATCAGATACAAACCAGAAGGCCCATAACCGAAACCACTGAAAATGCGTTATTAAACCACCCGCGAACAGGATGTTGCTGAGACTCATGCTTGCATACTTATGAAAAGGACTCATGAACCTATCCTTCCTAGAATTCAGATTCTCACTGACACAGACAGAATCAAACACAAAGAGGAGCATAGAGCCATTGTGGGTTGGTAATGAAAGGGGGTCAGGCAACAAAGGTTCACACAACCTTCCCCCTGCATGCGTTTCCAGGTGACTGATACTTTTAACTACCGCAGCCTCCATTCTCCCTATAGTACTAACAATTACATACAGAAACGAAACCCAAGAGACAATTTGAGCTAGGCTTCCACTGGGGTCTCTGAAACAGGGTCGGATTGGTTTCTTAAGAGGGATTATAGGGTACAGAGTTATACCAAAACCCTTGAAAACATCTTTTGTAAAACGTCTAAGACAGTTTACAGTATCAGGCTGCATGATAATGGTTAGGATGCTTTTTACATACCGTAACAAGAGTAATTGAAGAGCCGAATGAGTGCTGGATCTTCTCCTCCGCTTTCGTTTTCCCACTGGTGCCGGCACAAGTTCTTGCATGAATGAATGGGAGGGTGAAGGGCCTCCTCTTGCCTTGGCGGTAGTTTTCCTTTCGTGAGCTGGCCACACAGCCTGGCCATCTTTCCCCATGATACATTGCATTGATGTTTCCTGTCCTGGCATCATAATTACCATTAATTCAGCGGAGTTGATCCGTGTGCCCTGTTGGCACGTCTCCTATTTCCAATTGACGGCTGATCACCCCGATCGGGGGATTTTTGGGTAATAATCACATTATCATGAACAAAGTCGACGCGTTTTGAACCAACCAATGTGGTTCATCATCAGGACTAGGTGAACCACACTGATGGATCTAGGTTGGTTTCAGTTGTGTGTGGCCAACGAAAATCTATCGATAATATGAGGAACATATGATTAATTTTATCAGTAATATGTAAATACATCTAATATTAATATAAACATTTTAAATATGCTAAAAATGTTTGAGATATATCAAGTCATTTTGATTTTAAATTTTCTTAGTTACCTCAGTTTTTTGAGATGATAAATATTGTAAAATATCTTTAATGATAAAAAATGATGAAATAAATTTTTTGAATGCAAAGTGACAATGTAATAATATGTAATAATATTGAATGATAGAAAATGTGAATAATAAGAATGTAGTCAATTAAAAATACCCTTCATTGTGATCAATCTCAAACTATTTTCTTCTACTATTCTTATTGTCACCCTTGTTAGTTTTGTGATCTTTCCATATCAATTATATGAAAAATACAGTAGAAATCATAAATCATAAACCATTTAAATATTTAGCTCGAGTTGTTGTAGTAAACGTCATACCTTGTCTCTCTTGCTCTCCAATATTATTATGTTTAATTACTATAACACAAAAATTGTTCTACATTGTCAATAATTTTTTGTGCTTACTCTGAAATCAATGCAAACTATTAATCCAATGACTTTAAAACTAATGTACCATCATACATCCAATTACATAAAATCAAAAATCAACATATACACTAACATCACTGCATCTAATGCAAGAAATCAAATAAGATTAGAAAAAAACATCTACACATAAATCAATGCATCTAATGCAAGTAATCAAATAGGATTTGAAATCAACATCTAAACTTAAATCAATGCATCTAGTGCAAGTAAGAAAATAGGATTAGAAACCAACATATACACTAAAATCAATGCATCTAGTGCAATCAATCAAATAGGATTACAAATCACCATCTACATTGAAACCAATGCATTTAGTGCAAGCAATAAAATAGGATTATAAATAATTTATATTGAAATAAATGCCTATAGTGTAAGCAACCAAATATAATTATAAATCAACATCTACATTGAAATTATTACACCTAGTGGAAGTAATAAAATAGGATTAGAAATCACCATCTACACTGAAATCAATGCATTTACTGCAAGCAATAAAATAGAATTATATATCATCTACATTGAAATCAATGCATCTAGTGCAAGCAATAAAATATAATTAGAAATCAAAATCTACACTAAAGTCAATGCATCTAGTGCAAGCAATCAAATAGGATTAGAAATCACCATCTACACTGAAATCAATACATCTATTGTAAGAAATATTCTTCCCTCTCTCCCCCCTCCATATATATATCTATATGTCCCTCCACCTTTCCTTCTTTGTCTCTTTATCTCACCCCCAAAAACACACAGACACTCATTCCATATTTATCAATCTCCTTGTCCCTCCCTCCCTGTCTCCATTTATCTCTTCTTTCTCTTCACCTTCTATCTATATCTCTATCTGACTTTGTCTCTCATCAACCCCAAAACATACACTCTCTTTCTCCAATCTATCTATCTATCACTCCTTCCTCCTCTCACTCCCTCTCTCTCTCTTGCCCTTCCCTCCCTCTCCACTGCTTTTATCTCTCTTCCCTCCTGCTATCCTCTCTCGTTCTCACTCCATATTCCTTCTCTCTCTCTCTCTCTCTCTCCAACTTTTACTCTCTATGTATTTCTTCTTACCTCCCTCTCCCCCCCCTGCATTTTCATCTCTCTTTCCTTACCTCTCTCCTCTCTCTCTCTCTCTCTCCACCTTCTAACTTTGTCAGTATATGCCTCTCTCTCTGATTATCTCCCCCATTCTCTCAATCTCTTCATATGTGTCTCTTTATCTCACCCCAAACATACACACTCTCTCTCCATCTCTCCCTTGTCACTCCCTCAGTCTCTCCACTTGTTACTCTCTATCTCTTTCTTCTTTCCTCCCTCTCTCCCCATCCAAATCCATCTCTCTATCCATCCCTCTCCCCCCTCCAACTACATCTCTCTATCCCTCTATCTCTCCCCATTCAGCTCCATCTCTCTATCCCTTACTCTCCCCCCCTACAAATCCATCTCTATATCCCTCCCTCTCTCCTCCTATCTCTCAAATCCCCTCTCTTTTCCTTCCTCTCTCTCCATGTATCTCCTACCTCCCTCTCTTTTTCCCCCATCACTCACTCACTCTCTCTCACTCTCTCTCTCCCTTTATCACCTCCCTCCATCTATCTTCACCCTCCCTCTCTCTGCCCTCAAATCCTCTCTCCTCCCCCATCACTCTATCTCTCTCTCCAACTATGCTACTATATCCCTCCCTTTATTCTTGTCTCTCTTTCTCTCCCCCCTTGTCTCCAACACTCCTTCTATATATCTTTATCCCAACCCTAAAAATACATACTCTCTCTCCATCTCTCCCTTGTCACTCCCTCTATCTCCACTTCTCAATCTCTATGTCTTTCTTCTTCGCTCCCCCTCCAACATTGTCTCTCTATCCCTCCCTCTATCCTCCTCTCATCCTTCCTCTCTCTCCCTTTCTCTCCTACCTCCCTCTCTCTTCCCCTATCTCTCTCCCTCTCTCTCCCTCTGTCTCTCTCTTCCCTCCAATCCTTTCTCCTTCTCCCTCCCTCTCTCCTTCTATCTCTCTCCCACCTCCATATTTATGTCTCCCTCTCCCTCTCTTACCCTTCTCTACCTCTCTCACTCCTCTCCCTCTCTCTCTCTCTCTCTCTCTCTCTCTTCATTCCTCCTCTCCCCTCTCCTCCAATTTATCTCAATCTCTCCCTTCTCACTCCCTCTACTTCTCCACCTCTATCATATGTCTTTGTTCTTCCCTCCCATATATATCTAGAGTTTATATATATATATATATATAACTAACAAATTTAATAGTGTATTAATACAAAGTTATTAGATTTAATAATTAATATCAATATTAGATTTAGTAATAATAATAACAATAACAATATTAATATTTTAATATTAATGCTAGGGGTAGTAATGTTTTTTTGCATGGTATTATTACTAATTTGGTCCATAGACTTCAAATATAATTAGATGTATATTTCTACTCATATTTGATATATTTTTATTTATTCACCTCATCTTTTTATACTTCTTTTATAAATATGGTATTTGGCCCATGGTATTAATAATAATTTGTCCCATGGTATTTGGCCCATAGGTTTCACCTAAATAACACTTTTTTTTAAGTTTTTGTAAATATAAAGAGCTTTATGGAGTAAATATAAAATAGGTTTTATTTATTTACCATACCTCTAGTTCATTTATATTTAAAATTATTTACCATACCTCTAGTTTATTTTTATTTTTATTTATTTACCATATCTCTTTTTTGAGTGTTCATAAAACTCTTCATATTTTAAATTTATTTTTAATTGTTTATTTATATCGTTATGTAAGTTATTTTTAAAGGTGATATTATTCATATTTTATTTTAAAAATATAGTTTTTTTTTTTTTTGGCTTCCGACATACTTACACATTGGGGTCATACTGGGTTGTAGAATGGGCCTCTTCGCGTAATAACTGAGATTATTATTTTTTAAAAAAATTTATATAAAATTATAAAATAAAGATTAATATTTATGAGCATATTTTTTGAACTAATACATATAATAAAGTAATTTTTGTTAGATGTAAAACTTTTGTGATCCATAATGTAGATAAATGTTTTTCTAATTAATCACATCATTAAAATTTGGTCAACATTTCTAACCATCCAATATTGTTCATCCTCAAGACAAATGAAGAAAGAAACCAATCTCATTGAATAAAGTAATTTTTATTAAATAAATTTAAATTTTCTAAAATTAATAAATTTTATAAGAAATAGATTTTACATGGTTAATAAAATTTATATTAAAAAAATACTAAAAAAATTAAATAAACCAGAAAAATACTTATGTCAAAATTTTGTATCTCTTTTATGAAAATTAAATGTTTATACTTTCTAACTCACTTCTAAACTACAATCTGTCTTAAGAAAATTAAACGTTTGTACTTTTCTAACTCACTTAGATACCTAAATGCATCTATTTAATTTTATTTTGTTAACGAAACGTAAACATGATCATTTAAATCGATTTAAAAAATTATTAATAGTACACGCTTTTATCGATTTCAAAGTTTTTAAATAATAACTCTCCGCAGTGTAACCACCGACACGTAATGACTTGTAATACAAGTTTTTAAATAATAACTCTCCCCAATGGAACCTCCCACCCATAATGAAGTGCAATAAATATGAATATAATTGAACATGTTACTGAAATTTAAGAAGGGATTTTTTTTTTTGGTAATATCGAATCAAATTCTTATGAGATCCGGGTAAAATTTGACGGGCGCTTTTATTTATCAAGGAGGTTTTTTTTAATGATGGTTTTATTTTTAAATTGCCATTTAAATGATTTTTAATATTTATTTTTATATGTTTAATATTTTTTATATAAAAATATAATTAATGAAAATTTATTATTGTTGAACACTTAATTGGCTAAGGGTTAAGGTGTGGGAAATGGAAATCCAAGAGTTGCAATGAATGTGGGAAATGGAAATCCAAGAGTGGCAATGAATGTGATATAAATGTATATCTATGTCAATAATAGATCACTCACGCTTATCTTTCCTATGCTCTCTATTGTTGCCTATTCTATTGCTAAGTCTGACATGGTATCGAAGCCAAGTTAGGCCCTGGAATTTTGGGATTCTGCTAGCCCCCATTTTTTTTAGCATTTCCTACTTTGTAACTCCTCTCTCCATCAGTCTGTATTCTATGCCTAGCTCATCTACTGGTCAAATCCGCCATAACATATAATGCTTCTCTGCGTTATTTCTCTACACCTCTGCCCACTTTGTAACTCCTCTGACATGCCTCTGGTTCAACTCTACGTAGAGACACTGCCTGAATCACTCTGATCACCCCTCGTGGCTCCTCATTAAATCTTGTGCATTACTAATGAATGCATTGGGTCGAGTATGCATTGCCACGTTGAGGCAGTGCTTTGCTACAAGGCATAGAAAGTAGAATCGGTTGTAAGGCCACAGTTGGTATTGTATTCAATTGTTTGACTATATACGATTGTGCTTCTCCCACATCACTCCATACCAACTATCCACACTACTCACACCACCAAAGTGTGACCCCTTCATGTTACAATGTGTATACACCACTGCACAGTATCAGCCTTACCCTCATGCCTCTAGTTTTCACATTACCACCACGTACCAGCCTCCCTCGGCACAACACACTGTAAACAGTCGACCCGAAGCAGTCAAAGCACCCTTCCTCGGCTTCTCATTGCCACACAGCCGCTCACATTGTTACTCCAGTCCCTCCTCGACGTGACTACAGTTCAACGATACACACCTCCTCTTTAGTTGCTCCAAGCACTTCTGAATTGGTGATGAGGAAAAGTAACTGATATTATTGCCGGAGTTGGTGATCATCTTCCAATAAAGAGGAAGTAACAGTAAGTCTATTGTCGTGATCCTTTACAATGAGGTTTTTGCGTTGTGTGGTCATTTCATCAGCGTGCAAAACGCTATCATTTTTTAGAATGTTAAATGCCAAGCTTTCCAGAACTATGGAGTAGCTTCCTAGAACAGATTACCCCACATCTTGCATTGAAATTCCAAAGTTTATTTGTATCATCATAAGAATCTACAATATCCTCACTAATTGCTATAACAATTTTTGTAATTAAAATTGATGGCATGACCAAATTAACAGTACTGTGTTACATTGAAATTTTCTCATACCCAGTACCCTCTAAGGGAGGCCAAGAAACTTGAGGTCGAGTAAAATCAAAATAATTGCGGCTCTTTCTACATTGAACTCTTTTTCGATCGCTATTGAATGCCCTCCATGAAGTTATGTAAGAGAGTTTGTTACTCTTATTTGTAGTGGCGTTGCTCATCTAGTACTAAAGGCAAAGAAACCCATAACATTTCATATCACTGCCACAAGAAGAGTCTGTATTCTGTGTTGAGTTGGTGCCTTGTTTAAGAGAGTCATTTTATTATTATGAATCAATTGAAGCTATAACTATCATTGCTAGAGGCTGAACCGTGACATGGCAATGCATAGGATTGATATATAACTAATAATATATTCTCATAAAGTGCATTGAAGTTTTAATACATGGAACATGGCATAGTTCGAAGACAACGTATTAAAGAGAGAAGTGTATGGTGGAATATTGTTGCCCATCAGTGCATAGTATCTTGCATTGTTGGAGGATGATCATAATATGTTTTGAAGGCCAAATATGTTCACTACATATCGATTGATTTAGAGATAGTCAATGCTTGAAATCATTCGCTTGCATGAGAGGTCGAGACCAAGATGAGCTAAAAAAAGGAAGCAGTGGGACAATATTACCCTATGTGATCAGGTGATCACGTCCAAATTGCAAATATGCTAAAAAATGGAACTGCTTAGAATTCGTTGCAAGTTGAACGACTAGAAAGGCCTCGTCGCTGCGATTCTGGTGCCGTAAATGGGACTCAAATCCGATGTCGTATGTGAAAGATATGAAGGTTTGAAGTCTTCAGTAAACTCCATTTTCCATTTGACCAAAGTTGATTTTTTTACTTTGAAAAAATTAAAAAAAGAATATTCCAAAGAATATTCTAGAAACATTCCTCAAAATATTCTCCAAAATATTCCAAGCAGGCGAATAGAACGCTGACAAGTGGCAAGCTTCGGTTGGATGATTGTTTAACTGTGTTAGAGTCGGACCAATAGCAAGCTGCCACGTGGCAGGCTCGGAGGCCGCCACATGGCCCCAGATTATGGAGAAATTGGTGTTATAAAATTTTGGAGTTTATGAGGTTTGAACCGGCAACCTTGTGCACCCGAGTCCCACGACTTACCAATCGCACTTCACGGTGTTTCTTAACCAACTATAATCCACATATCATGTTATAGTTGCAATTTAAATTGGGCGGAAAAAAAATAAGGGGCTAGCCCCTTAGGGCTAGCTCGGATCTCATAAAACCGCCGCTCAAAACCTTGTGCCAAAACCTTACCCGCGGCGGAAATGGTTAAGTAGACCATTAAATGTGACCACATTCCAAAACTTTTAATACGATGGTTTAATGTGGAGGTTTGGATAAGGCCGCGATTTGTGGGACAGTTCCAGCAGATGTGGGTCGTGTAACCACCCCACCCAGCATTTATTATAACCACTAACTGTTCTGCCAATTGTGGAGCGCTTCCACTAATTCAGTCCAACCCGTCGAATTTGGTTTGTTATCTAGAGTTATCCCACATTTGGTGGGGTTTTTAAGTGACATTGGACAGTTTTCTTTGGGAGGCCATAAATTTCTCAATATTGAACCAAATTAGACGAAATTTTAGTCAATTTTGGGTTTCTTGAGCATTCTGGAGAGTTTGGGACAAGTTTCAAAGCGAACAAAGGTGTTATTGAGCCATTTTTTCTTCAAGGAATAGGAAAGAGCCATTAGGGCCATCAGGGAGATGGAGCTGTATTGGGTTGTACTTCACTGTTTGAGGTGAAACAAAAGCCATTTTTAGCTTATTTCTGTCTTCTGAAGTCAAATTCACAGCTTTTTTTTTCCTGTTTAGGCATATATTTCACTGTATAACCATTTTTAGCAACTTAATAGAGCAAGGACATGCCCATTGGGAGCCTTGGACCCGGAAGATGTAGCCCAAGAGGGGTTAACTGCCTCATTAGTTTGTTGTGTTATGCTACGGTGAATTTATCTTGCTGTGTATTTCTGATATAATATGTTAAACAATAAACTTAAATAACATTTCCTCACACATAAACTCATAAACAATTACCAAAAACACTTTGTTTAACCTGCAAGACATGGAGAATACTTTGCACACTAAATTAAATGGAAATGGATACGTTTCATAGCATTACAAATAGTTCTATTTTCAGATCAAATGGTATCAGAGCTTAGGATTTGAGCATGAGGAGTTGGAGTTTTACTCTTCATTTTTTCTTGTGCAAATATATAGTTGATTGTTTGCACGTTTTGATGCTTACTAGGCTTAAACTCAAGAGAGGTGAAGGACACTTGGTTAGTGCACAAAGTAATCCACAACCAAGAAGGGCCAGAGAGCCACCTCTAAGAGCCATTGAAGAAGCCTCGAGCACGTCTTCAAGAGAAGGACAAGCTCCTGAAGATATTGATCCCAAGAAGAGGAACCGGTGTTCCGAAAGGCTTTCCTAGACATAACAGAGATGGTGAGGATACTCTACCAAGAAATGAAGGATAGGCTTGTTGACGAATGGTCTAGACACCAAAAAGAAGGAGAGGGTTATTCAGGACAAAAGAAAATTGATGACAAGTCAAAGAAAGGACATGGAGGTAATGGTGATCCACCATTCCCATCTTCATCCTCAACTTTGGTGAATCAATATCACAAGTCTAAAACCACTAGTAAAAGTTCATTTTTAAAGCTCGATGTTATTTTTGAGTTGCCTATGTTTAATGGTGAGGTCAATGCATAGAAACTTGATAATTGGATAATACAGTTGGAAGTTTACTTGAGGATACAAAACCTTCATGAAGATGACACCAAGATTTAGTTAGCCTCTTTGAGAATGGGAGGATCAGCATTGGTATGGTGGGAAGCCAAGACCAAGGATGAAATTAAAAAACTTGGTAAGATCACTTTATCATGGCTGAATTTATTTCCGCAATTAAGAAACAATTTTATCCATTAGCTCACTTACAAAAGGCTATCATGAATTGGCAAAGTTTTAGACAACTCAAGGGACAAAGTGTTCAAGATTACACTCAAGAGTGTAGACGAAGGGCTCTATTACTTGGAATTAATTTGCATAGCCAAGAGACTTTGCTAAAATAAATAGGTGGTTTACACAACTATCTTATACATACTATGCTTATGTTCAATCCTACTATTCTAGACGAGGTTTTTGTACAAGCCACACATTTAGAGGCTAGAGGTAAATAATATTTTGATGGGAATGAGGGTAGTGAATTTAAAGGAGAAGTTAGAAAAATAAATTCAAACTATAGGAAAGAAAAAGGAAAATTATTTTGTAAAAACTATTCCAAAACAAGCCACGATGAAGACCATTGCTGGAAAATTCATCCGGAATTGAAGCCAGAAAAATTTAAAACCAAAGATAAGGCCAAAGAAAAGGGAAAAATGGTTGCAATAGCTGAACAAGAATTAGGGTTTGAATCAGGTGATGAAACTAAAAGCATAGCCATGGTACTAAAGAACATAAAGAGGAAATAGATTGTAAAGGAAACAAATCCCAGTTCTAGTACTTTAAACTGTGACATAGAAGCTCCAAATGAAGAGAGGAGGATAGCACTGTTTCATGTGAGGATAATTTCCAAACACACAAAGATAGACACACTATTTGACAGTGGGTCACAAGCAAATCTCAACTCAGAAGACTTAGTAAAGAAGCTGAAACTTGAGACCATTCCACATCCAAAGCCATATCCACTTGGTTGGATTTGCAAGGATGCTAATTTACAAATTTCAAGGAAGTGCATGTTGCGCTTCGCCATAACAGCTCATTATGTTGAATTGGTTGAATTAGATGTGGTACCGCTTGACATTACAGTTGTGGTGTTGGGTAGTCCATATTTCTATGGCAGAAAAGCGATCTTCCATCGCCATGAGAACAGGTATCATCTATTCAAGGATGGCAAGGAGTTTATTGTAAGAGCACATTAGAAGAAGCTAGAATCTTTGTTAGTGAATGCAGGGCAATTAAAAGTCTTGTCAATGCAAGTCAAAATCTGAATTTTTTGATGATTAAGAAAAACGATTTTGTACATAATCCTTTTCATGTTATTGCTGATGTAAATGATGATATGTTTCAGTCTAAAAGCAGGTCGTCTTTGAAAGAAGATGACAAGATGTTGCAGAAAGTGTCTTTGGTGTCGATCGGTGCAGAGAACAAAGAGTCGGTGCAAGGTGGTGCAAAAATTCAAGAGAGGGTAAAGCATGCAAGAAAAGAGGACACAAAGTTAAGCATGGGTCATTGCTGGTTTCAGAATGGTAGATTGGTATGGTGAGAAAACTTGGTCGGGAATCGACACAAGTACATTGCTCATTTGGCAAAAATTCGCCATAAGGACAGTTGGCAAGGTGAACCTTATTTTCAGTTTCCTTTGAAGGTAGACCATTGTAGGAACAATCTGTTTTCTGCAAATTATAGTTTCTGTTCTTAAAAGTTCAAAAATTTGCATCATGACTCAGTGAAGGTTAGAAATAGTCGGTCAGCAGATTCAAGGAAGAATTTATCTTTTTATGAGAAGCTCAATTTGATTAAGTTAGGAAGATTTCAGTGGTTCAAGGTTGGAAGAGTGGAGAATCAGTCTCCTCATCTTCAATTTTTGTAATTCAGAGAGCTTTTGGGGTCCAAAAGTTTCCCATTTGGGAGGTGTGATTAGGTGATCATGTCTAAATTGAAAAAATGCTCAAAAATGGAACTGCTCAGAATTGGTTGCAACCTGAACGACTAGAAAGGCCTTGTCATTTTGATTTTGGTGCCGCAAATGAGACTTAAATCCGACGTCGTATGTGAAAGTTATAAAGGTTTGAAGTCTCTAGTAAACTCCATTTTCTAGTTGACCAAGGTTGACTTTTTTACTTTGAAAAAATTAAAAAAATAATATTCGAAGGAATATTATGGGATATTCCTCGAAATATTCCTCGTAATATTCCTCGAAATATTCCCCAAAATATTCCAAGTGGGCGAATAGAATGCTGACAAGTGGCAAGCTTTGGTTGGATGATTGTTTGACTATGTTAGAGTCAGACCAATAGCAGGCTGCCACGTGGCAGGCTCGGAGGCTACCACATGGCCCCAGATGATGGAGAAATTAGTGTTATAAAATTTTGGAGTTTATGAGGTTTGAACCGGCAACCTTGTGCGCCCAAGTCCCACAGCTTACCAATCGCGCTTCACGGTGTTTCTTAACCAACTATAATCCACATATCGTGTTATAGTTGCAATTTAAATTGGGCGGAAAAAAAAGGGGCTAGCCCCTTAGGGCTAGCCCGAATTTCATAAAACCGCCGCTCAAAACCTTGTACCAAAACCTTACCTGCGGCGGAAATGGTTAAGTAGAAAATTAAATGTGACCACGTTCCAAAACTTTTAATGCGATGGTTTAATGTGGAGGTTTGGATAAGGCCGTGGTTTGTTGCGACAGTTCCGGCGAGGGTGGGTCGTGTGACCACCCCGCCCAACATTTATTATAACCACTAACTATTCCACCAATTTTGGAGTGCTTACACCAATTCAGTCCAGCGCACCGAATTTGGTTTGCTAACTAGAGTTATCCCACATTTGGTGGGGTTTTCAAGTGACATTGGGCAGTTTTCTTTGGGAGGCCATAAATTTCTCAATATTGAACCAAATTGGATGAAATTTTAGTCAATTTTGGGTTTCTTGAGAATTCTGGAGAGTTTGGGACAGATTGCAGAGTGAAAAAAGGTGTTATTTAGCCATTTTTTCTTCAGGGAAGAGGAAAGAGCCACTAGAGCCATCAGGGAGATGGAGCTGTATTGGGTTGTACTTCACTATTTGAGGTGAAACAAAAGTCGTTTTTAGCTTATTTATGTCTTCTCAGGTCAAATCCACAGCTTTTTTTTCCTGTTTAGGTATATATTTCACTGTGTCACCATTTTGAGCAACTTAATAGAGCAAGGACATGCCCATTGGGAGCCTTGGACCCGACAGATGTAGCCCAGGAGGGGTGAACTACCTCATCAGTTTGTTGTGTTATGCTATGGTGAATTTCTCTTGTTGTGTATTTTTGATATAACATGTTAAACAGAAACTTAATTAACATTTCCTCACACATAAACTCAGAAACAATTACCAAAAACACTTTGTTTAACCTACAAGACATGGTTCCAGATGTGGATGGCATGGAAGTTTGACGGGACATCTGTCCCCGGCCTCATCCCGAGGGAGCTCGCATGGGGTGGCCATATGGACCCTTGTGGCTCCATTAAACGCACCATTACTATGCCAGCCCCTCATGCATTTACTCACCCACGCCGTCGATTTATTATTCATTTCCTGTTCTGCTGGTTCACTATGGATTTCGCTTGGGGCGATTCGAATTTCTCCTGCGATGATTGTCTCTGTCGTTTTCTTCCTCTGTGGAGCGCTTTCCCTGCATCCTGTGCCGAGCCAAGCGCTCGCACACAAACAGGGCGGCGTTGCTCTCTTTACAGTTGTTTGGAGACCACTCCTGGTTCGCATTTCACTCAAAGTTTTTACTGCTACTCCAATTCCCGTTTGCCTTCTTATTGTGACAATCTTTGCAGGCTCCCTCTAACCTCACTCAGCTCCTTGTGTCTCAAACATTCTCATACCTCTGTTTCCGCCATGCCTAGGTTGCGACACCGGATGCGCTTTCGCCGGGGTGCAAGCCGTGGTCGCTTTGCTCGCTCTCGCCCCTCCACGAGCTCTGATGCCGAAACCTCTTCCGAGAATGTTGAATGGAGGCAATCTCCTATCTCCCGTGGCAACAGAGGACGCAGCAGACATCCTGATTTCACCCACGCTACTCAGTCCTTTTCGCCTCCTTCAGCTGCTCCGACCATTCCAATTTCCCCTGCCCTGCTTGCTTTAGACAGTCCCTCTCTTCATCAAACCTCGTAGAGGGATGAGCTCCGCTTTGACTATTCTTTCAACCAACCTTCTGTCACTGTCTTTGTGACAGTCACCGTGAGATTAGAAATTTCCCGCGGCCCTAATCCCATGTTTGGTCCTATACCCCCTCCCCTGGGTCTTAGCCATGCACTTGCTGCGAATGCTCCAGAGCGACCGGTCATGACCCCTAGTTCAGTTCCTCCAGATCTGGGTATACAACCATTGCAGGTGGGCGTGGATATCAAGCGCAAGGAAGGCGATCAGAAAGGTGACGTTGAAAAATCGGTCTCCATGTGCAAGGATGGCGAACAGGGAGGTGACGTTGATGAACAAGAAAGCGAGTATGGGTGTTGTATATTGGAGGAGCCACCTTCTCCAACGCCCGAGCAGTAATCCCATTCTGACCTGGTTCAATATGATACACTTGTTTTATTGTTTTGCAAGTTTTTTTGTTTGGCACTGGCTTTCTACAGCAGCAGTAGCTGCCAGTTACTCTTGTCCTTTTTGTTATCTTATGATGTATGCAATGAACAATGCACCGGTTTCCCTCTCAAGGGCGGTGAAAATACTCGTAAAAGAACTGGTTTCCGACACTGGGCAATTCGATATTGTGTTAAAGCATGGCCATCAAGCCCAGTCTTCAGGCTTCCATAGCTGAACTGAGGCAGTTTTGTAACACTATGTTTACATAATAGAATTAGCTTAATTTAGAAAAAAAAAAAAAACCTGCAAGACATGGAGAATACTTTTCACACTAAATTAAATAGAAATGGATACTTTGCATAGCATTAAAAATAGCTCCATTTTCAGATCAGTATGAATGGTATACACACGCTGAATTTTATTTTTGTTACATCATTCGATCTGTGTTGTTTATGCTGCTGCTATCGTTTATAAAACTACGTTATTTATAGAGCTATCATATACCAATATAATCAATCTGCTAGCCACTAGTTATTAAAAAGAAATGTGAAGGTTTTCATAAGAGCAATGTGTAGTTCAGTGTTAAAAGGTAACGTTGAAAGAATTAGAGCAAGGTTATCTTTCACTAGTTTGAACTAGTTTGTTGACCAACATTTCCTTTATAAGCATTAGTACCATTGAGAAGGTGACACCCCATTTCATAAACTTGAGCTGTTAAGAAAATGACCAAAATTAATGATATATTAGAGTTGTTAAATACTTTGATATAGTCCATTGTGAATGGGACGATAAACATCAACAAGGACAATCTTTCCGATATCAAAATCTGTATGCAGAATGCACAAGAAAAGTTTTTTTTCTGCAACTTGAATCTCAATTATAGCAAGAAGAATTACAATGGTGGAGCCATCATTCTGAACCTGTTTCTGTTCAGAACATTGAAAAAGACTCCCATAAGTAGCAAGTCAATAATGTTGCAGTTGATTCACATTTAGTGCCTAGTTCAAGAGGATATTTACATGCAGGAGCATACATTCAGTCTGCACTTCCCAAACCAATCATCAAAACTTGGGAAGAGCTTGTACATAAAAAGCACATAACAGGTCTTGGATATAAAAATGAGGTGTCCTTTCATATTCCGGACTAATCCAAGCCCATCAAATTTCAGAGTGTCGGATTTCTTCATGATAGGTCACCTTCAGTTGTTCTAGATTCTCCTCCTCTTCCACAACATGAACAATAGATTGTAAAATGCCAACATTGTGACCAAGTTGGCCATATGAAAGATCATTGTTTTTATATTCACCCATGCAAGCATTGTGGTCAACGCACTCATTCTTCACATGGATGCTTCAGAAACAAGCCTCCTGCAGAACAAAGATTCATCTTGGTTGGATTGCTTCTTGGAAATGGGCATCAACAACCAAGAATGTGTTTAAGTTATATGTCAAAACTTTTTCTAGAGTATTGAACAGTCTTGTAGTTGAGTTTTTGCCATCAATCACCTTGGATCTGACAGGGGGAAAATGATGGTCATCTACAAGCTTCAAAACCTCATCAAGTGAGCCTGATCCACAACCTACCATTCTAGATTCATAGTTGTAGCCATAGACGCAACAATTCAATCAAGCCTGAGCCACAACCTGCCATTCCATATTCAAATTTGTAGCCAGAGACACAGATGCCCATGAGCATGCCTTTGGTTGGTGGCCAGCCTTAAACCATCTATGTGAGGTTGAGTTCCTTCCTCTTCAAAGAATTCGGGGCACTTCCTCTAGCAGAAGACTTCGACTTCTTACTTGTTTTGGTAGAGTTCCAAGAAATGCATCAAACATTCAAGAGTTGGTGGTCATCCTTAAACCATCGCAGGTTGTAGACCTCCCTCCTTCGAGGTTGAAGGTATCCCTCTTCAAAGCATTAGGAGTGCTTCCTCTAATAGAAGATCTCAGCTTCTTGCCAGATTTGGAAGAGTTTTGGGAACTGCACTAAGCATTTCAGTGTTGGTGGTCACCCTTAAACCACCTCCTTATGCCAACATTTCAGAGAGCTCATTCAGCCTAGTGCTTCCATGCATACTTTGCATATTTGTATTACAACTCTCTTCTTGGACTCATACATAACCCTTCGGATTAAGGGGGGGAAGCTGGACACCTAATCCGCTAAGGGTTAAGGTGTCAGAAATATATATTCAAAGGAAGTCCAAGATACCTTGGAATGTGGAATCAAAGAGTCACAATGAATGCAATATAAATGTAATCTATTTCAATAATACATCACTCACGCTTATTTTTCCTATGATGTCTATCTATTCTTTCCTATTCTATTGATGAGTCTGACAATCATTTTTTATATTATAAATGCATTCATAAAGAATTGATTAACTATTAGAGTTTTTGGTTTTTCTGGGCAATTTATTACTGGAATTTGGTGAAAAAAATTGTCAAGATCTCAAATTTTTGTTATTTGAAATGCAATTTTCAATACATTAATGTATTTAGCATCATTAATAGCTAGTAAGGCACCCATATTTAAAAAAATTGTTAGCTCAACATTGGGGTTCCAAGAATTTTGGCGAGGTTTTAATTAGATTTCAATTTGGTGAGCAAAAATTGTCAAGGTCTCAAATTTTGTTATTTGAAATGCAATTTTCAATACATTAATGGATTTAGCATCATTAATAACTAGTAAGGCACCCATATTTTAAAAAATTGTTAGCTCAAAATTAGGGTTCCAAAAATTTTGGCGAGGTTTTAATTAGATTTGGTAGGAAAACATCACTGGAAAATAGGTTAAAACGTCTAATATTTACTGTATTTCCATTCATAATGAGCAAAATTATGTTAGTTATTTCCATTCATAAAATAATGTTAGTTCAAGCAATTTGATTCTGCAAATTATATTTATAATTGCTCTAAATTAGACAATAAAATTTAACTTTACAAAAATTTGAAATACGTCTACCATATTTTCCATTTAAATCACCTCAATACCAACCCTATTAAAAAACAATATACAAATATTCACCCATTACTAATTATACAAACCTAGTCAACTTAATAACTAAAAAAAATGATTTAAAAAAAAAATCCAGATGTATAAAAATAGGGTGAGTAAAACTACATAAATTTAACAAACAAATTAAGATTTATATTATTTTATTATCAATTTCTATGTGAAAAAGAATAATAATTTGAATTATTAATGCAAGTTTTAGTCAAATAATTTTTTTCCCAGAATAGGCAAAGAATAATAATTTCATCTATTAAATGTTAACGAAGTCCTAGTGAACTCTAAAATGATAACATACCCACATATACGAGCCCTTCAAATCAGAGATCCAACTTTCCTTTAACTTAAATGCAGTAGTGCCCCCTACCTATTTCCTCACTTGCGAGTAATCAAATTTCATATCTAGATACAAACCAAAATTTAAGTTTTAAAAATACAAATAGAAAATATAGAAAATGTTATTCGACCAAAGAAATCAAATACTACCAAAATTCCAAAATTTCCCGCTGCTAAAATTTTGTCCGCTTTGACGCTTTGACATCACATATGTCTCAAATATTTGAGATAATGCCTCAATTATTATGCTTATTTAGTTTGGATTGGGTTGTTGAGGAAGTTGAGAGATTCTCTCAACTTCTTTCTCTAAGATTAGAATTAGTTCAACTATATGTACGTATGTAATCTCTATTGATGGTGTGGACAATAATTCAATTATCATTTTTTTGTATGTGATTCCTGTGCATCTCTGCACACCTGTGTTCTTAATATGGTATCAGAGCACTAGCATTGATCATCCCATCTGTCTCTCTATCCTCTATGAAAGCAGTGATTTTTATTTTTCAGCAAACACAGTGGCGCACCAGGAAGCAATCGCCTGATTAGAAGTTAGCAAACACATTAATTCCGAATTGTGTTGCTAAAGGAGGCCGAGTTTAGATCCTTGAGGGGCCAAGTTCTGTTACCCCCAGCAAGTCGAATTCATTATTCTTTCTGGAGGACGAGTCAGTCAATTGTTTAGGCAGAGTTTCTTCTGGTGGCAGGCCGAGATCTACTGAGAAAATATACTTGAGAGGTGGCCGAGTTCAGAAGCATAACTCCAGCTTGAAGAGGACGAGTTTCTTGTCCCAATTAGTCATTCCTACGTCACAGAAATTGCTATAGGCAAATCGTAGGGCCGAGTTGCCTCATCTTCACACAGCCAAAATTGTCAATACAAGGAGAGGCCGAATTACAATTATCATAAATTTCAGGAGAGTTAAATTAGCATCTTTAGGGAGACCAAATTTCCTTGTGATATTCAAATTATTTTGAAGGATCGAATCTCTTCTGTGGCCAGGTTGAATATTACTGAAGTATTTCTCTAAAGGCTAAAGCTTTTCTTTTCAACATGGAGCCTATTGTATTCGAAAAGTTTAATGGCTTTAATTCTACACTTGGAAGGTAAAAGTTCAGCTGCAAATGATGAGTAGAAATCTATGGAATATTGTAAAAGGCTCAGAAAAAGCACCTACAGATGCTAGACAGTTAATTGAATGGGAAAAAAGAGAAGAAAGAGCCAAGTCTATCCTTGGACTATCACTTGTAGATTCCCAGCTACATCTAATTGACTTACAGAAATCTTCTGCAGCAATATGGGAAGAAATGAATAAGGTATTTGGGGCAATAGCTGTTAATGCAAATTTTTTCTTAAAGTTACAATTGTTTAAACTTCAAATGGATAGTGAGACATCATTGTCAACACACATAAATGAGTTAAGAGCTTTGATGAGATAGTTGTCAGAAATTAATTCTAAAGTAGATGATGATGATGCAAAGGCAATTTTATTAAATAGATTGTCTTCAAAATATGATAATGCTATATTTACTCTAAGTCAAATGCCACATCAATCACTTGATGAAATGATAGCAGCTCTTATGGTAGAAGAAAAGAGGATAGGTGGCACAGAGGCTAGTTCACATAATGAACTTGCACTATATTCCAAGGGAAGGGTGAATAAAAATAAGACTGAATGTTTCTATTGTCATAAATATGGACATACAACATTCAATTGCAAAATTCGGGCTCAAGATATTTTAAATGGAAAATTGAAAAAATCAGCCTATGCAACATTTTCAGAAGATTCACCTGATGCAGATTCTTCAAGTGAGGATGAACCTCCTGATCCATCTCTTAACTTTTCTAAAAGCATGTTTTGTAATGTGATTTGCAAGTGTGTGGTGTGGTCTATAGTGTGGGGTTTAAGCTTATATTTGTTGTTGTGAGATTTGTGTAGTACAGAACCAATTATTGAACAATTTAGCATAATCTAAATTAGTCATTCTCGACGTTCTTCGGTGCTAAGAGAGCAATTGGCCAATTTGATTGTGTGAATTTTTTATATGATGATGGGTCTTGTTGTTCCTTGGGGCTTCAAGAGCATCGGTTACAGGTTATACAATGATATCTTTGTGTGTAAAGGTCACTTTGTGAGATTAATCGCTGATCATATTCTGTACCTAGAATATTTTCCTATAGACTATTGAAATTTATTCTTCGGGGTTATTTCACAGATGGAAATATTTCCATAAGGTAGTTCAGTGTCGAGACTCTTCTTTGGGGGTGTCAATAATATTTAATCTTACAAACTCAGCATTGATGGTCAGAAGCAAGTGTACTTTAAATGGGTTGAAAGGTAAGCTCGAAGATGTGGAGAAAGAAAGAGAAGAATCCAAAGGACCGCAGAGTGGGTAGAGTTGCTGATGAAGACCAGCTAGACAAAAACAAATACAAATTTTGTAATTGTGATCTCAGTATTGTAAGGTTTCTATAGTGTAGGCATTAAGGGAGGGTATTTGAGATAATGCCTCAATTATTATGCTTACTTAGTTTGGATTGGGTTGTTGAGGAAGTTGAGAGATTCTCTCAACTTCTCTCTCTAAGATTAGAATTAGTTCAACTATATATATGTATGTAATCTCTATTGATGGTGTGGACAATAATTCAATTATCATTTTTTTTTATGTGATTCCTGTGCATCTCTGCACATCTGTGTTCTTAATATCAAATCTCATAAAATCTCTTCTTTTCTTGGGCATTATTAATGCACAGTTGTATTCGTAACTCAATGTTGAAATGTACAGGTTGATTCAGATTGACAACTTTCCACATACAAGCAACAATTCAATCTTTTTGGAGAACTTTTCTTATCGTGCTCATTAATGTATGGAAAATTTAGAACGAAATGTTTACATATATAATGTTGATTCAGGTTCCAAAAATCTTCTTTATAGCGCTGGTTCAAGTTCATAGATTCACACATCAAATTTCATTAAAAAAACTAGATTAAATTATTAATTTATAGTTAGATTCATAAACAAACAATGCTGACTCAAGTGCATAACTTAAAATTCAAATTTTATACCAGCCTTTTCTTGTTGAGCTCAGTAATGCAAAGTCAAATCTTAGAAAACCCCTTCCTTATCACGCTGGTTCAAGTTTGTAGCTTCCCACATACTAAAACAAATTCCCATAAAAACCCTTCTTTTATTGGGCTTATTAATGGGTAGTTATGGGTAGTTAGTTTCATAACTAAATGTTGACTGTACAATACTGAATCAGGTTCACAAACTTCCCAAAGGCTCAACAGAAATTCAATTCTTACAGAACATCTTTCTCATCGAGATAATTAATACATAGCTACCTACATTCATAACTAAATGTTTATACACAAATAATGTTGAGTCCGGTTCAGAGAACCCTTCCTTATCATGCTGGTTTGGGATCATAACTTCCCGGGTACAAAACAAAAAATAAAATCTCATGAAACTTGCTTCTTAATGCATCTTTACATTCATGAATAAACATACAATGCTCACTACGGTTCATAACTTCCCACATGCTCAACAAAAATCCAAATCTTATACAAACCCTTTCACTATCAGGCTTGTTAATGCAGAGTTAGATTCATAACTAACTCTTTCCACTTATAACGCTGATTTAGGTTTATAATTCCACAAATTTTGAAAAAAAATTCAAATCTAGTAGAACTCCTTTCTTAAATTCAGATTTCTTATTGGGCTTATTAATGCAGAGTTAGATTCATAACTAAGTGATTACACATGTAATGTTGATTCAGGTTCACAACTATGCTTATTAATGCATAGTTATATTATAATGTATAGTTAGATTCATAAATAACTCTTTCAACATATAACGCTGATTCAGGTTTATAATTTCACAAATTTTGAAAAAAAAATTCAAATCTAGTAGAACTCCTTTCTTAAATTCAGATTTCTTATTGGGCTTATTAATGCAGAGTTAGATTCATAACTAAGTGATTATACATGTAATGCTGGATTCAGGTTCATAATTGGGCTTATTAATGCATAGTTATATCACAACTAAGTGTCTACGCATATAATGTTGCTGCAGGTTCATAACTTCACACATACTGAACAAAAATTCAATTCAAGCCTCACAAAACCCCTTTCTTAAATTCAAATTTCTAATTGGACTTATTAGATTCAAATTTCTAATTAGACTTATTAATGCAGAGTTAGATTCATAACTATATGTGTTACATATATAATGCTGATTCAAGTTCATAAATTCACACATTTTTGCCATAGAACTATTTTTTAAATTTAAATCTCAAACACTACCTTTCTAAATTAAATTCCATGGAACGATTTTTTTAGGTTAGGCTTATTAATGCCCTACCTGTATAATGTCAATGGGTTTATCTCTTAATAATAAGTTTTTTTGTTTTGTTTTGGGAGTTAATATGTTAAATTCTGGAGTGCTGTTAGGTATTTATTTAATAGGAGCTAGTTGTTGTTTGTCGATATTAGTGTGGGGTTAGCTAGTATCAACTCTTTCATTCTTACTTATAGATTAATCTAATAAATTAACTAACTGAAATTTAAAATTATAAAACTACAATAAATCCATTCTCATTCATAACTTATAAGTTGACTGAAATTTAAAACTACAAAACTACCACAAATCCATTCTTATTTATAACTTATAAGCTAGTCTAATAGATCAATTGGAATTCAATGTTTGCAAAATTTCAACCAAATCCCTCTAAATGAAAGAAACTTGCCAAAGGATATCTCTGGAATGTCTATTCCTATAGAGATATAAGAAAGAAATATATATATATATATATATATATATATATATATATATATAAAAGAAATAACAATAGAAATAGCAAGTACCCGAGTAGAACAGGTGTTACGGGTTTGGCAGCTTCAGGGACAACGTCCATAGCACTCTCGAGAAGCACCTTTAAAGAATTTGCACCCTCTTCAGGTTTGTCTGCATAGGCAATTAACCCTGGTTTCACATACAACAAATTAATCAATGGAATTTAATGAGCTTTTATAGAAATTTAATGAACTTCAGTTAAGCCTGGTTTTTTATAGAAATTTAATGAACTTCAATTAATCCTGGTTTCACAGGCAACAAATTAATCAATGAAATTTAATGAACGTTTATAGAAATTTGAAGAATTTTTATATATGTAATGATAAAGATGAAGTTAAATTTCTCTTAATAAAATGAAGTAAACTGGGGATACTCTTTTGGCAAACTCTATGCCAACTCCATTAATGGGAAATTGGAATTAGCTCCATAATGTCTCCAAAATTGTAAACATGGACTCTACTTCCAGTGCTGCCAGCATCGAATACAACAGCATACCGCCTGCCTTCATTGAAAATTTTTGGGCAACAATATTGCATGACGAGATTACTGCAATGAATATGAAGAGCTCTGGGGCGATCTGGCTGTAAATTGCCATCGCCATTGCCATCTTCTTTGCCTCTGCCCCTGCCCCTGCCCCTGCCCCATCAAACGAAGTATTTGGTTCCCGCTAATGCTCTATGTAAATTCTCCCGAAAAACAATAAAATTAAATATCTACTCAACACATTTGGCCCACTTGATTTGCATTCCGAATTTTGTCATGCTTTAAATCTGTAAACAGTATTATAACATTGTTGTCCGGACTTCCAATTCATAGGCTAGAGCACACAAGATTATATTTTCTCCTGTCAAATCTTATCAAGTGGGTATTAATGACTGGCATATAGAAAAATCACAAGTTTAAATTATATATATATATATATATATAATTTAAACTTGTGATTTTTCTATATGCCAGTCATTAGGACACTTCTAATTTTTTTGAGAAGTTGCTTATTTTAAAATAAACTGTATTTAAGGATAAAAAAATGAAAACTTGCATACGGGTCAATTGTAAGGCATGTATGATCAATAATATTTAATTAAATTTGAAATGAAAATATAAAATTATCAAACTATATTGTAACATAAATATCTAATTACATTAAAAATAAAAATAATAAAATAATTCTTTATAATTAATTTGAATACAGTAATTAAATTTCATTTAATATCACATGAAAGTCCTATAACAGCCATAAGATCTAATGAAACCAAAATGAACAATGATGGCGAAATAAACAAATTCACTTTCATTAATTATGATAATTCATCATTGTCTTTCCATGATTGGCATAAAACATGCTAATTGAGGTTATGAGTACTACAATAGTCCAGCTGATATTCTAGGTTATTCCACCATGATAACTCCCAATTTCTCACTTCACCCAAACAAGAGCTTGTACATCACTATATATATCCACCACCCAAAAACCTTTATACCCAAACAAAACACCTGCTACTGCGCTCCCTTGTATATTGCATACTATTTCCAAAACTACCACTCCACAAACCAAAAGAGTCTTTCTCCGAAAGTGAGACAATCTACTATTTAGAGAATATAAACTCTAATCGAAGCAATACATGCCCAAAGGAATAACCATAGCTGTTGTTATCACAACAACTCTAGTTTTAGAGGGTGCCATGGAATGTGTATGATACCATTTGTTAGTGCCTCCTTCCAATGCAACAAGCACTGCCCAACTAATAGAGAAAATCAAATTGAGACAACCCACTATGAATGATAATGTTCTGAGCCTTAAAAGATTAGCCCTTAATGACAATACCTAGCAAAAATTGGTGCTATTGGCATTAGATCTCACCTCAACCACACTTATAAACACATGGGCACCAAACCCGCTTCCTCTGTTGTCCACCATGGAGTCTTTGACTGCACTTCTAGCCACTAAAACGTTAGATAAGCCATCCACTTTGAAGTGCTAGAAAAACCATCCACTCAGAACCGAAAAATAAAATCAAGCGTTAAACAGGCTGCAACAGGTGATTCCACTTCAGGATTAGTCTCTGTGAAACTCTTATTTCCAAAGTGATCATTCTCCACGTGCAACAGGCCCTGCTTGCAACCATAGCAGCCATGTTTCAGGTAGAGGCCACATGGGAGTAGGAAGAGGGAACGAGACAGTCATTTGAGCCATGGAGGAATTGGGCAACTCGCATGACAACATTACGAGGGAGCGTTCCTTTAGTCCTTCCTTTTTCCTGCATGTGGTCACTCCAAAACAATTAATTCCCTCCAATCCATTTATTTTCTCCGGTTGGGGACCTATTAGGGTGGCCATAACATCCTTGGCACCAATCTCTAAATCAACCCTACCTATTATAAAACTCCTAAAGAAAACAGATGAATTGCCTATACACGTGATTCCTTAATCAAGAAAATTGACCAAAACTGTCATAGTTCCACTTATGTGGAGCTCATGTCCAGTTAGCCATCCCCACAGGTACCAAATTAATTTCAAGATCATCATGTATAGCCTTCCCTGCCCATCCTTGAAGAAAGCCATTTCACAAACTGTATAAACAGAGACTCCAGTACTCTTGCTCCTACAATCTTAAAATGTAATTATATAACAACCTAAAAGGGACAGGGATACAAATTTTTTTCCTAAGAAAGATTCTAGAATAGGAATATATCCATTTTACACCATTGGCTCTTATAAAGCAACTGGAACCTATAAATCTCTCTTTATGTATATGTTCCAGCTAGGACCTTCTGCGGGAATGTTGATCTCCTATGAATTAAAAGGTCACTCAAACTGTTAAAATCCCTCTCCCAATGGATTCAGATTTCTGGAAACCAACTGCAGTTGTTTCCTTAAATTATGGAAACCAATTGCAGTTATTTCCTTAAATTACGAAAATAAACTGCATTTAATTAATTTCTTGTTGGGAGCTTCTGAAGTGGTCCATTACTCCCACTGTAGTTCTCTACCATGATCTGTGGAACACTTGAAAAATAGCCAATAGAAGCTTGATGGAAGATTGGCTATAAATAATTTTGTTTGGTCCCCAAGCTTACTAACTCAATCCCCTTCAATTTTACACCATCAAGTTAGAGTGAGCAGAGCTTGGAAGTCCCTGCAGATTTTCTATATAGTGAAGCAGCCGAGAAGCTTTGCATACAAAATACATTATGAGTGTGAGTAGCATCAATGGCTAGAGGTATGATTTATTGGGCATTAAAGTTTATTTTCGATTATTTTTAAGTATTTATTATGCATTATAGAATCGTTATTCAGCTTGCATTTGGTATCAGAGAAATTTTTATCTCTGCCTTGGTGATGATAGACATGTTTGGCAAAATGTCATATTTTGAGAATTTTCTGAATTAAAGCATTTATTTGGAAATATGTCTAATTTTTGCTCAATTTTTATGCTTATAATATTTATTTAGTTTAATTATATGCAATTTGGATAATTTTTGTGCAATTTAATTTGCATAAATTAATTATTTCTTCTTTAATTAAAACATGCTATTTTGGATGAGTATACGAGACCCATCATTAAATGTTATGCATGAATATTATAGTTTTAATTATGCAAACTATCATTATTCTCATATCAAGTTAATTTTTATGTAAATAATGTCTAGTGATCCATATAATTTTAATTGATTAGAGAATACTCACAGCATCTCTAATTGAATAAAATTATATATTATGATTGATTAGGATCACATAAAGAATATTTAGACATTAATTGTAATTAATTATACTAAATAAAATAATTTTTTTCCCACAGGAATTTTTGTTATATTTATGTAATTAATTAGGATAAAATATTCATAACTTACCCACAAGAGTTATGAATTAATAGTTTTATCATAAAGTGCAAAACTAAAATAGAATTTATATCAAATTATAATCATAATATACCCTTAAAATTATGAATTAAGTGAATAATTTGATAAATTCTATCATAAAGAATAACTGAATCTGCTTGAATTAAAAATTTAGTACACAGACAATTTTTATGTCATTAGATTCAATTTTAAAGCATGATTTACATTGGTAAAGCATGAAATTTTATTTATGCCTCAATTTTAACACAAGCATGTGATTTTTAATTCTATCCAGTTGTAAAACCTGCAAATTTCTCTGAAATTCGTTCTGATATCCCTGAACTTAAGGGAGATAGCTATAAGGTCTGGAAGGAGAGAGTTCTCCTTCATTTGGGGTGAATGGACATAGACTATGCTATTAGGAAAGATGAACCACCGAAACTCACTAATACCAGCACTGCAACGGACATCACGCTTTATGAACGATGGGAACGGTCTAATCGCCTGAGCATGATGTTCACTAAGACTAAAATTTCAACTGGTATTCGTGGTTTCGTTGATCAGCATGAAAAGGTCCAAGACTTGCTGAAAACCATTGATGATCAATTCGTCACTTTAGAGAAGGCACGAGCAAACACCCTAATTATGAAGTTCTCATCCCTAAGGCTCACGAGAGTGAAAGGTGTGCGTGAGCACATCATGTTACTGAGGGACACTGTGGCTCAGTTGAAGAAACTCGAGGTTGAAATAACAGAGTCTTTCCTGGTGCACTACATCCTGAACACCCTTCCGCTCCAATACAGACCCTTTAAAATCTCATACAACACACATAAGGATAAATGGTCAATTAATGAACTCATGACCATGTGTGTTCAAGAGGAAGAGAGACTGGTGATGGAAATGGGAGAAAGTGCAATGGTGGCAACGCGAGGAAAGGGAAAATCTCAAGCCAATCAGAAAGGGAAAGGTAAAATACCTCCCCAAGCCAATATCAAGAAGGATTCCAAGTGTTTCTTCTGTAAAAAGAAGGGACACATGAAGAAGGAATGCGCCAAATTTCAGAAATGGCTTGCGGACAAAGGTAATCCAATCTTGTTTGTTTGTTATGAATCTAATATGGTTAATTTCAATATTAACACCTGGTGGATTGATTCTGGATCAACAATTCACATTTCGCATTCCTTGCAGGGTTTGCAAAATGTAAGGAAGCCAGTGGGCAGTGAGCAAAGAATCTTATCAAGAAACAAGATGGGCTCGCATGTGGAAGCTATAGGAACATGCTATTTAACTTTAAGTAGTGGCTTTGTTTTAGAATTAGAGAAGACCATTTATGTACCAAGTTTTTTTAGAAACTTGATTTTAGTTTCAAGGCTTGTACCTTTTGGATATTCCTTTAACTTTTCAGAAATATCCTTCAGTTTATTTTATAAATATGATTGTGTTGGGAATGGTATTTTGTCTAATGGTCTTTACTACATTAATTTACAAAACAATGTCACTTATGATTCAATGCATTTTCACACTGGCACTAAAAGATGTGTTATTAATGAAAATTCCTCTAAATTATGGCACTGGAGACTAGGTCATATCTCCATAGAAAGAATTAAAAGATTGGTAAATGAAGGGGTACTTAATACTTTGAATTTTACTAATTTTGAGACTTGTGTGGACTGCATAAAGGGAAAGCAGACCAACAAGTCAAAGAAAGGTGCCAATAGGAGTTCGGACATATTAGAGATCATACATATTGATATATGTTGTCTAGATATGGAGTCACATGGTCAGAGATACTTCATCTCTTTTATAGATGATTACTCACAATATATGTATCTCTACATGCTTCATAAAAAGAGCGAAGCATTAGAGGCCTTTAAGATATTTAAGGCCGAAGTAGATAAACGATGCAGCAAGAAAATTAAAATCGTGAGATCAGATAGAGGTGTAGAATATTATGGTAGATACACAGAAGATGCACAAGCACCTGGGCCATTCACAAAATTTCTTCAATAGCATGGGATTGTTGCCCAATACACCATGCTTGGTTCACCCGACCAGAATGGTGTAGCAGAAAGAAGAAACTGAACATTGTTGGACATGGTGCAGAGTATGCTTAGCAACTCCAATCTTCCTAAATCCTTGTGGACTGAAGCAATTAAGACGACAGTGTATATATTAAATCGAGTTCCAACCAAGGTTGTTCCTAAAATGCCGTTGGAATTATGGAAAGGTTGGAAACCGATTTTGCGACATATGCGCATTTGGGGATGCCCGTCTAAAGTGAGAATATATAATCCACAAGAGAAGAAGCTGGACCCAAGGACCATTAGTGGGTATTTCATTGGATATGCTGAAAGGTCTAAAGGTTACAGATTTTATTGTCCATCTCGTAGCACTAGGATTATGGAATCAAGAAATGCAAAGTTTCTTGAAAATGACTTGATCAGTGGGAGTGATCAAACCAGGAACGTAGTTTCTGAGAAGGATCATTCAGGATCTCAACCTTCCACCTCAAGTGATAGATTGGTTATTGTTCACAACACGCCTCAAGTACAAACTGGTGTTGAACAACCAATTTTTGAAGTTCCAAAAGCTCCTGACGACATTCCAGTAGATCAGATAGTTCAAGAATTGCCAAGAATTTTTGAACAACAAGTTGAACCACATACTTCTCAAGAAGATGGTGGTACAACATTAAGAAGATCTACTAGACCAAAGAGATCGGCAATTTTTTATGATTATGTTGTGTATCTGCAAGAATCTGACTACAACATTGGAGCCGAAAATGATCTCGAGTCTTTTTCACAAGCCATGAGTTGCAAAGAATCAGATTATGGTACGATGCTGTGAAGGAAGAGATGAATTCTATAAAGAGTAACGGATTCTGGGATCCTGTTGAGTTGCCTAATGGTGCAAAAGCCATTAGATGTAAATGGGTCTTTAAGACAAAGAAAGACTCATTGGGCAACATTGAGAGATACAAGGCAAGACTTGTTACAAAGGGATTCACTCAGAAAAAAGGAATTGATTACACGGAGACTTTCTCTCCTGTATCTAAGAAAGATTCCTTACGCATTATTATGGCATTAGTAGCCAATTTTGACTTGGATTTGCAACAAATGGATGTGAAAATGACATTTCTCAATGGAAATTTAGAGGAGGAGGTTTACATGAAACAACCTGAAGGATTCTCCTCTAGTGATGGTGAACAATTGATTTGCAAGCTCAAGAAATCATTATACGGATTAAAACAAGCATCCCACCAATGGTATTTGAAATTCCATAATGTAATTTCTTCTTTCAGTTTTGTAGAAAACATTATGGATCAATGTATATACCTGAAATTCAGTGGGAGTAAAATCTCTTTTCTTGTTTTATATGTGGATGACATTTTGCTAGCAACCAATGATAAGGGTTTGCTGCATGAAGTGAAACAATTCCTCTCTAAAAATTTCAATATGAAGGATATGGGTGAGGCATCTTATGTCATTGGCATTAAGATCCATAGAGATAGATTTTGAGGCATCTTGGGTCTGTCTCAGGAAACCTATATTAAATTTTTTTTAGAGAGATTTCGAATGAAGGATTGTTCACCAAGTGTTTCTCCCATTGTGAAGGGTGATAGGTTCAATTTGAACCAATGCTCAAAGAATGATTTTGAAAGGGAACAAATGAATAACATTCCATATGCTTCTGCTGTCGGAAGCCTAATTTATGCTTATGTATGCACAAGACCTGACATTGCATTTTTTGTGGGAATGTTGGGACGATATCAGAGTGATCCAGGTTTAGACCACTAGATAGCTGCAAAGAAAGTAATGAGGTACCTTCAAGGAACCAAAAACTACATGCTTATGTATAGACGGACAGACAATTTGGAAGTAATTGGCTACTCAGATTCTGACTTTGCTGGATGTGTTGATTCATGCAAATCAACATCAGGATACGTTTTTATGATGGCCGGTGGAGCTGTATCATGGAGGAGTGCCAAGCAGACCTTGATTGCCGCTTCCACTATGGAAGCCGAGTTCGTCTCCTATTTTGAGGCTACTTTAGATGGTGTATGTCTTAAGAGTTTCATTTCTGGGCTTAGAATTATGGATTCTATCTCTAAGCCATTGAGAATATATTGCGACAATTCAGCTGTTGTTTTTATGGCTAAGAAAAACAAAAGTGGGAGTCGAAATAAACACATCAACATTAAGTATTTAGCTATAAGGGAACGTATTAAAGAAAAGAAAGTGGTCATTGAGCACGTTAGCACTGAGTTGATGATCGCTGATCCTTTGACTAAAGGCATGCCACCATTTAAATTCAAGGATCATGTAATGAATATGGAACTTGGTTTCATTATGTAGTTTCTCATTGTATGAACAATGTTATTTTTAATGAAATTCTTAATTATTGTGATATTTTTCTCATGTTTATGTGAACTTTAATTTGATTTGAGAGAATTCATCTGTGTAGGACCAAGAATAAACATAGAGTTTATTCATTAAGAAATTGTTGCCACATAAATTTTAATAGAAATAAATACATAGTAATACATGGAAGATAATACTCATCATTAGAGGACTTATCGCCATGATTCATGTATCTATTACTTAATACAAATTATCAATGGTTTTTAAGATGAGCCATTAAGATTGAAAGTATGGACCAAGTGGGAGAATGTTAAGCTCCCTCTCCCAACAGATTCAGATTTCTGGAAACCAACTGTAGCTGTTTCCTTAAATTATGGAAACCAACTACAGTTATTTCCTTAAATTACGGAAATCAACTGCAATTAATTAATTTCTTGTTGGGAACTTCTAAAGTGGTCCATTACTCCCATTGCAGTTCTCTACCATGATTTGTAGAACACTTGACACATAGCCAACAGAAGCTTGATGGAAGCTTTGCTATAAATACTTATGTTTGGTCCCCAAGCTTACTAACTCAATCCCCTTCAGTTTTACACCATCAAGTTAGAGTGAGCAGAGCTTGGAAGTCCCCGCAGATTTTCTATATAGTGAAGCAGCTCGGAAGCTTTTGCATACAAAATACATTTTGAGTGTGAATAACATCAATGGCTCGAGGTATGATTTATTGAGTATTAAAATTTATTTTCGATTCTTTTTAGGTATTTATTCCACATTATAGAATCGTTATTCAGCTTGCACAAACCAAATAAATATACCCTCGATAAAGAATACAAAGACAATAATATAGTGAATTTTTTCATGACAATAATCTTTTCGTGCGATCTCTTCAAAACTTACAGCCTGCCCAGCGTCTACTTAGGCAAAGAGAATCAACCTTTGATCTCCTTTTCATTTTAGTTTCATACTTATTCCACATTGATTAACACTCATTTTCCTTTTACTTTATTCCGCAATGACTAATACTCTGTTCCTTTTTGCTTTATTCCACAATGATTAACAGTTTTTCTTTTACTTGTATGCTTATTCTTAATTGATTAAGATCAAGGATTAGGATCCTCTTCGAAAACCACAGCTTGCGTGACATAATTGATTTTATTTTTGTGTGCATTCATGATAAGGACGAGAGAACTTTTTCTTTTTCAACAGTTCAATGCTTTTTTAAAAGCTTCAACGATACAACTAAATTTCAAAGATATTCCAACATACTTTTTCTTTTAACTTTTGTGCTTATTCTTAATTGATTAGGGTGAAAGATAAAGATTCCTTAGAAAACCACAGCTTGTTATATATATATATATATATATTTCTCTTTTAACTTTATTTAATTAATTAATTAATTTATTTTTTTTAATTTTAGCGAAACAAATAAATTTCCAGGATATCCAAAAACCTACTTTTTCTTTTACTTTTATTCTTTATTAATTAAGATCAAAGAGTAGGATTTTCTAGGATACTCTTCGAAAACCAAAGCTTCGTGATGTATTTGATTTTATTTGTTCATTCTTTTTAAAGGCTTCAACAATACAAAATAAATTTCAAAGATATTGAAATGTTTGATTTCATTCGCTCGAGAAATTTACAGTGGGAATCAATATAATACGAATAATTATTTGCCTATTGATAAAATGAGTCGAGAGAGTATTGAGAGAATAGGGTAGATTATGATAAATTTTACTATTAAAATGTGTTTTTATATTTAGATACAAAAAGTAGACAATATATTATATTATTTGTTTTCACAAGTATATGTGTTTTGAATTAGGATTTTCAAAATTTTAATTTAATTATCATGGAGATGGTAAGGAATTAATTTCCATAGAATATTTTATAATATCTTTAGTATTATACAAAACTAAGAGGTTGAGATTTATCTCTAAATTAATTATGCTTTTTTTTTTCTTTAAATTAAATTAATTAATCAAAAAAATGTCACACTAGTAAGTGTTATATGAAGTGAGTTATGGTTTTTTAGTATATGTATTGATCCATAATATTGTAACAAATTCTATTTACTCATTAAGAATCTCCATGGTTATATATATATAATTAATGATAATAATAGTAATTGCACGAATATGAACTTTCCACCCTAGTATGGTAGAGATGTGTAACAGAATGACCTCTAAACATTTAAAATAAAAATAAAATATTTGTTTTTTTTATTAATTTTTGTTGGGTAGTTAAGGTAAACTTTACTTCCTCAAGTTACTAGTGGTTTTTCAACTCTAAGATTATGAGAAACCATGGTATTCATGTGGAATAATCTATTTAAAGAGGAAAATTAAGCCACCCTATATCCATTTTAACTTTGGACCTACCAACAGTAGAGAAAGATCAAATATCTTGCAAAGATTTTTTACATTGACATGAGAAGTCAAAAAAGGCTACTAGTGTTAGAAGAAAAAAATTATGATTCATAACAACTATTGGGTGTAATTTCTAGGCATCCACGTTGGGTGGTCACTACCCTCATTTGAGAAGAAGGAAATGTTTGTTGATCTCTTCCTAGAATGGTGAGCTTGCACTCTACACTATTAAATTTTTCCTTCAACTCTGCTAATATGATATAATTCTCCTATTGAGTCCTCATGTACCTCCATATGCTACTTGCTCATGTACCTCCATATGATACTTGCGATATCCAAATGATGTTTAACTAAGTGTCGAGAGGGCATGCAATTCACCAAGTATAGTGGGAGAGAGAACCTCATTTTGTGTCAGCTTACATCATATCAAGGTGGTTGAGGGGTAGGGATGCCCATTTTTAAACACTTCTCCTTAGAGAAAATACACCATTTGATATTTATCTAATAATTTTTTTTTTTCCATTGAATTCTCTTTTATATTTTATGTATATATATTGTAATACGTGTTTTGATATTTATTATGAATTGCTATCTACTAGTATTTACTAACCATTTAATTTATATCACAAGTCTAGTTATAAACAATATTAATAACTTATATATACTAAAAATTTCCCTTAAAGGTGCAAAGATATGCTTATGATGTTACTGCAAAATTGTTTAAGCAAAGGAAAGATAATAACCTAAAGGGTGGAGGATGGAGGGGAGGAAATGTGTTCAGGCTTGCAATAGTCTAACACTTGTGGGGATGCCTGTCTCACAGATGTTGCTGGAACCACCTCGCTATTTTTAACAATCATACCACCATGTGAATATCTTATATACATATTATATCCAAGCTATAACATGGAAGGTAATGAGGAGAAACATTACCATAGGTCCTCGTGGCCTTTCAGACACAAAAAATGTAATTGCATAGAGGAAATGACTAAAGTCAGTGTGTGTTTTTAACGAGATTAAATAAAGAGCATATTTTGTTGAAGTGGCCTTTCCAGGATATTATACAATCAACATAAAGAAGGGGGTTTGTTTTAGAGTTTTAGCTATCTCCTTCTAAAAAATTTAAATTAATTTCGAGCCATTTTTCCTGGAGCCATTAATTTATCCAAGTGTCAAAGTAAACTTTCAAGGCATTGTATCCATTTATGCATTCAACAATACTATTTTAAAAATGAAAAGTTGCAAATGCTATATGCATATATAGAACCAATATAGATCCATTTTGAAGAGGATTAAATCTCTTGAGGTGCATACTTTTTTTCAAGTTTTGCACTTTAAAAGAGGTCCCATAGGCTATCTTTAGCCTTGTGGGCGCTAAAAGTTTCTTTCTTTCTCTCACATATTTCCAAAAGTAATTTTGATTGCCTTAATAATGAGTGACCATGTAAGTTAACCATAGTTAAGAAGTCTTTATGTCAAGAATGGTCATTCCTAAACAAAAAAATACCCAATAACCTCTAAGGTTGAACACAATTTAAGGTGGGACTTTATCATAATTAGTTAAAGCAATTTTGTGTGGGAGTTATCTTAAGAATCCGCAAAGCCATAATTTCTATATGAACTTGACCAAAAATTCAGATATTTTTTGTTATATAAAAAATTGGTTAGGTTATGATCTAGCTATGAATCGCTGGAAAAACATCAAAATTAAACCCATTTAATTTTTCAATTAAACATTTTATATCATTCTACCTAAAAAATCCCTTAAACACCTAAAGGAAATATTTAAAAATACATAATTGAATGTAAATATTATCATATTTATTAATTTTCTAGCATCAAGAATATTATAAAACATCATGGTGAAAAATGGCTTGTTTAAATCAAATTTAATTTAAGGTGTCTGTTACCCACTACAACATAAGTATCATGGATTTTGAACATGAAGCTCCATAACCACATCCTAAAAATAAATATATTTAGGTTTTGTATATGATATATAAATAAATATTCGACTGCACATTACATATATCATAATAAACCTATGCAAAACGCTTGCACCTTTCCTAGTTCCAAGATGAAGATAATTCATTATATTTTAATAAAATAAGAACGCTTTTTTTGTAAAAGGTTTTATGACTTAGGCAATTGATCTGTTGCATAAGTTTGCTTATTTATATTTCATTTTCAATGTCATATTACTTTGATGCATATTTATTTTTTATTTCTTAGTAATTTAAATATGTAATATAATTGTAAAAAGTAAGGTTATCAAGTTTGTATTAATATAAAGATTTAAATGTGATTTTTTATTTAAATAATGCTAATTAAAAGTGAATTTGATTAATTGGACTCTTTTTTATAAATAACTTAAAAAGTAATTATATTTAAAAAATAAAATAATTATCCCCGATGGGGGTGTCAAACACTCGGAACCATGTGTCACGTGAAGAATGACATTTGGCATAAGGTATGAGTAGGGGAGGGCATGCATTCAATCCTTACATCACATTGTGGTTAATTTCTCTTCATTCGAATGTGTGAAACATCTTCCTTCACTTGCATGCAAAGGAATAGTACCATCTCGAGGATCAATGACATGGAGAAGTATGGGTGTTTCTTGGCTCATTGAGGGATATGAATTTACCTATGTTCTCATTTCTCAGGGTCGTGGGGGTATGGTGGTGGTTTTATTTTATAAGGTAACAACTATTTCCCTATTTCTCTAGGTGAAAATTTCCCTTTCATTCCTTGGCCAGAGGGTGTGTTGTTTGAAGATCTAGTCAGTTTTGGGTGTTGTTGTTTTGGGCTTGCGTGGATTCTTGCTTTGGAATTCTAGCTGGTGGTTCTTTGTTTGTTTGTGTATGGTGTCTATTGATTTTATAAGTGGTGCCTGGGCTTTTGGTGGTGGCGGTTATTTTCGGGCGGAGGTATTAGTGCAGGTTTTGTTTTGGATCTCTCGCGTAGGCATTGCCTTGATTTTCCTTCCTAGGGCTATTGATATAATAATTACCTTCGGTGAAGCCTAGTGTATTTAGCATCGGTCAGGTTTCTTAGAGCCTGAAATTCTAGTTCTTATTGTGTGTAGCTGGGAGGTGTCCTTCTGGTGTTTTCAGGCGAGGAGTTGTCTGCAAGTTCTAGCCTATATTTGTGATTGTTTCGAGGCGATTTTGGGTCAAGGTGACCAATGGTGCTGGGTTACCTTTCCTTATTTGTCTGTTGTGTGGAGTACTAGGTTTTTGGTGGAGGGTGACCGATTGGTAATGTGCGTTGTTTCTGGGTGTGTGGTACTAGGTTTGATTAGGTGGTCCTTGGTGTGGATTGGGGTTACCCTCGAGGGTTTTGGTTTTTTCATAGTCACCAGCATGAAGTCAAGTTCGCGTTCCTTGCATCCAAAACATGGCACCCATAAATGAAGCCCAAGGGGGCTTCTGATTTAATTTTACCTTAATTAAATTAGAAGAAAAATTGCAATTCCATCTCATAGCAAATTGTAAGTGTTAATTAATTCATGAAGGCTTAGTTAGCTCAGATAAATATATAGTTATGTTAGTTAGTTAGCTAAGTCTAAGTCTTAGGGGTTCCAATTATAGTTATGTATGAGTTTTAATTATTTAACTCAATTATTTGAGTTAAAATCAGTTTAACTAGTTCTAACTGAGAGATGAGCTAGTGATAGGTCCAGTGAATTAAATATGATTTAATTCACAAGTAGTGATCAATCAATTAATAGATAATTCACTATAAATAGTTGTTGCATTTAATTTCTAAAGAAGGCCCAGTTGAGATTGGGGTTAAAGGGAAGATAACTATCAGTTTTATAATTAGAAAATTGCACAGTGCATGCATGATGTCATCAGGTTTCCTTGAATGAATTACACAATCAATTCTTGGGAATTTTCTTATTAATAGGGCCACAATTCCTCCAAGAATGCGTAATCAAGGTTGATCAGAAAAATGCTGAGAATTGGTTAAGTATTGGACTGATTTTGCCTCGATCAGAGTCAGATAGTCAGCAGAGTGCAAAGGTTTCTCAGTGAGGGAAATAACATTGTATTGTTTCATGAGCTTGAAGTTATGAAATACACAGATAGTGGGGTTTTGAGAAGTTTATTTCCCCAGATACATCTTGTGTTGTGCGATTTCTAATTTCTTTCTCTTACTTATTTGTGTGATTGTTCGATCAAAATTAGTTTCCGTAGTTTGTAGATTGATTCAATATTTTGTTTTAGTAAATTAGAAGATCAGTTGAATCTATTTAGATTGGTATCAAAGAAGGACTCACAATAAAAGAGAAGAACCAAAACTTCTTTTGAATAGGTGCATCAAATTTGCAGATTTATTCTTAAGGACGAACAACAGATCAAGATGTCTTTCAATGGCATGAGACTCGAATATGCCCTTGAGGGAAATTCAAATTACATAGCATGGAAGGATATTAAGGAGGAAGTGCTAGAGGATAACAGACTAAAGGAATTAATAGACAATGATATTCCCCAGCCTGCAGTAGCAGATACCCAACTTCTTGATGCATGGAAGAAGGTAGAAAAGGTGAGAAGGATCTTGTTAGAAGGAGTTCGATATCATATTGTCTCAAACCTCCATGGAAATGAAACTTCATATGCTATGTGGAAGTACTTAATATATTTGTTTTATATTAGAAATGACCACAGGAAGCTGGTGCTAAAAGACAAGTCATAAATATCAAGATGGACGAGGGCGAGACGATACCAAAATACTTGATGAAGTTCACTCGATATCGAGATGAGCTTGGAAGTGTTTGTGTGACAATAGCCATGGATGAATTGGTGGGCCTAGCACATATGTGCCTTCCCAATAGTTGGCATAGCTACCAATACTTAGTGAATAGGATGGAGAAGCTACTAGAGTGGGAGTGATTGTGGTCCGACTTGGTACAAGAAGAGATAAGGAAGAGCACCAGAGACGAGTTCTCTTGCAAAGGAAAAGAATAAGATTTTGAATTAGTCAGTAAAGGAAAGAAATCAAAGGGAAAGAAGTCCCAAGGCAAAGATGGAAAGAGAGACTTGTCAAGATCAAGTGTTTTCACTATCACGAGTACGAGCACTATGCCATGAAATGTCCACAGAAGGCAAGCAAGAAGGAGCATGCAGTTATAGCAGCAGGTGAAGCTTTAGATTCACAGCTCAAGCTTGATTTTACTCTCATTGCATGCATGGCCATCATTGTAATGGGATGCATGTGGTATCCTTACAATGATGCCTCATTCCATATGAATGGGAGTAGATATCTCTTCAGTAACTTGGAGGAGAAGGAACTCCAACAAAACATAGAGTTTGGAGATGATGAGAGGTATAACATGACTAGCATAGGTACCATTACCTTTCAGTGGGAGACCCGCTCCCCTCTAAGACTTAAACATGTTTTATTTTTTCCAGGACTAAATAAGAAATTGTTTCAGTATTAATATTGGAAGACCGTGGCTATGATATAATATTTAGAAAAGGAAAGGTTTTCCTTAGACACATCACCACAAGAAAAGTGAAGCAGATCAATGAGCGAGTGAAAAACCTGTATGCTATCAAGGTCAAAGATGCATGCAAAGCTTTGAATAGAAAAGAAAAGGTTAGAGACTTGGTGGTTGAGAGGTAGCATAAATTACCTCTCAACATGCAACCTCAGAAGAAGCCTCAGAAGGTTGTGGAGCAGCGATAATTAGAGAAATAGAAAGGAGACCGTGTGGAGGCATCCACTCAAGCAGAGACCTCTAGTAGGGGAAACGTTCAAGCTAGATGGGTAGAGGGAGAACATGCAACCATAACTCTAGGTGATAGGTGGGGTGATGTGAAGTCATAATCCCATGAGAATAAATTTGGGTAGGGTCCATTGAGATGTCTTGTCTCATGGATGAGTACCTGGCTACGGAGGGCCCAAAATACACAACATGATGGATCAATAGTGATTGACGCAGTCAAATATCAGAGTGACAGGTGTCATATACTGGAGTGCAGATTAGAGTTAGAAGCAATGTAGATGGCACAGATGTAGATTCAACATCAACACCAAGTTTTCAGTAGAAAATGCAATAACTAGTATCAGTCAAAGACTATGATGACAAATGCATCTTACTGATTCAGTTTGGATGCTTTTCAGTTTCAAAAGTTGCACGAGCAACAACACTAGACAGAAGTGTTACATGTAGAACATTCCAAAGGTACCAGATCGGGATAGATTGAATTCTTTTCTTGTTGAGAGGAAATGTTGAAAATGAAAACAATAAATATAGGAAATGGCACCTAGAAATGGCACCCAAGGGGGCTTCTGATTTAATTTTTCCTTTATTAAATTAGAATTAAATTGTAATTCCACATCACATGACAGCTTGTAAGTGTTAACTGAGTCAAGAAGACTTAGTTAGCTCAATTAATTCGATTTTGAGGTCAAACTAGAGGCATGTAGGGTCCACTCTAAGTTTTAGGGGGTCTAGTTACAATTATTTGTGAGTTGTAATTAGTTAACTCAATTATTTTAATTAAAATCAATTTAACTAGTTCTAACTGAGAGATGGGATAGTGATAGGTCCAGTGAATTCAATCTGATTTAATTCAAAAGTAGTGATCAAGCAGTTTTTTTCCACAGGAAAAATCGTAACTTCTATTAATAAAAATAAAAGTTACATTTTGTATATGCTAAGTTCATATTCAGATCAGTAGTGAAGATGTTAATAGATAAAAATACATCTCATAAGTGCCTCATAAATACATGTTGTGGATCAGCAATCAATAGTCTGCATACAAATATACTATAAGTAATTGTAATCAAAAATAAAAAAATAGCAGCTGCCTCTAATGGGGATGCAACCCCATCCAATGATCAGGTACAAATGGACGATGAAAGTACTGATAATATGCATCATCATTATTCTCCTGAATCTCCATGTGTGTGGTCAATAGGTGTGTCGCCTCCTTGGAAAGGAGATTGGAAATCATGTTCCTCTCCCTATAAATGTGTTGACAAGAAATATTATCAAAATATATTTTGTGTTGTAGTAATTCATCCAAAAAATTTTGCAGTGTGTGTACGTGACAGGTTGTTTGTTGGTTAAACCAGTCAATGATAATTTTGGAATCGCCAAATGTTTGTAGATCATGAACATTCTTTGTGATGGAAAATTGAAGGAGGTATAATAATCAAGAGAGTTTAGCATAGTTATTGGTGTCACGTCCAAGTCCAATCTTGACTTTGTAGAAATGGTGGGGTGAGAGATGAAGTAGGAAACCACCACCACAACCATGTATTTGTGCAAATCCATCGAAATAGGCCCAAGGTTTAGATATGTCAATAATCTCAGAGGAGATAACTCGAGGCTGTGGAGGGGGTGGATCATCAGGTATCAAGTGGTAAATGGAAATAATGTAGGCAACAGATGAGGGCCAGTTATGTGGTGTGTTATGGAATTTGGTCTGGTTGCGGGCAATCCAAATGCTCCAAAAAATCAAGATAGGAAAATTACGTAGCTTGTGTGGGTGTGCAGATGTCCACCAAGTATCCCATGCATCTGTAAGAGAAAGCCCATCCCAATGAAGATTATGATTAATAGAGGAGTGGATAAGGTGCCAAAGTTCATGTATAGCATTACAATGGAGGAAAATATGTATAGTGTCTTCAGAAGCCGCATTACATAGTGGACATCTATGGGGACCAATATGTGATATTTTATGGAGGTTGTCCCCCGTAGGAATTTTATCAGTGAGAATGCACCACATGAGAACCTAGATTTTTTAGGTCCCTTTAATTTCCAGATATTACGCCACCATGAGAGTAAAGATTTAGGTCTATGCAATCTATAAATGTGAATATACCCCTCTTTGGGAGTGTATAAACCCTATTTTTAAATATTCCATATGAGTTCATCATCCCAGTCGAGCATTATGACTTTTGATTCTCTTAATGCATCCAGATAGGCAGTTCATAACACTACCCGTTGCGGTTGGAGCTGTAGTTCCAGTTGGTCTAACCAACCTTGTGTGAATAGGGTGGTGTGATTCCTGTCGAAAATGTGGTTGAGTGTCTGATAACCAACATGATTGAGGGAGTTAATAAGTGTAGGTGGGAGGAGGTGGGTATTACCGCAACCCAACCAAGGATACCATCCAATATGAACCCTGGAACCATCACCGATTTTCCAAGAAAAATCAGTGATGATGTGCCGAATTGAGCCCAGGACAACATGCCAAATCGTTGAACAGCTGGGATAGTGCACCAGTAGTTTGCAAATCCATTCAAGTGGATTTATAAGGTGGATATATTTATATATGACCACCCTGGTCCATAAATTGTGGCCAGTAAGAATCTGCCAACAAAATTTAGCAGCCAGTGCTTGAGAAAAGGTCGGAATATATTTGATACCCCATCCCCCCATCACTTAGGTAAAGCAATACGAGTCCATTTAGTCCAAGCAAAGGTGTGTCCTTCTTTAGCACCGAGCCATAGAATTTTTCTATAGATCAATTTTATCTTATGAATTATTCCTTTAGGTATCCAAGCTAGAGACATCTAGTATAACAGAATGGCCTCTAATACAGATATGATAAGTATCAGTCGACCAGCCCTTGACAACCAATGATGACACCATTTGTTCATTCTTTTTTCGATCTTGGTAATAATCCAATTCCAATCAATAGTTTTATAGCTCACTGGTTTAAGGTAAAATCCCAAATACTTTAGTCCATCTTCAAATTTGGTAAGGATAAATGGGAATCTCTGCTGTGCAAAGTGGATCTCATGTGATGAGCATCCATGACATGTAAAAGTAGGTTTTTTTTTATTTCATTGCATACCAATAGCAATACAAAATACTAGCAGAATGGATCTCACCACAGTAGAATCACCAAGTGTTCCATTGAGGAAAAGTATGATATCATCAACAAATAGTATATGTGTGAGCACACAGTTTGCCGAGATGAAAATGCCTTTCAATTTTCCCCGATCCCTTTCATCAATGATACATCTACTAAAGCCCTCCATGATTAGGAGAAAGAGAAGGGGGGATAATGGGCACCCCTATTTAAGTCCTTTTTAATTATGAAATAAATTTGTTGCAACCCCATTAATGAGAATGCTATAAGAAACAGAGGTAATGAAACACATTATCCAATTAATAACCTGTATGGGGAATCCCAAATGAGTAATAAGCATGCAAATGTAGAGCCAGCTAGATTGATTAAATGCTTTTGCCAGATCTATCTTGAGGATCAACCCTTTGATCTTCTTAGTGTGCATAGTATGTAGTCCTTGTGCAATGCCTATAACATAATGGATCTGTCGATTTTCAAGGAATGTGAATTGTTCAGGTGAGATCAAATTAGATAAAATAGGCTTAATCTGATTAGCAAGATTATTAGCCATAATATTATAGATACAGTTGCATAATGAGATCGGACAAAAATATTTGAAAGTGGAGGGATGATTAGATTTGGGGATAAGGGCAATGAAGGTAGCATTAAAAGCCTCATAGAGATGCCTAGATTGTCAGGTCTCTTCCACCACCTCTAGAAGGTTTTGACCCATTATTTCAAAGAATGCCAGATAAAATTCCACATTCCATTCATCAAGCCCAGGGCTCTTGTCCTTTTTGAACCATTTAAGGACATATTCTAGTTCCTCCATTGTTAAAGGTGCAATGAGGTCATCAACATCAATGATATCCACATATCTAGGAAAAAGGGAGGCCACCTTTATGATTTCAGCTAGTGAGGGTTGCAAAGGAGCCTTATATATATCTTGAAAATGATTGATGCCCTTCTGTTCAAGTGGTGAGAAAGTGGAAGCAGTGGTACCATCCTCGTTGTCAAGTTCCCAAATGGTATTGATGGCCTTTCGGCCCTTTGCAAATTGATGAAAGAATTTGGAATTTTCATCACCTGCTTTGATCCAGGTGGCACGAATTTTCAGTCGCCAAACTTCATCCCATTTTTGAAGGATTTTTAGGTGATCAGATTCCAATTTAATAAGTTGTGATTTCTCATCTTCTGTCACAAATCCTCCCCTGATAGAGCATTCTAATCTATGGATATCCTATTCAATAGTTGTGAGCTCTAGGTCCTCCATTATTTTCTTATTCCTAGCCCAAGTAATATACTTCCTTTTAATGGAGAGAAGTCTATGTGCAAATATGGAGGATGGAGAGTGTAGGCTTTGTGGTGGAAAGATTCTCCACTGAGTATTCACTAAATTGATGTATTCTGCATCTTGTAGCCACATGCATAATTTGAATGGTGTGGTTGGCTTGTTGAAGGCCCCAGTGATTTCCAGGTAAATCAGAGAGTGGTCAGAGATACCCCCTGAACCGATCCATTGTCTGAACGAGCCAAGAGTGTGAAGTAGGTATTCCTTAATTAGGAAGCGATTAAGCCTACGAGGAACCATATCGTCCCCCGTGCGCCTGTTGCGCCAGGTGGGAGAGGGAGAGGTTATGAGGGGACCCACCAGTTGATAGGATGATAGAATGCATCTAAAGAAATCAGAGAGTGGATCTGCATTTGAATTAGGTCCCCAGGACTCAGAGATCCCTAGGGATAAATTCAAATCTCCAGCCAAAATAATATTGTCAAAACGCAGCATTGAAAAATTCATAAGAGAGGTCCATAACTGCTGCTTGTCGGTACAAGGAACATAGGCATTGATGATACAGAATTGTAGGCAGAGAGCTTCCGAAAAGACATCCATCACCATAATGTTATACCTCCCCCAAACATTCAGAAGTTTAATATGTCGGGGGTTGATACAAAGGGCCAGTCCACCCTAGCATCCATTAGCATCGATGGGATGGATGGTCCACGAGGGGAGGAGGGGAGAAAGTGCTTGAATAACAAGTTCGGAGGTACCATGAGTTTCTTGAAGGAGGATGATGTCTGTAGATGACGAAGTGAAGAGGTGCCAAAGAGAAAGGTGTTTCGAAGGGCTCGCAAGCCCACGACAATTGAAAGAAAGAAAAATCATTGAGAAACCAGAAGTGGGGATTATCTTGCTCTAAGGATCCCTTCGATGGAGAGTTGCATGCCATAGAAAACTTCAATACTGGCCTGTAGGATGGCCTTTGAAATGTGTGAGTGATGGCCATGAGTGTACTTGTGCAAAGTTAAAGGAGGGCCATGATGAGGTCCAAGACCATCCGGGGTGTAAATACAAGGGCACAAATTGTAGGAGTGGGTGGAAGAGGATTCAGATGGATCCACAATAATTAGGATGGGGGGTGATGGGGGGAGTGTAGAAGGTGCAGGTGATGAGGGGGGAGGGGGATATGGTGAAAGGTTTGGTATGGCGTGGGGGTAGGGGTAAAAAGGAGAGGTGAGGAGGAAGGGGGAAAAATAATAGAAGAGGTGGAGAATCCAGCCAGAGAGGGTTTCGTGCACTAAATAGATGCAGTAGAAAAAAATGATAAAAATGAGAAAAGAGGTAAAGAGGGAGTATCAGTGTCCGAAGAGAGACCAGTAAGTGTAGCAGCTGTCATGGATCGGGTGACCCTGTATGGGGCGAATGCATCCTCTGGATATATGTCTTCCTGTGAAGTAGTAACATGAGCCGAGAGGAAGCCTGATAGATGTGCTTGATGCTGTAGAGAGACCGATACCGGTTCTATATGAGGCTGACCTCCCAGAGAGAAAGTACCAAATGCCTGTCCATTTAATGGACAATATTTAAAAACATTTCCAACTTTGTGAGAACGATGATAGTGGAACGATACCCCTTCATAATCTAGAATCTGTGTCCGGGTAATATTGCGCCATTGTATTTTGAAGGATTCTTCAAGTCCTTCCTTGGTATCCAAATGTACCAGAATGTGGGCAAATGCCATCTTGACTGATTCAATATATGAGCGATCATGGTCCAAATATGTGCCCAAAATATTACCAATATCAGTGAAGATTTGTTCGTTCCATAAATGTAGCGGAAGACCAGGCAATCAAACCCAAATGGGTCATGCTCCCAAATATTCACGTTCAAGATGAAATAAGGGCTCTAATGCTTCAGAAGCACTGGAGCCATCTCAATGTGCCATTATTGTGATAAGACCAGATCTATAGGGTCTCTGGTTGTGAATCAGAGGGAAAAACAACCCTTAGTAAGTGTATGAATGATGGGGAGATTATGTAAAAGTCCACTCCATATCTCTTGAACCCACTGTTTCAGTCTTTTAACCCCATAGTTTCGGCCATGGACATGCCCCACCACAACTTTATCCACAGTGCCCATAATACCTTCCATCTGAACTCCTTCGCCGAGGGTGAGCACTGAGGAGGCTACCATGAATACACGATTGCACACATTTCGTGTGACGGGGAGCACAAGGGGGAGGTCCAGGAGGAAGGGAAGTAGTGGTTGTCGAGGTGTGTGGAGGAGTCGACGAAGAGACGGGAGGGGGGTGAGGGGAAGCGGGTGGAGGAATGATAAAGCGACCAGATGGGTGGCGAGGGGGAGTAGCATTAGGACCGTGAGTGGTATTGGGGTGATGGCGGGGTTGGGTAGAGTGCGAGGGGGGAAGAGCTATGTGTGGGGGAGATGAGGTAATGGAAGGCGGAGGTGTTGGTGCAAGTGAGCAAGGGTAGGTGAAAGGGGGGGGTGGTTGTAGAGAGAGGGAGGGTATGCGAGAGGAATGCTAAAGTTTTGAGGGACGAAGGATGGAGATTCGAAGAGGAGATAAGGTCCAGATCTGCTACAGAGAGAATGGCAGGGGAGTTGGGGGTGAGGTCAGGGACCATAAAAGAGTCAAGGGCAAGGAAGGAATGTAAGGGTGAGGATGCAGATGGAGTGGACCTAGAGAAAGCAAAGCAAGTAAATGGAGAGGATGCGTGGTGAGAAACATGCATACCAAATGAAAAACGTTGAGAAAGGGTCCAAATATCCACATGGGAAAAAGGTTCCTCGGAATAATCCACTAGCTATTCATCTTGGGCCCCCTCCAATGATGTCCCCAATAAAAAGGCGTTAATTCCAGAGTCCAACTATCAGACGGTGTAAAAACTGTCACGGGAGAACAACAGTGTAACAGTATTGGACAGTGAAGAGTCGTCAGAGGCAAAACGATGGGAGTCGCACAAGACAAACTTCTGACAACTACTACGTTCCAATGAAAAAATGGGTCGATAACCGCAAAGTCTCCGTCGAAAGAAAAATGGCGCGGTTGAAGGTTCAACAGGGAGCAAGTCAAGACGTTGGGTACCTGGAAAGTGCGTCGTAGGTCGATAGGGTAGAGCTTGCCGCCATGAAATGCCATAAAAAAAAATACCCAATGAGTGCCACCATCTATTGCTATAGGTTTGCATTGGTTGCCTCCATGCTAAGCCACAAAATACGAAACCCTAGGTACCACCACGAGAACCAGCTCCGCCTTCGTGAGCCTTGAGGGAAATATCAAAACATATTTTACATTCGTGATCAATCAGTTAAATGATAAGTCACTATAAATAGTTGTTGCATGTCATTTCTAAGGAAGGCCCAGTTGAGATTGGGGTTAAAGGGAAGAAAACTATCAATTGTATAATTAGAAAATTGTACAAGTCATGAATAAGGTCATCAGGTTTCCTTGAAGGAATTGCGTAATAAATTCTTGGGAATTTCCTTATTAATAGGGCCAAAATTCCTCCAAGAATGCGTAAGAAAAGCTGGTTAGACAGAGGCTGAGAATTGGTTATGTATTGGACAAATTTTTACTAGATCAGAGTGAGACAGTCAATAGAATGCAGAGGTTTCTCAGTGAGGAAAATAACATTGTATTGTTTCATGAGCTTGACTTTATGCAATATACATATAACAGGGTTTTAAGAAGTTTCTTTCCCTAGATACATCTTGTGTTGTGTGATTTATTATTTCTTTCTCTTACTTGTTTATGTGATTGTGTGATCGAAATTGGTTTCCATTAGATTGATTTAGTATTTTGTTTTATTACATTACAAGATTAGTTGAATCCCTTTAGATAATTTCTACATGTAGAAAATCCACATAGATTCAAATGATCATGTAATATGCTAAAAAAAAATACTGAATCTACTCCTACGAATTTACAGAAACAAAATACGATCACACAATCACATGAACAAGAAAGAGAAATAATTTCAATCTCACAACAAAAATATGTATCTGGGGAAAGCCTCAACTACAAACCCCGCTATCTGTATATTTCATTAATTCAAGAGTATGAAACAATACAATGTCATTTCCCTTCCTGAGAAACCTCTACACTATCTCTGACTGTCTCACTCTACCAACCTGTGCACAAGCTTCTCTTGGAACACCTTTCTCTCATAATATCCACGCAAAAAATGTGCTTCCTATTGCTTGGTCTCACCAACTCGTGCTCACCAAAAAAATTGTTAAACTTGTGCCTTCATTCCTCCTTTTAAAGGCATTTTTACCTAATTAAGGAATGACTTATTTTAAGCCTTCTTCTGACTGCAGGCACCACCTGTACAACTTTATAATTATACAACTGATAGTCTACTTCCCTTTAACTCCAATCTCAACTAGATCACTCTTAGAACTGACATGTAACAATTATTTTTAGTGAATTATCAGTTATCAGATTGAATACTGCATGTGAATTAAATCAAATTTAATTCACTGGACCTATCACTAGCTCGTCTCTCAGTTAGAACTACTTAAATTGTTTTTAACTCAAATAATTGAGTTAACTAATTACAACTGACAAATAACTATAACCCAACCGCTTAAAACTTAGAGTGGATTCTACATGCCTCTAGTTTGTCCTCCAACTAGAATTAACTGAGCTAACTAAGTCTTCTTGACTCAGTTAACACTTACAAGGTATCATGTGATGTGGAATTACAATTTAATTCTAATTTAATTAAGGGAAAATTAAATTAGAAGCCCCCTTGGGTTCCATTTATGGGTGTCATTTTCAATATTTCTTGTTTCCATTTTCAACACTCCCTCTCAATAAGAAAGGAATGAAATCTATCCTGGTCTCATATCTTTGGAATGTTTTGCATGCAATACTTCTCTCTAGTGTTTTTGCTCCTGCAACTTCTGAAACTGAAAATCATCCAAACTGAATCAGTATGATGCATCTATCATGAGAGTCTCTGACTGCTGCTAGCTACTGCAGTGTCTACTGAAAACTCCGCACTGTTGCTGACTTTGCATCTGTTCTATCTGCACTGCTGCTAACTCTCATTAGAGAACTTTTGAGGTTTAAAATCGGCCTCCTAAGAAAAATGTACAACCAAAATAAAATTTATAAGAACCAATAGGATTCAAGATGTTGATGTCAACCACGGGGGATGATTCACTATTTTTTAGTAAAAAAGTAAAAAGATTAAAAAAGAATAAAATAATAAAACTATTTTTTCAACTTGTATTTTCACCTTATCTCCCGAATATTTTACTCAAATTTCGAGTGGGAGTACTCGTTAGATGAAAAATTTATTCTCATACCAGGAGTACCCATGTTGCATACTTTCGATGGACCCTACTATACGAAAAATGAGAAATACATGAAAAAACATAATTGCAATCACGTTTTTCATGTATTTCTCATTTTTCATGTAGTAGGGTTCATAAAAAGTATGCAACATGGGTACTTCTTGGATGATGAATCAAATTCTGCATCCAACGAGGTTTCCCACTTGAAATTTGAGTATTAACCCATAAGGCAATAAGTTGAAAATACGAGTTGAAAAAATAGCTTTTTCTTTTTTCCCTCTAAAATTTGATGATGTAATCTAATCTTATTTTATTATTTCCACTATTATTTTATAATTTCCTTAAGAGGCCCATTTTAGACCTCAAAATTCCCCTAATGTATCTACGCTCCAGTATCTGACATTTGTCACTTTGACATCCGAATGCAACAATCACTACCGATCCATCCTGCTATGCTGTACTGTGCCCCCCCGAAGCAAGGTAATTATCCATGAGAGAAGACATCTCAATGGACCCTGCCCAAATTTATTCTCTTGGGATTATGACTTCACATTTCCCCACCTCTCACCTGGAAGTATGGTTGCATGTGCTTCCTCTGCCCACTTGGCTCAAAATTCCCCCCTACTGGAGGTATCAGCTTGAGTCATTATGGGAATTTTAAGGTCTAAAATAGGCCTCCTAAGAAAAATGCACAACCAAAATAAAATTTATAAGAACCAATAGGATTCAATATGATGATGTCAACCATGGGGGACGATTCACCATTTTTTAAGTAAAAGGGTAAAATGATTAAAAAATAATAAAATAATAAAACTATTTTTTCAACTCATATTTTCAACTTATCTCCCAAAGTTTTTACTCAAATTTCGAGCGGCAGTACTCGTTGGATGAAAAATTTAATTTTTCATCCAAAGAGTAGCCATGTTACACACTTAACATGAATCCTGCTACACGAAAAATGAGAAATACATGAAAAACATGATTACAATCATGTTTTTCATGTATTTCTCATTTTTCATGTAGCGAGATCCATCAAAAGTATGCAACATGGGTATTCTTTGGATGAGGAATTAAATTTTGCATCTAACAAGTACTCCCGTTTGAAATTTGAGTAAAAACTTTGGGAGATAAAATGAAAATGAGTTGAAAAAGTAGTTTTTTTCTTTTTTGCCTCTAAAATTTGATGATTTAATCAAATCTTATTTGATTATTTCCACTATTGTTTTATAATTTCCTTAAGAGGCCCATTTTAGACCTCAAAATTCCCCTAATGGGATGCCTCCACTCGGTCTCCTCTCTGCTTCTCCAATTTTTACTGCTCCACAACCTTATGAGGCTTCTTCTAAGGCTGCATGTTAAGAGGTAATTTATGCTCCCTCTCAACCACCAAGTCTCTAACCTTTGGTTTTCTCTTCAAAGCTTTGCATTCATCTTCGATCTTGAGAGCATATAGGTTCTTGACTGGCACATCAATCTGTTTCACCCGTCCCGTGGCAATGTTTCTAAGGAAAACCTTTCGTTTTCTAAATATCACATCATAGAAACAATATTCCAATACCACTACAGAAACAAGATTCTTCTTTAGTCCTGAAATAAAGAAAACATATTTGAGTTTGAGAGGGTAGTCAGTCTCCCATTGAAAGATAATTGTACCTATGTCGGTCGTGCTATACATCCCATCATCTCCAAACTCTATGTTCTGCTGGAGTCCTTCTCCTTCAAGTCACTGAGAGATCTCTATTCTGTGTCATATGGAATGAGGCACCATTGTCGAGATACCACATGCATCCCATTATAGTGCTGGCCATTGCATGCAATGAGAGTAAAATCAAGCTCAAACTATGAAGCTAAATCTTCCCCTGTTGCTACAACTGCAAGCTCCTTTTTTCTTACCTTTTATGGAAATTTCATGGCATAGTGTTTGTACTCATGACAATGAAAACACTTGATCTTGTACAAGTCTCTCTTTCCCTCCTCGCCTTAGAAATTCTTTCCCTTGGATTACTTTCCTTTTTCGACTAATGAAAAATCTTCTTCTTTTTCATTACAAGAGGTCTCGTCTCTGGTGCTCTGCCTTATCTCTTCTTCTACTAAGTCATACCACAATCACTCCCACTCTGATAGCTTCTCCTTCCCATTCACCGAGTCCTGGTAGCTATGCCATCTCTTGGGAAGGCCTAGAAGTGTTAGGTTGACCAAATCATCCTGGACTACTATCACACCAACACTTCCAAGCTCTTCTCAACATTGAGTGAACTTCATCAAGTATTTTGGTATCATCTCGTTCTCCTCCATCTTGATCTTTCTGAGCTTGTCTTTCAACAATAAATTATTGTGTTCATTGCTATGATGAAACAAATCTTTTAAGGCCTTCCACATAGCATATGGAGTTTCCTTTCCATGGAGGTTCAAGACAATATGATCTCGAACTCCTTCTAACAAGATCCTTCTCACCTTTGCTACCTTTTTCTTCCATGCATCAAGAAGTAAAGAATATGCTGTTGTGGGCTGGGGAATATCATTGTCTATGAATTCCTTCAGTCCGTTGTCCTCTAGTACTGCTTCCATCCTTTCCTTCCATGCTATGTAATTCGAATTTCCCTTACGGGCATATTCGAGTCTCAAGTCATTGAAAGGCATATTGATCTGTTGCTGGTACTGAAGAATAAATATGCAAATTAAATGTACCTGTTCAAAACAAAATCTGGTTGTTCTCTTCTATTGTGATTCTTGCTTTGATACCATGTAGAAAATCCACATAGTTTCAACTAATCTTGTAATATTCTAAAACAAAATACTGAATCTATTCCTACAAATTTGTGGAAACAAAATACGATCGTACAATCAGATGAACAAGAAAGAGAGAATTTAAATCTCACAACACAAAGATGTATCTAGGGAAAGCCTCAACTAAAAACCCCGCTATCTATATATTGCATTAATTCAAGAGTATGAAACAATACAATGCTATTTCCATTCCCGAGAAACCTTTGCACTATCTCTGAATGTCTCACTCTACCAACTTGTGCATACACTTCTCTTGGCACACCTTTCTCTCACAAGCTCCACACACAAACTTGTGTTTCCTATTGCTTGGTCCCACCAATTCATTCTCACCAAAAAAATGATTAAACTTGTGCTTTAATCTCTCATTTTAAAAGCATTTTTCTCTAATTAGGGAATAATTTATTTTAGGCCTTCTTCTGACCACATGCACCACTAGTATAATTTTCTATTTATACAACTCACAGTTTACTTCTCTTTAACCCCAATTTTAACCAGGTCACTATTAGAACTGAGATGCAACAACTATTTATAACGAATTATTAGTTATTAGTTCACACTTGCAAATTTTCATGTGATGTAGAATTACAATTTACTTCTAATTTAATTAAGGGAAAATTAAATCAAAATCCCCCTTGTGTGCCATTTCTAGGTCCCATTTGCAATATTTATTGTTGCCATTTTCAATAGTTCCAAGATACCTTGCCTTCCATGTCTGTTGTGTGTAATATTGGGTTTCTAGTGGAGGGTGGCCGATTGGTAGTGTGTGTCGTTTCTGGGTGTGTGGTGTTGGGTTTGATTAGGTGGTCCTTGGTGTGGATTGGGGTTAACTTTGGGGGTTTGGGTTTCGACACGGTCACCAACGTGAAACCAAGTTCGTGTTCCTTGTGTGCCCCTCTTTAGGTGAAGGATGAACCGTACCATCTTAGGGAGGGGTCAATTGTGCCAGATGGATTTTGGGGTGGCGGTGTGAGAGAAGATGGTGATAGAAGCAGCGAAGGTGCTGAAATTGTGCGTGTCTTTGTGCATGGGTGATCTGAATTTGAATGTTAGTTTCGATGTGCTAATTTGATCTTCAGATTTATAATTAAATTACTGATCACTTGCTTTATGTGCATGGGTTTCCTTGGTGTTTGTGAGTGTTAAAACAAGTAAATTTATCAAGTTTTTCTGTTAAATTTAAGAACATAAAACATGAAAAAACAATCATTAATCACAATTATTTTATGTGTTTTTCTTTTGTTAACCTTACATGTATAATGTCAATGGGTTTATCTCTTAATAATAAGGTTTTTTTTTTTTAAGTTAAACATGTTAAATTCTAGAGGTATTTACATCAAAGCTAGCTGTTCTTTGTTGATAGGTTAGCAAGGTATCAAGATTTTCATTCTCACTTATAAATTAATCTAATAACAACAAATCCATTCTCATTTATAACTTATAAGTTACGCTAATGGATTAATTGGAATTCAATTTTTAAAAAATTACAACCAAATCTCTCCAAATGAAGGAAACTTGCCTAAGGTATCTCTGGAATGTCTATTCCATATTATATCTATATATATATATATATATATATATAAAGAAAAAGAAAGAACAATTTAAATAGTAAGTACCCGGAGTAGAACAGGTGTTACTGGTCTGGAAGCTTCAGGGACAGCATCCATAGCACTCTGGAGAAGCGTCTTTAAAGAATCTGCACCCTCTTCAGGGTTGTCTGCATAGGCAGTTAAGCCTGGTTTCACTGGCAACAAATTAATCAATGAAATTTAATGAACTTTTATAGGAATTTACTGAACTTTTATATATGTAAAGATAAAGATGAAGTTAAGTATCCCTTAATGAAATGAAGTAAATTGGGAATACTCTTTTGGCAAATTCCATGCCAACTCCATTAATGGGAAATTGGAATTAGCTCAATTTTGTCTCCAAAATTGTAAACATGGGCTCTGCTTCCAGCATCGAATACAACAGCATACCGCCTGCCTTTATTGAAATTTTTTTGGCAACAGTATTGCATTACGAGATTAATTCAATGAAAGTGAAGAGCTCTGGGGCAGTCTGGCTGGAAATTGCTATCGTCATCGCCTTTGCCTCTGCCCCTGCCTCGTCTGCAAACGAAGTATTGGGTTCCCGCTAATGCTCTATGTAAATTCTTCCGAATAAAATAAAATTAAAGATCGACTCAACACATTTGGCCCCCACTTGATTTGCATTCCGAATTTTGTCACGCTTTAAATCTGTAAACAATATTATAACATTGTTGTCCGGACTCCCAAATCACAGGCTAGAACACACAAAATCAGATTTTCTCCTGTCAAATCTTATCTTTAGTGGGTATTAATTGGTCCATCAAAATGGTATATATGAAGAATAGAGTGTAAATTCTATTAACTGCCAACCAGGTTGTAAACATATCAATTATTATGATTATATATATAATTTAAACTTGTGATTTTTCTATATGCCAGTCATTATAACATTTTTCTATTTTTTTTACAAGTTAACTATGACGTGCTTATTTTAAAATAAACTGTATTCAAGGGTTAAAAAAAGCAAAAACTTGCACAGGGTCAATTTTAAGGCATGTATGATGTATAAGATCAATAATATTTAGTTAAGTTTGAAATGAAAATTTTGAAATAGTCAAACTCATAGTGTAACACAAATATATAATTACATTGAAACGAAAAACAATAAAAAATAAAATAATTCTTTATAATTAACTTGAACGGCAATTAAATTTCATTTAGTATCACACGAATCTCCTATAACAACAATAAGGTCTAATGAAACGAAAATGAACAATGATCACGAAATAATCAAATTCACTTTAATTAATTATGATAAATCATTATAGTCTTTCCATGGTAGGGATAAAGCATGCTAATTGAGGTTATGAGTATTCAGTACTACCATACTCCAGCTGATAATCCAAGTTTTTCCGCCATGGTCTGGAGGATACTAACCAAGAAGATAACTCCCAATTTCTCACTTCACCCAAACAAGAGCTTGCACAGCACTATATATCCATCTCCCAAAAAACCTTTACACCCAAACAAAACACCTGCTACTGTACTCCCTTGTATACTGGATACTATTTCCAAAACTATCACTCCACATACCAGAAAAGTCTCTCTCCGAAAGTGAGAGAATCCTCTGTTTAGCGAATATAAACTCTATTCGAAACAATCCACACCCCAAGCAATAACAATAGCTGCTGTTATGACAGCAGCTCTAGGTTTAGAGGGTGCCATGGAATGCTTATAATACCAATTGTTAGTGCCTCCTTCCAATGCAACAAGCACTGCCCAACTAACAGAGCAAATCAAATTGACACAACCCACGATGAATGATAATGTTCTGAGCCTTAAAAGATTAGCCCTTAGTGACAATACCTGGCAAAAATTGGTGCTATTGGTATTAGATCTCACCTCTACCAGACTTATAAACACATGGGCAGCAAACCCGCTTCCTCTGTTGTCCACGATGGAGTCTCTGACTGCACTTCTAGCCACTAAAACGTTAGAGAAGCCATCCACTTTGAAGCGCTAGAAAAGCCATCCACTCTCAACCGAAAAACAAAATCAAGCGTTATACAGGCTGCAGCAGGTGATTCCACTTCAGGATTAGTCTCTGTCAAACTCTTATTTCCGAAGTGATCATTCTCCACGTGCAACAGCCCCTGCTTGCAGCCATGGCAGCCATGTTTCAGGCAGCGGCGACATGGGAGTAGGCAGAGGGAACCAGACAGTCATTTGAGCCATGGAAGAATTAGGTGGCTCGCATGACAACATTACAAGGAAGCATTCCTTTAGTCCTTCCTGTTTCCTGGATGTGGTCACTCCAAAACAATTAATGCCCTCCAATCCATTTATTTTCTCCGGCTGGGGACCTATTAGGGTGGCCATAACATCCTTGGCACCAATCTCTAAATCAACCCTACCTATTATAAAACTCCTAAAGCAAACAGATGAATTGCCTGTACACGTGATTCCTAAATCAGGAAAACTGACCAAAACTGTCACAGTTCCACTTATGTGGAGCTCATGTCCAGTTAGCCATCCCCACGGCCAGCAAATTAATTTCAGGATCATCATGTATAGCCTTCCCTGCCCATCCTTCCCTGCCCATCCTTGAAGAAAGCCATTTCACAAACTGTACAAACAGAGACTCCAGTACTCTTGCTCTTACAATCTTAAAATGTAATTATGTAACAACCTAAAAGGGACAGGAATACAAATTTTTTTCCTAAGAAAGCTTCTAGGATAGGAATATATCCATTTTACACCATTGGCTCTTATAAAGCAACTGGAACATATAAATCTCTCTTTATGTATATGTTCCAGCTAGGACCTTCTGCGGGAATGTTGATCTCCTATGAATTAAAAGGTCACTCAAACCAGATAAATATACCCTCGATGAAGAATACGAAGAGGATAATATAGTGAATTTGTTCATGACAATAATTCTTTTCGTGCAATCTCTTCAAAACTTACAGCCTGCCCAGCATCTTCTTAGGCAAAGAGAATCAATCTCTGATCTCCTTTTCATTTTAGTTTCACGCTTATTTCACCTTGATTAACACTCTTTTCTTTTTACTCATTCCACAATGATCAATACTCTTTTCCTTTTTGCTTTATTCCACAGTGATTAACAGTTTTTCTTTTTACTTGAATGCTTATTCTTAATCGATTAAGATCAAGGATAAGATTAGGATTCTCTTCGAAAACCACAGCTTGCTAGACATATTTGATTTTATTTTTGTGTGCATTCATGAAAAGGACGAGGGAACTTTTTCTTTTTTAACAGTTCACTTTTTTAAAAGCTTCAACGATACAAATAAATTTCAAAGATATTCAAACATACTTTTTCTTTTTACTTTTATGCTTATTCTTAATTGATTAGGGTCAAAGACTAGGATTCTCTTCGAAAACCACAGGTTGCGTGATATATGGAGAGAATATTTTTTAATTTTATTTATTTATGTTTCTTTCCATTAATTTTTTTTTTTAATTTCAATGAAACAAATAAATTTCCAAGATATCCAAAAACTTCTTTTTTTTTTTTTGGGTTATAGTTCAATTTTTTAGGCTTCAACAATACAAAATAAATTTACGAACACATATTTGCCTGCAGATAAAATGATTTTTTGTTTTTTTTTGTGCATTCATGACAAGGACGAGAGAATTTTTTTTGTATAGTTAACTTTTTTCAAAGGCTTCAACCATATAAAATAAATTTCAAAAGCATAAATATAATACGAACAATTATTTTCATGCTGATAAAATGAGTAGAGAAAGAGTATTGAGAGAATATTATTTGCGTGCTGATAAAATGAGTAGAGAAAGAGTATTGAGAGAATATTGTAGAATATGATAAATTTTACTATTAAAATGGGCTTTTACAGTTAGAAGAAAAAGTAGATAATGAAATATTTTACTTGTTTTTATACTATTTTTTTATGGGTATGTGTGTTTTGAATTAGGATTTTCAAAATTTTAATTTATATTTAGTTGATGGTAAGAATTTAACCTTCATAAAATATTTTAGAAATCTTTTTGGTAATATACACAAATCAAATATTGAGATTTATCTCCAAAGTAGTTATGTCATTTATTCCCTTTTAATTAAATTGAGTAATTAAAAAAAAAAATCATATGAAAAAGTGTTATATGAAGTGAGTTATGGTTTATTTGGACATGTATTGACCCATAATATTGTCATACATTCTATTTACTTATTGAGAATTTCCATGGAAAATAGAGATAAATCTCCATGGTTAATATATATATATATATATATATATATATATATTATTTTTAATGATAATAATAATAATTGCATGAATAGGAAATCTCTAGCCTAGTATGGTAGAGATGTATTGACCTCTAAAAATTTAAAATAAATATAAAAATGTTTTCTTTTATTAATTTTTCTTTGGTAGTTAGGTAAACTTTACTTCCTCAAGTTACTAGTGGTTTTTCAACTCCAAGTTTATGAGAACCCATGGTATTCATGTGCAATAATCTATTTAAAGAGGAAAATTAAGCCATCCTAGATCCATATTAACTCCAAGATCAAATATATTGCAAAGATTTTTTACATTGATATGAGAAGACAAAAAAGACTACTAGTGTTGCAAGCATAAAACTAGTGATTCATAACGCTGGGTGGTCACTAGCCTCATGTGAGGAGAAGGAAATGTTGGTTTATTTCTTCCTAGAATGGCGAGCTTGCACTCTACACTAATAAATTTTTCCTCCAACTCTGCTAGTATGATAGAATTCTCCTCTTGAGTCCTCATGAGTCCTCATGTACCTCCATATGCACTACTTGCAATATGCAAATGATGTTTAACTTTGTGTCAAATTATTTCCACGATCATCTAATGTCTAGAGGGCAAGCAATTCACCAAGTATAGTGGGAGAGAGAACCACATTTTTTGTGAGCTAACATCATATCAAGGTGGTTGAGGGGTAGGGATGCCCATTTCTGAACATTTCTCCTTAGAGAAAATATGCCATTTGATATTTATCTAATAAAAGTTTTTTTTTTCACTGAATTCTCTTTTATATTTTATTTACATATATTGTAATAATGTTTTGATATTTATTATGAATTTCTATATACTAGTATTTACTAACCATTTAATTTATATCACAGCTCTAGTTCTGATCAATATTATAAATTATATATTCTAAAAATTTCCGTTAAAGGTGCAAAGATACACCGAAGGAATTGAACATGCCTATGATGTTACTGCAAAAATGTTTCAGCAAAGGAAATATAACAACCTAAAGGGTGGAGGATGGAGGGGAGGAAATGTGTGCAGGCTTGCAATAGTCTCACACTTGTGCGGATGCCTGTCTGACAGATGTTGCTCGAACCACCTCACTAAATCATTTTTTTTATAATCATACCACCATGTCAAAATCTTATATACAAGCTATAACATGCAAGGTAATGAGGAGAAACATTACCATATGTCCTCGTGGGCACTCGCACACAAAAAATGTAATTGCATAGAGGAAATGACTAAAGTAAGTGTGTGTTGATAATGAGATTAATTAAAGAGCATATTTTACTGAAGTGTCCTTCAGATTCCAGGATATTCTGCAATCAACATAAAGAAAGGGGGTTGTTTTAGAATTTTAGCTATCTCTTTTTAAAAAATTTAAGATAATTTGGAGCCATTTTCCTTGAGCCATAAATTCTAGTTTTAAATCTAAATTTAAATTTCATCTAGCAAATATTTGTTTGAATTGCAAATTTATGTTCTGTAGTTTACACAATCCAAGTGTCCAAGTAAACTTTCAAGGCATTGTATCCATTTATGCATTCAACAATACAATTTTAAAAATGAAAAGTTGCACATGCTATATGCATATATTGAACCAATATAGATCCATTTTGAAGAGGATTAAATCTCTTGAGTTGCAACTTTCAATTTTTGGACTTTAAAAGAGGTCCCATAGGCTATCTTTAGCCTTGTGGACACTCAAATTTTCTTTCTTTCTTTCTCGTCTTTCCAAAAGTAATTGTGATTGCCTTAATAATGAGTGACCATGTTAGTCAACCATAGTTAAGAAGTCTTTATGTCAAGGATGGCCATTCCTAAACAAAAAAATACCCAATAACGTCTCAAGTTGAACTGTATCATAATTAGTTAAATAAATTTTGTGTGGGAGTTATCCTAAGAATCCCCAATGCCTGAATTTCTATATGAACTTGACCAAAAATTTAGATATTTTCTATTATATAAAAAATTTGGGCAGGTTATGATCTAGGCGTGAATTGGTTGAAAAAAATCAAAATTAAACCCATTTAATTTTTCAATTAAACTTTTTATATCATTCTATGTAAAAAAATCCCTTAAACACCTAAAGGAAATATTTAAAATACATAATTTAATGTAAATATTTTCACATTTATTAATATGCTAGCATCAAGAATAGTGTAAAACTCCGTGGAAAAAAAATGGCTTGTTTAAATCAAATTTAATTTAAGGTGTCTGTTCCCCACTACATCGTAAGTATCATGGATTTTGAGCATGAAGCTCCATAACCACATCCTAAAAATGAATATATTTAGGTTTTATTAATGATATACAAATAAATATTCGACTGCACATTGCACGTATCAGAATCAACCTATGTAAAACCCTTGTACCTTTCCTCGTTCCACGATGAAGAGAATTCATTATATTTAAAAAAATAAGAAATATTTTCTTTTAAAAGATTTTATGACTTAGGTAATTGATTTATTGCATAAGTCTGCTTATTTATATTTCATTTTCAATGTCATATTATTTTGATGCATATTTATCTATTATTTCTTAGTAATTTAAATATGTAATATAATTGTGAAAAGTAAGGTTATAATTTTTTTATTAATATAAAGATTTAAATGTGATTTTTTTAAAAATAATGCTAATTAAAAGTGAATTTGATTAACTGGAAACTTTTTTATAAATAACTTAAGAAGTAATTATATTTAAAAAATCAAATAACTATCCCCAATGGGAGTGTCAAACACTTGGAACCATGTGTCACATGAATAATGACATTTGGCATAAGGTATGAACAGATGAGGGCATGCATTCAACCCTTACATCACATTGTGGTTAATTTCTCTACATTTGAATGTGTGACTTCTTCCTTCACCTACATGCAAAGGAATATTACCATCTTGAGGATCAATGGCATGGAGAAGTCTGGGTGTCTCTTGGCTCATTTAGGGATATAAATTTACCTGTGTTCTAATTTCTCAGGGTTGTGTGGGTATGGTGGTGGTATTCTGTTTATTTCTCCTCCTGTGGGCTCAATAAGGTAACAACTCTTTCCGTATTGCTCTGGGTGAAACTTTCCCTTTTCTTCCTTGGGAAGAGGGTGTATTGTTTGAAGATCTAGTTGGTTTTGGGTGTTGTTGTTTTGGGTCTGCGTGGATTCTTGCTTTGGAATTTCGGGTGGTGGTTCTTCATTTCTCTCTGTAAGGTGCCTATTGCTTTTATAAGTGGTTCTCGGGCTTCTGGTGGTGGTATTTTTGCTCGGGAAGAGGTATTAGTGTAGGTGTTGTTTTGGATCTCTCGCATAGGCATTGCCTGGATTTTCCTTACGAGGGTCTTTGATAGAATAATTTACTTCGGTGAAGCCTAGTTTCTTTAGCATCAGTCGAGTTTCTGGGAGCCTGAAATTCTAGTTCTTATTATGTGTAGCTAGGAGGTGTCCTTCTGGAATTTCCAGACGAGCATTTGTCTGCAAGTTCTAGCCTATATTTGCAATTGTTTCAAGGAAAATTTGGGTTGAGGTGACCAACAGTGCTGGGTTACCTTGCCTTCTCTGTCTGTTGTGTGGAATACTAGGTTTTTGGTGGAGGGTGGCTAATTGGTAGTGTGCATCGTTTCTGGGTGCGTGGTGTTGGGTTTGATTAAGCAGTCCTTGGTTTGGATTGGGGTTAGCCTCAAGTGTTTGGGCTTTTTCACAGTCACCAAGTCTATGTTCCTTGCATCCCAAAAAATGGCACCCAAGGGGGCTTCTAATTTAATTTTCCCTTAATCAAATTAGAAGAAAAATTGAAATTCCATCTCATAACAACTTGTAAGAGTTAACTGAGTCATGAAGGCTTAGTTAGCTTAGTTAATTCGAGTTGGAGGTCAAACTAGAGGCATGTAAAGTCCACTCTAATTTTTAGGGGGTCCAGTTATAGTTATTTGTGAATTGTAAATAGTTAACTCGACTATTTGAGTTAGAATTAGTTAACTCAATTGTTAGAGTTAAAATCAGTTTAACTAGTTCTAATTGAGAAATGAGCTAGTGATAGGTCCACTAAATTAAATATGATTTAATTCACAAGTAGTGATCAATAAATTAACTGATAATTCACTATAAATAGTTGTTTCATGTCAGTTCTAAGGAAGGTCCAGTTGATATTGGGTTTAAAGGGAAGATAACTATCAATTGTATAATTAGAAAATTGTACAAGTCATGCATGAGGTCAACAGGTTTCTTTGAAGGAATTGTGTAATCAATTATTGGGAATTTCCTTATTAATAGAGCCACAATTCCTCCAAGAATGTGTAAGCAAGGTTGGTCAGACAAAGGTTGAGAATTGGTTAAGTATTGGACCAATTTTTCCTAGATCAGAGTCAGACAGTCAATAGAGTGCAGAGGTTTATCAGTGAGGGAAATAACATTGTTTTGTTTCATGAGTTTGAATTTATGAAATATACAGATATCTTGGTTTTGAGAAGTTTCTTTTCCTAGACATATTGTGTTGTGAAATTGATAATTTCTTTCTCTTACTTATTTATGTGATTGTTTGATCGAAATTGGTTTCTGCAATTTGTAGATTGATTCAACATTTTGTTTTAGTACAAAACAAGATCAGTTGAATCTATTTAGATATTTATACATGGTATTAGAGCAGGAATCACAATAGAAGAGAAGAACCCAAATTTTTTTTGAATACGTACATCGAATTTGCATATTTATTCTTCAGGACCAACAACAGATCAAGATGTCTTTCAACAGCTCGAGACTCGGATATTTCCTTGAGGGAAATTCAAATTACATTGCATGGAAGGACAGGATGGAGGAAGTGATAAAGGACATCATACTGAAGGAATTCATATACAGTGATATTCCCCAGCCTGCAGTAGCAGATACTCAACTTCTTGATGCATGGAAGAAGAAGGTAGCAAAGGCGAGAATGATATTGTTAGAAGGGGTTCAAGATCATACTGTCTCGAACCTCCATGGAAATGAAAATCCATATGCTATGTTGAATGACTTAACAGATCTGTTTCAGAATAAAAGCAACCACAGGAACCTGGTGCTAAAAGACAAACTCATAAAGATCAAGATGGAGGAGGGAGAGACGATACCAATATACTTGATGAAGTTCACACAATGTCGATATGAGCTTGGAAGTGTTTGTGTGACAATAGCCCGGGATTATTTGGTGAGCCTAACACATCTAGGCATTCCCAAGAGCTAGCATAGCTATAAAGACGTAGCGAATGGGAGGGAGAAGCTACTAGAGTGGGAGTGATTGTGGCAAAATTGGTACAAGAAGAGATAAGGCAGAGCACCAGAGACGAGACCTCTTGCAAAGACAAAGAAGAAGATTTTGAATTAGTAGAAAAAGGAAATAATGCAAAGGGAAAGAAGTCCCAAGGTGAAGAGGGCAAGAGAGACTTCTCCAAGATCAAGTGTTTTCACTGTCACGAGTAGGATCACTATGCCAAAAAATGTCAATAGAAGGAAAGAAACAAGGAGCATACAGTTACAGTAGCAGGTGAAGCATTAGCTTCACAGTTCAAGCTTGATTTTACTCTCATTATGTTGAGCCTCATAATTGTTTCTTTTGACACATCTTTTTCACCTACTTTATTCCTTTTTGACCACCATAATAACTCAAAGGACATCAAATCACATGGTTTATAACATGGAAGGTATATAATATTCTTGTATTTCATAAGTTAATAATTTTATTTATTATTAGTCTAATATTTTCTTTAGATACAGTAATAAGATGATTTTTCATCTAATGTCTGATTCTGCAACCAAGTTAGTTTTTTGATAGGTTTCCAAGTGTTAGCTAGAGGGATAAATATATGGAAAGGTGGCGATACATGCACTTAATGATTCCCTCTTATCTTCATGAACCAGATTGATACTAGAAGCTTCTAGTTGCGTGGTCAAGGGTAAAATCAACTTTGTCAACTATAACAGGTGAGCAAGAAAACATGATATACACCTCATGATTTTGTTTTGTTAATAGAAAATTGTGAGCGATTTCCATTATGATATATTTCATAGTTAATTTTAGTATTCTGTTAGCAAGGCTAGGAATAGAGCTCTAAATATTTAATGATGTAGGCTTTATAAAAAGACCTTGAAGCAACCAAAAACACAGTGGATTTTTGATGTGACAGTGAGAAATTAAAACTCTGTTTTCCACTTAGCTATAAAGAATCCTTTTCGTTTCGATGCGTGGTTTATTTCTCAATTGAATTTCCTGACCACCTTCTTATGGAGGTCCCCCTCAAGCAATAAGGTTTTTTTGTTTAAGTAGAGTGAAGAAATTTAATACAAAATATCTATTGCCTGGATTCTCTTGATCTAAAAATGATATGCCAGTGTTAAATACATAATCACTTCTACAAAATCTTTGTGGAATTTAAAACATAATTTCCAATAGCAATATCATGAGAAAGATTAATCACACATAACACAAATAATTTACTTCGGGGAAATCATATTGCTAAAAACCCCACTATCTTCTATTATGTATTATATCATGGATCATGAAACAATTACATACAAAGCTCCAATCCAAGAGCTCTCAATACAATACCTAATTGTCTCACACTATCATACAAAAATTGGCAAGTTCCTTAGCCAATTTACTGCCTCCACTATGAAATCCCAGCTGATAGCAATCCCTGAATGAATGGAAACTTGCTTGCCTTGACTGGGAATCCTCATGGGCACATCCAATGTGTGTGTGGTTGCATGTGTGGAACCGATAATGTCACAACTGATAGTCAATCTGTCCCTTTCACCTACATCTCAACTTGGTCTCCACTGGATCTAACATGCATGTAGTTAATAGTAGTAAATCTCTACTTGCATGTGAGACCACTGATTGTGAATTAATTAATAATTAATTCACTTGATCTCTCACTAGTGTATCTTCAGTTACAACTAGCACAACTGAGTTTAAATCACTTAACTGAGTTAAACTACTTTAAAAATCTCATAACTACACTTCCAACTTTGTTACAACTTCGAATCACTCAGTTTCAACTAAGTCCACTTGCATGTCCCACCAACCAACCACTCAACTCAAAATTCACTTAGCTAACTGATTTTCCACTTTAGTTATCTATTTCCAAGTGCTCATTGCGAATAGATTATTGTTTATTGTCCAACTAATATTAAGGGATAATAATAGTCGACATGCATCTATAAATAGACATGCAATCTATAAAATAGAACTTGCACATACATCTATAAATAGACCTCATCTATAAATAGAATTTTCTCATGCATCTATAAATAGACATCCACCTAAAAATAGCCCGAGGCTCCATCCTAGTGTAGGTGCATAATTTTCACTATGATCTTCTTGTTGAATCTCAACACTCCCTCTCAACAAGAAAGGGATTATCCTTCACCCTGATCCTATCTCTATGGTATTCAAATTTTCTCCTGGTGAGTGCCTTCGCCAGAATATCTGCATCCTGATCTTCCGTAGGAATGTACTGAAGCAACATGATCTTCCCCAGCACACCATCTTTGATATGATGATATCAGATATCTATATGCTTAAATCTATCATGAAACATAGGATTAATCGAGAGTTTAATGCAACTCTGATTATCACAACGAATCATTGTCGGATCTAAATGAGAACCAAACAAACCAACCAAGATATTTCTCATCCAGATAGCCTCACATGCAGCTTGACTCGTTGCCATGTATTTTGCTTCCGCTGAACTAAGTGCCATGGATCTCTGATTCCTATTGTACCAAGAAAAAACTATAGATCTATTGCTAAAGATCCCCCTTGATGTGCTCTTTTTTTCCGATGGGGTTCTTGCCCAATCTATATCCGTGAAGCCATGCAACTTCACTTCATCCGTCTTTCTGTACCGTAAGCCATACTCAGATGTGCCCCTAAGGTATCTCAAGACATGCTTGCCCACCTTCCAAAAGAGCTTGGTAGGCTTAACCATCGCTTGACTTAGCTGGTTAACCACACAACAAATGTCCAGTCTTGTGTTTTCTAGATACATTAGCGAACCCACTAACTGTCGATAGAAAATAACATCCACTACCTCTCCAGAAGTAGCATCCTCTTTCCTCTAGTTTCCTGGAAGAGGAGCATCCATGGGTTTGCAACCCTCCATGTGAAACTTTCCTAGTATCTTCCTTGCATAATTTCCTTGAGACACAAAAAGTTCACCATCTTGCTGCCATATTACCAATCCAAGGAAATAATGAAGGAGGCCCATATCCTTCATCTCAGACTCCTTTGCAAGGTCATCCTTGCATGAGTGTATTAATTGCTCATCACCAGTTAATATTAAATCATCAAAATAAAGAAAAATGATTAAAATCTTACCCTCCACCACAGTTTGGTATAGGTTTTCATCCACTTCACTTTTGGTGAAGCCCAGTCCGGTGAAATAGTTGTCTATCTGAGTGTACCAATCACAGGGTGCTTGTTTCAGCCCATATAACACTCTTTTGAGTCGAAACACATGCAAATCACTGCTGAATATCTAAAATACTTCAGGCTTCTCTATGTACACCTCTTCCTCAATGATCCCATTGAGAAACACAATCTTCACATCCATCTGATGAATGAGCCAGCCCATCTGCGCTGAGAGGGCAAGGATGGTACTTATGGAGGAATAACTTGCGACAGGTGCAAACGTTTCTTCACAATCTATCCCCTTGATCTGTGAGAAGCCCTAGGCCACAAATCTGGCCTTGTATTTCTCAACACTCCCATCAACAACTTGCTTTACCTTGTAGATCCATCTCAAACCTACCACTGATTTATCAACCAGGCTTGGAACAATTTCCCAATCACTGTTTTTGATAATGGAGTCATACTCCTCCACCATTGCATCTACCCATGTGGGTTCCTGCACTGCTTCCTGAAAGGAAGATGGCCCAGTCACAATACATTTTCTCATGAGAGTCATGTATCGATTAAATTGGTCGGGAGACTGTCTTTGTCTGCGCTGTGAAGTAGGGGCTCCTACATTCTACGCGGCATCAATTCTCAGCCTATCATCTTCTGTGGTACGCCTTCTTCCAATTTTGATGGTTGGCTCTGCGTGAGTGGACTCCTCCACTCCATGAACCTCCTCCTGTGTCTGATCCACATCTAGAGACTCATCTTTGGGAACCAACAGTTCCTCCTCCGCATGCAAGTCCAACTCCCTCTCAAGCAACAACCGCATGTCTTTCCCCTCATCGAATTTTATATCCTGTCACATAACCGTCATCTTACTATTAGGCAAATACACACGATAATTATGGGGTGTTTTTGTGTACCCCACAAAAATCCCAACTTCAGCAGTCGGATCTAGCTTCTTCCTAGCATTCTTGGTCACATGCACATAAACAAATGAGCCAAAAATCTTAAAGTGTGAAACATCCGATTTCTTACCAGTGAAATCTTCTTCAGGTGTACTCATGCCAAGTACTCTATGAGGACAACGATTTTGCACATAAACCGCAGTGTTGCATGCTTCCGCCCACAAATGCATTCATAGGCCCTGATCATGCAACATCGCTCGTGCTGCACCCATGATCATTCTGTTCTTCCTCTCCGCGACCCCATTTTGGTATGGGTTATGAGGCTCTATGAGTTATCTTCGAGTTCATTCTTTGCTGCAGAAGTTCTTGAATTTGTTAGAGATGTATTCTCCACCATTATTTCTCCTCAGAGACTTCGCTTTCTTCCCCGACTCTTTCTCTACCAATGCCTTAAACTCACATAACTTTGAGAATGTTTGATCCTTCTTCTGCATGAAGAATATCCAACATTTTACTAGAAAGCTGACCAACTAAAATAATATAACATTTATGTTTTCCTGTTAATCAACCAAGATTATTCCACATACACTCAGGAATTTCTCCATGATGATCCCAAGCACCATTTTCTCCTTTTCATGAAAGGTGGACTTTGCATACTTCCCCATGGTGCAACCCTTGCACTGATCTAACTGAGGAAGTGTTCCCATTGGAAGTCGAGTAGATATTTGCTGCATGACTTTCAAGGCTCCATGATGAAGATGGGCTAATCGCCTGTTCCATAATTCGACCTCACCCCGGCTCACCACTTTTTACGCCTTGCCCATCATCGAAGTGCATCCATCTACCTCCAGCTTGTAGAGATTCTTAACTTGAATCCCTATCCTCTTGGCTTGATCCATTGTTTTATGTCGCAGGAAAGCTTTTCCATCGCTAAAAACAACGTCATAGCCTCTGTCCTCCAACATTGAGACTGAGACCATTTTTTTTCTTCAGATCTGGAACATGCATTACATATTTCAATTGAAATGGTTTGCCTGAATCCCTTTGAAAGTTAATTGTACCAATTCCAATCACATTGTATCGTCCATCGTCGCCCATCTCTATATGGATCTGGAGATCTTTCACTGAAAATCTCCTTATCTCCTCTCATGTGGAAGGAAGTGCCACTATCCAAATACCATACCGATCCAAATGCAATTGAAATCGTGCATGTGATCAAGGAGAAGTCAAGTTAAAATTGCGAGGCAAGGGCCATTCTTGTTCTTCTTCTTCTACGAACAGTTAGTAGCAATATGCCCATGTTCGTGATAGTGAAAACACTTCACCTTGGACATATCCAACGTCTTGCCTTTAGACTCGGATTTAGAATGGAATTTCTTCCCCTTCCCCTTATTTTCCTTGGAAGCCAACACACAATCCTCTTCATCCTCATGCTTTGATGAAGATCCATCTCTGGTGTTCTGCCTGAACTCCTCCTGCACCAGATCCAACCACAGTCGTTCCCAATTCGAAAAATTTTCCTGTCTGTTGACAGAGTCTTAATAACTGTTCCAACTCTTAGGAAGTCCCAAGAGAGCCAATCTCACCAAATCATCATCAGCAACAGTTATTCCCATAGTCCCCAGTTCATCCTGACATTGAAAAAAATTCATGAGATACTTTGGAATGTTGTCGCCCTTTTCCATTTTGATCTTCCTGAGTTTATCTTTGAGTGCCAATTTCCTATGGTCGCTGCTGCTTTGGAAAATATCTTTCAAATCCTTCCACATAGCATATGGTATGGCTTTCCCATGAAGGCTTGAGACAATGTGGTCTCGTACACCTTCCAACATAATCATCCTCACCTTTGCCACTTTCTTCTTCCATGCATCAAGTAATGCAGCATCTATCGAAGCAAGCTTAGGAACATCACTGTCAATGAATTCCTTCAAGCCATTATCTTCAAGCACCGCCTCCATCCTATCCTTCTAAGAAATGTAGTTCGAGCTGCTGTCAAGTGCATACTATAGTCACAAGCCATTGAAATCCTTTTCGATGTTAACTAAACTGTAGCACCAAGAAAGAATTTCTGAAAATTCGAATTCTTTCCACCAACAAAATCAGCTCTTGCTTCACAATTTCAATCTTTTGTGCTCTGATACCATGTAGAAATTTAATACAAAATATGTATTGCCTGGATTCCCCTGATTTAACAATTATATGCCACTCTTAAATACATAATCACTTCTACAAAATCTTTGCGGAATTTAAAACACAATCGCCAATAGCAATATCATGAAGAAAGATCAATCACACATAACACAAATAATTTACTCCGAGAAAAGCATATAGCTAAAAACCCCACTATTTTATATTATGTATTATATCATGGATCATGAAACAATTACATTCAAAGCTCCAATCCAAGAGCTCTCAATAAAATAGCTACTGTCTCACACTGTCATACAAAAATTGGCAAGTTCCTTAGCCAATTTACTGCCCCCAGACAGCTTGCCTCCACTGCGCAATCCCAGCTAATAGCAATCCCCGAATGAATGGAATCCTGCTTGCCTTGACTACGCAATCCTCATGGGCACATCCAATGTGTGTGTGGTTTCATGTGTGCAACCGATAATCATCACAACTGATAGTCAATTTGTCCCTTTCACCTACATCTCAACCGGGTCTCCACTGGATCTGACATGCATGTAGTTAATAGCAGTAAATATTCAGTTTCATGTGAGACCACTGATTGTGAATTAATTAATACTTAATTCACTTGATCTCTCACTAGTGTATCTTCAGTTACAACTAGCACGACTGAGTTTAACTCACTTAACTTAGTTAAAATACTTTACAACTCTCATAACTACACTTCCAACTTCGAATCACTCAGTTACAACTAAGTCCACTTGCATGTCCCACCAACCAACCACTCAACTCGAAATTCACTTAGATAAATGATTTTGCACTTCAGTTAACTATTTACTAGTGCTCATTGAGAATAGATTATTGTTTATTGTCCAACTAATATTAAGGGATAATAATAGTTGACATGCATCTATAAATAGACATCTAGTCTATAAATAGAACTTGAACATACATCTATAAATAGACCTCATCTATAAATATAATTTTCTCATCCATCTATAAATAGGCATCCACCTAAAAATAGCCTGAGGCTCCATCCTAGTGTAGGTGCATAATTTTCACTAGGATCTTCTTGTTGAATCTCAACATAGAGTGCTCTTACCATTTCATAAGTTTTGGATGCATCCTGTAGAATGTTTTTGTTTCCTTTATTAATTTCGAATTAGATATCAAGCAGTTTGGTTGTTTCATTCATCATTTTCTTTTATTGATTCAGGAGCACACGAGTTGAATTATCATTGAGAGTTTGAATTAAGAACGAGATTGTACTTTTTGAAATCAAAGAATTAGTTTGTAGGTTTTGTTTCAAAGCATGAGTGTTGCAATTTTTATTTCAGAGCAAGAATGATTTATAAATTTGAGCAAGTGTGAACATAGTTTAAATTCTTTTTGATTTTTCAATCAAGAGTGTGTTTTATTGAGAGATGATTTTGTTCTTTTAGAAATCAATTTTTCTTCAAGGCACATTTCAGATATATTGCAGAGTGCGTGTGAGTTTTTATGAGTGAAATTTTATTTTACAAATGTGACATTAACTTATGAGTTTTATATATTTAATGGTTGTGTGGATTTCATAATTAGATACAATTTTACAAAGTGTGATTATCTTTCTTAGAATTAGTTTCATTGAATAATCCAATCATGTGCACTGAAAATTTAATTTGACTTAGATAACTACGATTCCTAGCACATATAGTGCACTAAAACTGCATCAGTTTACTAGCCCTGGTCGATAATTTATGTAATCAATTTAAGAAAATTAAATTAACAAAAATTTTGGCTTCGTTTCCAGGGAAGCGTAAATAGGAGTCTTGTCTTTTTATTTTGACAATATATAAACAAACAAAAAAAAAAATACATCCATAGGGAAAGATATTCTAGAGGTAGATTTGTAAGTAGAGGTAGGAGTTTAATTCCAACAACACCACTCACCCCACCACGACCTCGTAGTGCCACACCATCCACCAAAACTCGTATACCATCCATTGCAGGCAGACATAGACTTCCCAAGGTACTGAGATCTGAAATCCAACATAGAGATTCACCAACCTCATCAACAGAGTCTACTAGAAGAAGAAGATCCTAAATCCCAACAGAAGGAGGATTTTTCCTAACTTCAACTGGAGAAAAAATTATAGCTCAAGAACTAGAGTTCCCTAGTGAAGAAGAGGAAGAATAAACCTATTTCAATATACCATTGATATAGGAACCAAAAGAACTAGAAGAGGAACTAACAAATCCAATTTTGGAACCCTAAATTAGTTTTAAATAATCTACAATGGATGGGGAAGGGGAAGGAGAAGAACACAATGTAAAGGATGAAAATTTTAGGATTGGAGGTGGAAGAGGACCTAGGTTGGAGGAGGAAGAGGTGGAGGAAGAGGAAGAGGAGGAGGATGAGATAGAAGAGAACCAGATCTTGTTGGGTTTCCTATCTTTGATGAAGATACTACATTAACAATGAAAAATATCTCACCCTTTTTCCTTCCTCACTTCCACGGATTAAAAAGTGAGGATCCTAAAAAATTTCTTTTTGGGTTTGAAGTTTTATGTAGATCTTATGACTATTTTCTTGACTCTCAAAATTTGAAATTTTTTCCAGCAACTGTTAAGGATGCAACACTAAAATGGTTCACAGGTTTAATACAAAACTCTATTAGAAAATGGGAACAAATTAAAACTGCATTCTTAGAGAAATACAAGGATTACTGCATGCCCCATAACCTTAAGGATGAATTTTTTAAAATGATGCAAAGAGAAGATGAAAATTTTGTGGATTTAATTGAAAGGTTTAGCTACAATCTTAAGAGAGCTAAAATGGAAAATTTAGATGAAGACACTTTGAAAGCTCTCATATTAAAATCCATTAGAGATGAATGGACAGATCTTCTCAACTTAATGGGTAAAGGGGATATTTCTTAGTTAACATTATCAAATATTTCTGAGTTCTGCATACACATTTAAGGAGGAAAGACAAAAACTGGAAAAAGTCCAAGAGATCCCGTTATTTCTAGGATTAATAAATCTACGATCGAAACAGTAAGTGGGGATGAAATAGGAAATTTGATTGATTATTTTAAGACATAAATTTTGTTAGATTTAGTGAACAAATAGATATATTAAAATACAAAAAAGAAAGAAGATGAAAATGCTGCTATATCCATCTTTTGTCCTAAGTGCAGAAAGAAACATGCCTTGAGAGAATGTCCTCTTGACTTGAAGAGTGTAGAAACTTGTGTTATATGTGTGGAAAACCATGATACTAAAGAATTTCCATTAATACCAGGTCTTAAAGATGCTTACCAAGAGGAAATAGTGCAAAATCAGGTAGAACCTCTTTGTTTCATTGCCAAGAGACCATGGCAAAATCAATGATTTAATACCCAAAAATATGCACAACCACCACAAAATAAATGGACTGCACCCATGCCTTGGAAAACTTGGCCTCGACCTTGGGCACAAGGATGGAAAAATCCTTCTAGAATATATCCTCAGTACTCTCAATACCCTCAACCTTATCCTATGTTTCCACCACAATATTTTTTTCAGTCTAGTCAACCACCTCAAGCTCAAACTCAAAATCCAAACCCACAAATTTCACTACCATTTCCACAAAAACCAAATCGATTGCCTGCCCAACCACTTCCAAACCCAAATAATAAAAATTCACATCCTGTTTACAATGTGGAAGGACAAAATTTCCAAACTTATATGATAACTCCATTAGATCTAAAAAAATTTCAACCTAGATCTGGTAGAGTATTGGAAAAGAAGTCACCATCAGTTGTTATTCATGAATCTGAAAAAGAGAAATATATCAATGAAAAATAAAAACTTCTAAAACATGCCACCCCTACACATTCTGATGATATTCAAATAAAATCAACTCCTATTATGGAACAACCTTCAATATCTGCTTCAAAACCACCTTTTCTTGAGAGATTAAGAATTGATGAAGGGGTAGAAAAATAAATTTTATTACCTGATTATGATATGTTAGATGAACTAAAGAATTTTTGCACAAAAATTACTTTGCTACAGGCCATTAAAGAAATATCATTTTTTTCAAAGGAAATTAGGGAGTTAAGAATTAAGAAACCAGGAAGGAAAAGAAAGGAATTCAAAATAAGTAAACTAGTTAGAAATTTTAGATATCATGATGGGTAAGACAACAATTCAAAAATATCTTGATCTAGGAAGTCCCATTGTGAAAAGATACATCAATGATGTTGAGATACCAAATACATTAATTGATTTAGGAGCAGCCATAAACATCACGAGTAAACCAACTATGGATCAACTAAAACTTCCTAACCTTCAATAAACACCTACACTATTACAGTTAGAAAATAGATCTGTAATCAAACCTGATGGTGTATTAGAAGATAGAGATGTATCCTTACATTATTTGGAATACCCTGTTGATTTCATGATTTTAACACCCACGAATAACTTAGGAGGAAATCCATTGATTCTAGGAAGACCATGGCTAGCTACAACTGATGCTTTTTATAAGTTGTATATCTGGTGATATGTTTATATATGGTGGGAGTTCAAAAAAGAAATTCGCACTGTATCCATCTGCAAAAACAACAATAGAAGTAAAAAATGAAGAATGGATAGATGATGAATTTGATATAAGACCAATCTTTTCACAAGTAGATGAAGACGATAAAATTATGAATTTAATGGAGAATAACGACTCTTCCTCATATTGTGAATCTAGTAAAAGTTTTGAAGAACAATATAATATGGAATATTTATCATCTCCTCAATTATCTTTTCATTTTATCGAAAAATTTTGCAATTCTACAATAGAAATATTCCGAGGAAAAACTTTGAATATTAATAATAATTTGGAAAATTTTAAAAAGAAAGAATTAATGAAGGTGTTACAAGAGCATTCCTTTGCTTATCACTACAAGAAAAAATCACATTGGTGAGGGGCGAAAATGGTCACCATAATCTCATTGGTGAGGGTCAAAAGAGCCTTCGTCACCAAAAACTGAATGTCACCAAAGGTGGCGTCGCCGAAAGTATAGGTGTTGTGGTGACATTCAAGGTCCATCACCAATAATGATTTATAGTGATGGATAGTGACCGTCACCATTTCATATGAGCAATGGTGACGGACAATAGCCTCCGTCACCAAAAAACTGAACATCACAAAAGGTGGCGTCGCTGAAAGTATGTGTTGTGGTGACATTCAAGGTCTGTCATGAATATTGATTATAATGATGGATAGTGACCATCACCATTTCTTATAAACAGCAACGATTTTTTGTGACGGACCTTTCATGGCTGTCACTATTGGTGCATATATATGGCGACGTTCATTGACCGTCACCATAAAATCATTGGTGACATCAAGGTCCGTCACGAATAATGAATATAATGACAAACAGTGACCCTCACCATTTCATATCAACAACAACGATTTATGGTGACAGACCTTTAATGGTCATCACTATTGATGCGTATATATGGTGGTGTTCATTGACCGTCACCATCTCATATTTTGGTGAGGGTCGAAAAATGTCACCATAAGCTCATTGGTGATGGTAAAAAGAGCATCTATCACCAAAAACTGATCTTCATCATTCCCTATGAGTATCAGGGCACAATGGAATCGAACCACCAACCTCCTGCTTGTAAAGACGGTGCTCTTCCATTGAGCTAGCAGCGTTTAAAGAATTAAACTTTAAACTATAAATTGCCCCTAAAGGTGCAAATATACACCAAAGGAATAAGAACCAAGAAAACTGAAATAATTCAGTGTCCTTTGTTCTATTTTTATTCTATGACATTCTACAAAGTATGATCTTGATCTATGATGTATTTGTGCCAAGTGGTTCTAATTTAATAGTAAATGTTATATTCAGATAAAATAAGTGAATAACTGAGAGGCCTTATGGGCTAATTTTTAATCCTTACACCAAAATATCTTAATATTCAATTCTATGGAACAACTCGTTCAAAGTTCAAATTGAAGTATATTTTAAATGGAAAGCCTAAAACTAGCTAAGTAGTTTACAAGTTAACATTTTAGATATAACTTATGTTCAAATTATATGAAAAGTTATGCCATAACCTTGAAACTTGTTTCTTAGCTAAAAGACTTTCTTAAGTCAACAATGACAAAGAAAGATAGTCATGGCGAGCAAAATTCTCTTGTTTTTTCTAATGAGGGTGCATGTAACTTGATAAAGGTTGTATGAGAGTATCAAACCATAAACAGTTTCACTAAAACATGGAAATGACAAAGTCTTGTTAAGCAACAAAAGTTTAGTTGAATATATGAAAAGCATCGAGCTTAATGATATAATTAAACTAAAAGTATCTGTAAAAAAATGAAATTTCCATCATATACCATCTGCTTTGGTTAGTGCTTCAGAAAGAGAAAGTGCAATTGCATGATCTAGCTCCTCATCTTGATTCTGTAATGGACCATCTTGAAAAAAAATGTCCACATACAACAATCAATGATATCGTATTGGTAAGACTTTTGATATAATCTATCAAAGCATGTACTATGTAGGAGAATAACTGGAAAGCACAACTAGAAATTTGAATCACAACATAACAATATAAAAGAACATGCAACAGGAAAGGAACAACTCCACAGTTTGATAAATATGAATAATCCATGAACCTATTCTTATATATTGATATAGATAACGAAATAGAAATCTATATTTATGAAATTCAAGTATCACACAAAAAATATGCACAAGTATGAAAAGGAATATGCACAAGTACATGTTCGACTATAATAACAACTCACTCCTTCCTCTATTTATATGAGCGGTAAAGGGGATTTACAATAACAAGTGGACCTAGTCCACTACAAGCAAACTTGAAAGACACATTTAGGTCCACCCATGTGAAGCACTCTACTCTACGTGACGTGTGTCGGCATCAAAGGTGACAATGATTAACAAGCAAGCCCTCCATGGCATGAGCACTACTCCCCAAGGTCCAACAATCCTCCAAAGGTCCTAAGCTCCAATGCATCTCGTAGGTCATGTGTCTCCTTAAGGACAATACATATCCACTCCCTCAACCCAAGAGTTCACATTTCAAGGGATTTTATGTGCTCATGTTGATTTTTGGATGTTTTTGTCATGGTGAAATACCCAACTCTCACTAGCACATTTGGCCCAATTTTTGACGGCCAAATCGTCGATATTCCAACATATAGGTGTCCCAAGAGCGACACTTTGAGGCGGGACAAAACGTGGTTATCCATTACGTCACAATTCCTACACTTAAATAAAGTGTTAGAAGAGTGACACATTTTCTGATGTTTCCAGACGTCCATCGCTCTTCCAAAGTTATCCAAATCGTCGCTATTCCGACGTCATCAAAGGCAACGCTATTCCGACGTTAGCCAAATCGTTGGTCTATCGACATTATCAAAATCGTCGCTATTCCGACGTCAGTTAAACCGTCAATCTTCCAACAATCCATAACTGTCAGTCATCCGACGTTCCATAAAGATCCATATATGTCTGTCTTCCAACGAGCCATAACTGTCGGTCTTCCGACGTTTATCAGGTTTTCAAAATAATGTCGCAATTCCGACATTAGCTCTTCCAACGTTTAAAGCGTCGCTCTTCCGACAACTTTAGCGTCACTCTTCCGACGGATATAGAAACTCTCTTCCTACATTTATACTGTCGCTCTTCCGATGGAAACTAAAAAATATTTTAAAATTTTTTATTGTTGCTCAAATGGTGTGCTGATGAACTTCTGTTCCATAGTTTCTTCAGTCGCAGCTACTGAAGCATCTTCTGTGCTAATGTCCCAACATATTTATGGTTGAATAGCTTCAGATACTCCAGATCTTCTACATTATGGTCAATTCTGTCATTCTTAGTATCTAATGACTGAAATCCACCTTTTACACTGTCATCCTGCAATACAAACTCCATTTTTCACTGGCTGGCTACAAAATTTTGTTCCATTTTGTCATTTCTACAAGTCTCAGATTGCTCAGTGGTACTGATTTCCGAGTCAAACTCAGCAGTCTCATCAGCTATTGTGTTAATTTTCCAATCAATATCATTTGAGTAAATTTCCACCACAAATGTTTATTCCTGTTCTTTAGTCAGAGTTGTAGTAGCTGCAACCTCAGAACTTGAAAAAACATCAAGAATAGGAGGGTTGTCATGAAGATCTCTTAAACTTGGAAGCACAATTCCTACAACTTTCCCTTTTTCTGTATGTGCATGATCAACAAACATTTGGTAGAATCCCAATGTTTTTTGAACAGAATCACCACATAAAATCTCCACAATCTCAGCAAATGTTGATGGAAGTGTTTTAGCCATTTCCAGAAGTTCTAACCTGACATAATACCCACTCTGCCAGCAAACAATAAAGGCTGCCTTGATTGACAGACATCACCCATATGGGGGTAGTGTGGTGGATACATGTGATGCTGTATTCCCACGGAGTGCATCTGAAAACCATGAAATTATTTTTTTCCATCCACAATTTGATGATCAAGGAGTCTTGTGTGAAACAACGAAAGCCAATTATGCTTTGGATAATAAAATAACCCTTAATATTTGGTATAAGTATTTGACTTGTCTATGTATAATTTCAAGAGACCACTTTATTCGTTGCCCAAATCTGTGTGACAATTCCTTGATACTAATACGAGGGATTCGTCTTGAGGAAAATAAAAAACTAGCCATCCAATAGAAATATATTCCCATGTATTTGAAAAACAAATTAAGTATGATGTCAATACCCAACGTTAGAAAAAAATGCAGAATATCTGATTGTGTGAATTAGTTATAAATGAAAATATAGTAGACTCCCATTCCCTCTTAATTTATCTCATTTATTACCAACAGAGATATGTATACTTTATTCCTTTTTAAGGGTTTTCATCATTCATTGCATAAATTAAGGAACTTTTTTGAATCAGCATTTTCTGTTTGGTCACCTCTAGAGTTCATATCACCTCCATCATCCAAAGACTAAATTCTGTGTGACTTTTTTGGTTCGGCTCAAATGCCTTAAATCTTTTATTGTAACAATTCTTCCTGGAATGTGTGCTTTGGTTTCATAGCATGCACATGAAAATAAAAATGTACTGGAAACCAGTGAAAGATAACGAGGGAAAGTTTCTCCAACAATGGAGACTTGTAAAATTTTACTTAAGTAGGAGAGTTTTATTTTTTTCTAAGGTTGAATCTGTTTCTTTCATGGAACAAATAAGTGCATAAGCACATCATAGGTCAGAGAGGTAGATGACAAGAATAACAAGGGTACCAGGAAAATCCTGACTTAAAAAACCCAATAAGGCAAGCATATTCTCCTGCACACCGAGAAAAAGGGGATTGTACCACAAATACCCTACCCTAAAAAAGGGATAAATGGCAATAATATACTCCGATGAAGAGAAACATAATTGACATCACAACAAAAGAAAACTTTGACTTTCACAATCAAAGCCAACTCCTTAAATCTAATCAAATCCTAAGATCTAAAAGGGGAAGAATCCTCCTGAAAAGTACTTTCACATCAAATTTTAAGGTAATTGCGATGTAACTAAGGCTTCTATGATTATCAGAAGTGCATGAAGAGAAATAAATCATATTACTCTCTTCTCTCACTGTGTCATTCTTAGTCTCTTTCAGTTGACAATAAATATTTCATCCATTTCTCTATTCTTAGCATGAATCTTTTCTTAACATTCATGCTAGATTTGTTATATAGGACGAGTAATGGAAATGGGTTGAAAAGCCAATTTCTCTAAACATGAAATATATATTGCACAATATGCCAATAGAAAAGCACCATTAACAAGGAATTTTTTCTATTTTCCAAATTTTCTTCTAAAATATAATTACTAAAAGTACTTATCACATGTTATAGCATTTCTAGAACCTAACATGGCACACAATCAAATTTATGCCTCTCTTTTACGCTGTTTACTATGCTGCTTAAATTAATATAAAATGTGATTAGCACAAATAATATACAATCAACACAAGACTACTTAAGGCCAAGAGAAAAGCCTTAGGTTTGAGTGTGCCTTAAGTGCATAACCTACTAAAGAATATTTTTAAATCTAAACAAAAAACTCATCTCACTGATAAGTTCTCTGAACAAAAGCATCCCAAAAAGTTCTCCAGCTACCCTGGTAAAGCTGTTGATAATTGAGCATGCACCCAGAATGGCAAGCAAAACCAACAAGAATGTAGTCCACACACATACCATGTGTATAATCAGTAGAGTACTTGTAGTTATTTAATGTGAATGCACACATATTTGCATAAATATCTATTGTTCTTAATAAAAAAACTACAGAAATACATCGTACTGCAGGTATCAGACATTCTACTATTGCAATTTAGAATGAATTTGTAACTTGTTGACACAAGGGGATCAAATTTGAAGTGCATACCATCCTGTCCAAGCAAGAAACAACTTTGGGTCTACTTCTTCTTTGTCTTTGGAAAATTTGTACATGAATGTATACATAAGCACAGTAGGTTCAGCCACCCCAAGAATTAACAAAGGCTGACCTCCGAAAATAGAATGGATGATGCCACATATTGTAGTGGATGATAGTGTTTGAACTGCGGTCAAGATTCCATCTGCAGTGCATTTTGATACTCAGTTTTTAATAGCATTTATCAGTAAAGCCTCAAGCAAGAAAAAAATTCAGCTTTTATTAATCCTATTGCTATTTTTTCCCATATTTTCATGCTTTTGATATGATCCAGCTTTCTCCACTTTTGGCCGTCCATATAGAGGTCGCTGGTAAACTTAGTTAAATACTCCAACATGACTGTAATAGTACTAATGATAACGGAGCTATAGAAGCTAGTATTGCTTATTACACTAAAATTGAGGTGCTATAAGTGATATCGTAATTAATGATCACCTGTTCATGGGTGAAATTATTGACCAATTTCAATGGAAGATTCATTTGAATAACTAAAGTGATTGGAAAATTTAAAGAATGAATTTTTTCAAGGGATGAATGTTAATATGCCTGCAATGAATGCTTGTTAGTCAATACTATTACATGAAAAATATTCCTTTCATATATTACTAGTTATGCCACAAAGACAACTTCACTCGTATTAGACTTCCTATGGAGGAATTCAACTCTAGATGCAGCAATATGGAGTGCACATATGGTAGATTTCAATGAGGTCTATTACTTTTACAGATGATAAATAATATTCAAATCCCTTTCCCACAAAAAAACTTGCATCTCCTTGTGATATAGATATAGTGGAATGAAGTTTGCCTCTGTCAAAGTGTAGATCAGACCAAGGCCCCTAATTGATATATGGACCTTGAATGTACATGAAGTTGCAAAAGCCTTTCCAACAGCCTCCTAGTAATTTAGAACAAATTTATTTTTCCAAGATATATCTCGAGTCCTTCAGTGGAGTTTATCTCTAATGCCAAAACTTCCTCAAGTGTGCTACCTTTTTTCTTAGAATAATTTTCAAAAGACCAGTTAAAGCATACTGCAATGATTCTCAGAATCATTTCTCTTGTATTTCCAAGAGATATCAAAGAGTCCTTAAGTGCAGTTTATCTATAATGCCAAAAGCTCCTCAAGTGTTTCACCATTTTTTTACAATCGTTTTCAAAAGGTCATTTCTTAAAGCATACTACAATGCTTAGAATCATTTTCAAAAGGTAATTGGGTCATAGTATGGAATGCGCATGCGCAAGGGGATATTTAATCATACTACAATGCTTATAGTCATTTTCAACAGGTAATTGGGTCATAGTATGGAATGTGCACTTACAATGGGCTATTTATGAATATATGTGTGCATAACTACCCTTGTAGACAGGTTGGATATCTCTTGAGGACATTTTAACCAATGTCCATCACGGATTTTGGGGCTTTAAAGGGTATTTTAGGGTTCATATTTCTTAATAAGCAGGGTTCAAGTTTTAAAGCCTTCGCATTTTTGGTATAATGCATTTAAAGTTTTAGGGTCTAAGATTTAAGATGTAGGATGAACTAGCTCAAGAACATTGGATACTGGACTTGTTTTTTTTTGACAAATTCGGTTTCTATGTTATATTCCAAAAAAGGGGGGAGATAAAGGCTCCAAGATTACAAAGTAGAAAGCTGTCTCTATGGATTAGAGGACAGCGGCGATGCTTTACAATTCCTTTAGATCTAGAATTCGAAAGAATCAAAAATATTGAGAAGTTATAGATATAGAAAAACTGTGCTAAAAGCATAACATATTCAAAAGTCATAATGAAGAATGAGGAAGAGATTAGTCGATATATAAGTGGCTCATTTGGCGAGCAGTAGAGTTCTCCAGATTTTCATCATTTCCGACATTCTTGAGATTGTTGGAGGTGGTGCCAGGAGTACTGAGCTTGTCCATCATATACTTTATAATTTCAATTGATTCATCAATGTGAGCACATTTTTTGGAGAGATTATCCAACTGTTTTTGAAGGGAAGAAACTCTGGAGAAGAGAAAATTAACATCGGCCGCATGCTTTTCTTCGAGGGCTTGGACATCGTTTTTAATCTTGTCATCCAAAGTTCGTTGGTGGGCGCGGATCTGTTCGAGCTCAGCCTACAAGTCTACGCAATGCAGACAATCTTCGCTTCTGGCCATGAAGAAAGTCGGAAGAGAAGGAAGACAGAGCAGACGAGAAGGCCGTAAGGCCAAAGTAACCCACAGTAAAAAATAGTGAGCAAAACAGTTAAAGGAAGCGACCAAACAGTAATCGCTTAAGAAGTTGAGGCAGATTCAGAGGCTGCTGGAGGCGGAGAATGGATTGCTAAACTTCTGGTAGAGGAAGACTAATGCTGGCAAAGGATAGATTGAGAGGTGGGATAAAGGGAAGATCGTGGCAGATTTTATAACAAGGTCCCAACAGTTGCACCCAACGATGAAGAGGGATAGCAGTAATAAGATCACGAGATGGGTGTGGCTAGAGGTACAAGATGAGTAGAAAATTCAGGGAAGTCAGAAGAGAGGATTGAATAAAATCTGCAAGCAACAAAGGTCATGATCAAGGAGGGGGAATGATTTGAGAGGATTCATTACAAATCAGGTGGCTCGGAGATCGAGTACATGCACGATTAGCTAGATGATCAGCATCTTTGTTATGGGAGCGAAGGATATGATGAAAGGAAGCTTGATTCATATCTCTGAGGAGGATACAACACCTGCAGATAATTTGATTGAGGGAAATATTGGTAATAGGCCTGTTGGAAACCATATATTTTATAATGATGGCCGAATCCCCTAGGATCACGGCATTGGAAATATTTAGATTCTTTAGGAGCTGCATCCCCTGGAATAGAGCAAGTGCTTCAGATCTGTTGTTGGAGGCAATCCCGAGACTCCATTCAAAGGCCATCAAGGGAATTCCAAGAGCATTTCTAATAATTCCCCCGGCACCAGCAAGGCCCGGGTTTGATTTGGAGGCACCATCGAAGTGGACAGTGGGTCTTCCACTGGCTTTGATCCATTCCGAGAGTTCTTCATCCTTGAAACAAATTTTCGAGGAGATTTTTGATCTATAATGAGGCCTGATGGAGGGGATGTGTCCTGGCTTCCTCGCCAGCAAATATTTTAGAAATATCTTCTCTTCCACACTCAAGTCAATTAACTCAAAGTTGTGATTGCTTTTGGAGCATATGGTTTATAGAGTGAGACTCTAGGTTTTGTTATATAGCTTGCTACTAGAGGTCACCTTGTCTCTAAAGATCTTGTTATTTCTAGCTATCCAAATATTCCACATGGCCATATATGGCAAAGTGTTCCAGATCCTACAAGTGATTTTTTTCTTCTTATTGGTCCATGGATAGTTGGTATTCTAGGCTTTAAGAAAATCTGTAACAAAGAGAAACGAGGACCAATCGAGCTGAACAAATTCAGTGAGCACAGTCCAACACTAAGTGGTGAAGGGACATGAAATAAATAGATGATGGATCGTTTCCTCGTTGTTGTAGCAGTTGGGGAAAATTGAGGGACCAATGAAGCCACTTTTTTTGAGATTGTCTAATGTTAGAATTTTACCTCTAATGAGTAGCCAGGAGAAGAATTTGATCTTCGGGGTTACTTCAGTCTTCTAAGCCTCTTTCCAATTTGTCCAGATAGGTGCTGGGAAAAGATCTTTGCACAGAGTCTGATAAGCAGATTTTATAGAGAAGGCCGAACCTGTGGGGTCCCACCTATAGCCATCTATGTTGTTTCGAGCTATGGGGGTAGAGCATTGAAGATAATTTTGAAGGTTTTGAAGTTTTTCTGCAAGGTGAGGGGGGGAAGGAGGAAATTTCCAGCCAACCCACATGAGGTTATGGCTGTCCCATTTTGAAATCTGGTTCAAATAGCTATATCCCATATTGCTGAAATAACGAAGTATATTCTGAGAGTTCAAATTGTCAATAATAGGAGAGTTTCCCATAATTTTATTTGCACTGATGTTGATGTTTCTTCCCCCTCCGGGAACTTTAGAAATATTCTGAGCTAGAAGAGGGATAAATTTTTTGCACGAGGACCAGATTTTGGTACAAGGTCGACTAGGGATCTCGTGAGAGAAGAGATGATGCCTGGAGGAGTTAAGGTATTTAACTTCCAACACCAATTTCCACTAGGACTATTCCCCATTTATGAATCTCCAAACAATTTTTGCACCAAAGGATTGATTCAAGAGCTTGGGAGGCCGAATGCTAAGACCTCCATGTTCCTTGTCTTGAATAACTTGGCTCCACTTTACAAGATTGTATTTTTTTTTCGTTCTTTCCTCCTTGCTAAAGGAAATGCCTTAAAATGGCTTCCATCTTAGAAAGAATGCTAGCAGGCACTTGAAGGAGAGTGAACTGATATAGGGGGAGGGAGGATAGTCTCGATTTGAGAAGAATGATGTGTCCAGCAGGATTAGGCCAATAAGACCCCCATTGATGTACTTTTATTTTCATTTTATCAATAGTAATATTCCAGAATTCTACCTTTATGGGTAGGATACTAACTGGCATGCCGAGATAGTTGAAGTGATCCCAGTTTTTCTTGTAAGGGACGCCAAAGATAGAAGCAATACTATGGAGAGTGAGATTAGAAGTGTTCCATCCGTAGACACAACTTTTGATATGATTGATGAGACCCCCTGAAAACATCATAAATTTATCCAAAATATTTTTGAATCGATGAGCTATAGTGTTAGAAGCTCCTCCCATAAGTAAGGTGTCATCTGCGAACTGAGAATGATTCATATTTTTTACACCATTGCCATATTTGATACCAGTTATGAGACCGACCTGTCTCATATGATCGAAGGCTCTGCTGAAGGATTCTGCCATTAGGATGAACAAGTAAGGAGAGAGGGGGTAGCCCTGTCTCAGACCTCTAGAAGCTTGGAAAGAAGGGGCTAGCCTCCCATTGATGAGGTGTGAGATCCACGGGCCAGTGATGCAAGCTTTAATCAGGTCAAGGAAATTGTGATCAAATCCCATTTTTTGGAGAACATCGAGGAGGAAGAAATTCCTTACCCTGTCAAAAGTGTTGGAGAGGTCTAATTTCAGGATAAAGCCTTTTTCATTTCGGGAGAAGCTAGAGTGGATAGCCTCTTGGACAAGAAGGATAAAGTCCGAGATTTGTCTATAGGATAAGAATCCTCCCTGATTTTCTGAGATAAGACTATTCATGAGGGGTTTGAGGCGGGTGGCTAGAATTTTTGTGATAATCTTGTAGGAGGCATTGCATAGGGATATGGGGCAAAATCTGGCAAAGGAGGAAGGACATTTCTCCTTGGGGATGAGGGCAAGGAAATTTTAGTTTGTATAGCCCCCAATTTTCTTCTTACAATGAGTCCAGTGAATCATTTTCATAAAGTCTTTTTTGATGAGTGGCCAATGGGCTCGATAGAAGGAGATTGGGAAACCATCCAGGCCAGGAGCTTTGTCTGGGTGGAGGGCCCAAATAGCTTCTTCTGCCCTAGTTTCAGAAAAGTCCCTATTAAGGGTGTTGTTGACTTCTTCAGTGATCAGAGTTGGGAGATATTGAATAAGGTCAGAGTAGTCTTCAACCTCTTTATTTTCAGTGAGAAGGTCTTTATAATGCACTGTAGCTGCATGTTTTATCGCTTCTTGCTCAATTTGAAGAATCCCTGTGTCATCTCTAATGGAGTCGATATTGTTTCTAGCCTTTCGGATAGTAGTTTTCTTATGGAAAAAAGCAGTATTCTTGTCACCGTCTTGAAGCCATAGATTTCTTGATTTCAACCGCCATTTCTCTTCCTCCTCCCTATTAATTCGATAGAGCTGCCAGTATAAGTCCTTTTCCTGCTTGAGCTGATATTGAGTTGGTTCTTTCTTTTCAATGTTGGCATGTGCTTCCTGCAATTTTTCTTTAACTTCCTGTTTGCGCTATTCTGGTTCCTTGTAATGATACGTGGCCCATTCTTTTAAGGCTTTTTTTTTTTTCAATTTTTTTTCCCATATAAACCCAGTCAACCCTTCGACATGTTGCATCCAAACATCCCAGACGAGCTAATTGGCACCCAGGAACTCATTCCATAGAGGATTATATTTAAAGGGGATAGGCCCAAGAGGCCGCTGTTCATTCAAGGAGAGAGTAATTGGATAATGATCAGAGGTGGTGAAAGCAAGCACATTGGCTGATGCTGAGGAAAATCGAGAGAGCAGAGAGACATCAACCAAAATCATATCAAGCTGTTCCATAATGTTATCTTTTCCAAGTCTCCTGTTGTTCCAAGTATACTTGCGATTTTTGGGCACTATGTCAACAAGTTCCTGTTCTTTCATGATGTTTTCTAGCTGAAGTCTGAAGGGGTCGTGACCAAATATCCCACCCCTCTTCTCATTCGAGTGCATAATTAGATTTAAATTTCCCCCCAGAATGATGTTTCTATTGTCTTCATTATTCATATCTTCTTTCAAGGAGGCCCAACATAACTCTTTTTCTTTGTAATGATTTGGGCTGTAGATGTTGTAAACAATTATCTGTTGCTGATCTTTGATGCTTTACAAAGCAATTTTGAGCCAGTGAGAATTGACAGTGTTACCTTTGAGCTGCCATTTTTTTTTCCCAAAGGGAAGTAAGCCCCCCCCCGAGGCACCTCTAGATTCAAGAAGAGTACCTTCATAGAGTGTTTCTTTGCTAATGATTTTCTGCATATCCACTTTACTTTACTTTGTTTCCTGAAGAAGAAGGATTTCAGGCTTTTCAGATTTAATGAGATCTCTTAGGGCTATTGATTTAGAGGGGTGCCCCAGACCCCTACTATTCCAAGAAAGGACCTTCATCATTTCAAAGGGGATGAATGAAGGTTTTCTCTCCCTCCTTGACTCTTTTGCCCTGAATCTTTGTTATTCTATCCCAATATGTAGTTTTCAATGGGGTTTTGAGAGCCCATAGCTATGCCTTTTTGAGTGTTTTCATTTCTCTGTTGCCTATTAGTTCGCCTTCTAGGTCCCTTCTTTTTATGAGAGTCCAAAGAGGCACCATGCTCTTTAGAAGAGGTTCTTGTAATGTGGGTGGAGGGAGTATCTTGGGAGGAAGAGGGGAAATCAGGGTGAAGGGGGAGAATGGGGGGGTTCCAAAAGAGGGGGATGAGGGGAGAGGGGGGGATCATCATCCGGGGGAGAAATGGCAGAGAAGGGGTTGGATTGATCCACAGGTTGAGAAGGAACAGAAGGTCCAGATGGCTGACTGAGAGGCTCCGGAGTTTGGGTAGAATTAGAGGGCGAGGGATTGGATTTCGTAAGAGGGGCTCCTTGAGGTTTGGGATTGGGTTTATTTTTCTTGATATTTTCCCAAGGTTGCTCTGATTCCGTGTTTTCAACTTCAACATTTTTAGGACAACGATTAGAAAAATGGCCATATTCATGACATACCTTGCATTTGAAGGGGATTTGCTCATAGTCTATCTGCTGGATGTGCGTCCAATCGTCCACTTTGAGTTTGATAGCTTCAGGGTGACCTTTGACCAGGTCTACTTCAACACAGATTCTGGCATAGGTGAGCATGTTTTCTTTGGGCTCGCTTCTGTCGATGAATTTTCCGATCGCATTCCCAATAGCTTTGACATAATCGTCCCCCCAACAATGCAAGGGAAGGTGTGGCAGACGCACCCAGAATGGAACTGCGTTTGGGACGTCGAGTTCAGGATCGAATTCAGGAGTCCATTTATTGAGATATAAACCATGAGAATCCATAAAATAAGGCCCATTTCGAAAGATCAAATCTTTGTCTTCTTTGGTTTCAAAATGAAAGGTGAAGTAACCTTTGCCACAGAACATGATCGAGATTTTGCCCATAACTTTGTCAAACCAATTTCTTTCAATCCATCTTTGGACCGTCTTCGGGGATGGCCATAGTCCTGTGAATTGAACAATCAGACCTTTCTCCGCAAGGGAAAGCACCACCATGCGAGGAAGAGACAGGGGTAAAACCACTTCCTGAAGTCCATCGAGCTTTTTAACAAATTTAGAGACAACCGAACGAGGTTTGGGAGGGCCTAGAGAGCCAATGAGGTCGGAAAACACACGGGCTTGGGCCACAGAAGCAGGAACTTCCTTGGAGCCCATGAGAAGAGCACAGGGAGGGAAGTGGGGTCAGAAACACGACAACATCCTAGGGAAGTCAAGGAACTAAGAGAGAGCAGCAAAAAAGGCAAAGATTAGAGAGCAGAGGGTAGGGGGCGCTGGGCAGAGGCCCAGACAGCAGTAGGGCTGAGCGTCCTGGCACAGAGCGCAGCCGCAGAGGCGCGGCAGGGGCTAGGTCATCATTGGCAGCTCCAAATCTGCAGAGCGCGCGTTCTCTAACCTTAATAATTGGATACTGGGCTTGTTATGCTATCAGGTTGATGTTATACTCTGCGATTGAGTTGTATATTCTAGAATTTTTGCAAAACCAGAAAATATACTTGGGAAAGATTGTGATTTGAGTTGTCAGTTGATTCACATATTTCCAGGTTCTATCAGCATTGCAGTGCATTGAGCAGAATGAAGTGTTAACATATGAGGTGAGATAATTGTTACAGCTAAAATTCGGCATGTATAGATTTTCACTCTAATCAAATTTTAATATGATAATGTAATTTCCTTTTGGTTGGCAACAAGTGCTGATGCTGGAGGAAACTCTTCTCTCAAATGGAATAAGCCTGCATGATCAACACAGTGCTAAGCGACTCGATATAGACAACATGTCATACGAGGTTTCTCCATACAATTTTTTAACTATATATAGACAAATGGATATGAAATGTGAAGGAATTGATTTGTTTTATTCAGAAATATGACATGTTTCCTCCCCTTATTTATTCAGGAATTGTTAGCTCTAGACGAGTAGATTGGCTATGTTAGCGCAGGACTTAGTGAGGAGACTATTTCCAAGTGTTTAGAGAAAAGCTTGTACTCCTCAAAAACAGAGTATGCTTCTCAGAGTATGGATATTGAAGTCAAATGCAGCATTTTCCAAGTATTTATAATATCTGTGGGGAGATTATCAAAGAATGAAGCAGGCTTGGACTTTAATTTTTTTTGTAGATTTATAGGTTTAGTTGGTAGTTTTAAAGTGTAAAATTTTCTCCCTCTTTAGATTCAAAAACATATGGAAACCCTTGCTTTTGAGAGTACGAAAATGATGGTATGAATTGTTTATATAGGAAGAGTATGAAGAAAGAGATGAGCTAAGTAGTTTAAAGTGCAGTCACAATTATCACGAGGCCTGCATCAAGCAGTGGTTGCTTCAGAAAAGCAAGTGTCTAGTCTGCAATATTTCTGTCATTTCATAGTAGGAAAATTCCGGTCTGCTACATTTTTTTCTGTTTCTGTTAGGCAAATCTTAGGATCAGTGCTTTGATGAAGCAGCAAGCCCTTCCCTTGATTTTATTTCCTTGGCCTGGTGTTTAAACTTTTAGAAAATCTTGTACATGTAAATATCCTTTGTGCAACCTGCATTCTCATGACTATTCCTTTGATAATGTTCTTTTGTTTTTCTGGTAAATTATGCTTATAATATTCCTTCTATAGATATGGCTAGAGTTATTTCCAGTTATATGGCTAGTAACAAGCCCTTCCCTTGATTTTCTTTCATTGTTCTATTTTGTTCATCATCAACTTCTTGTTTTAGGTGGTATTTCCTTTCTCTTCTAATAACCTTGTTGATTTTGTTTATCATCATAACCATTCCCTTTGAAAACTTTTTCTAGGTGGCCTAACTCAATTTAAATGCTCTTTACTAGAGATCTTCATAGCTCTATTCACTAATGTGTTGATTGCACCAAATTTTTATACCGGGAAATGATGTGAACTAGAATATGAGTGTTTGTGTGTATATCTAATTCGTAGACTTGGTGAGCTAGAGAACCATCCTCTTTTCCAAAAATCAAAACATCTATAAAGGGTATTCCCTTAAAAAAATTTATTTCCATTGTGAACTTAATTCTAGTGTTTTGGTTATTCAGATGCTCTAGGGATCTATCTAGGCTTTCTTTCCCATGAGGCCATACTATTTTGGCATCCTCAACATATAAATTTCACCTTTTAGGTTTGAGTGGAAAAAACATGATGGCTTATTTTTCAAAATTCTCCATATATAGGTTGCCTACTGTCAGTGATAGCAGAGAACCACCTTCAATTTGTTCCTAAAACCACCATACTATTTTTGCATCCTCAACATATCATTTTCACCTTTTAGGTTTGAGTGGAAAAAATATGATGGCTTATTTTTCAAAATGCTCCATATATAGGTTGCATATTGTCAGTGATAGAAGAGAGCCACTTTCAATTTGTTCCTAAAGCCACCTTCAATTTGTTCATAAAAAAATCCCTTTGGACTTACAAAGTGAGTAGATTTACAGCATACCTTTACTAGGTTCATTGTCACTTCATCATAGGCTCATTTTCACTTCATCATATTCTTGAAAACCCTTGTGGCTTTATCTCTAAACTTGAGTGAACTCGAGTCAACCCAAAAATAAGCGGAGTTCTACTCAGAAGGGTGAGATTGGTCATGTTTGGTCAAACTCACCAATACTCAATGACTGTGACTAGTCTTGATCAAGGTCAATTGCATACGACTTTTTTTGACTACATTAGCTGAATTATTTTACATTCCATGGCCTTTATGAATATCGTATGTACTTTTGATACATAAAATTAATGCCAACTGAATTTCACAAAGTTGCTAAGTTGACTGTTGATTTTGGGAGTGTCTGAGTTGTGTGCTGGATCCTCTGATCTTGAAATAGACAAAGAATGAGAAGGAAAGGTGGAAAATATAAATCATAAAAATGGTTTAATGAAAATAAAATACCACTGACAATGAAATCTCTTTCTCTTAATCAAGGAGGGAGAACCTCGTTCATATGGTGCTTCTTAGGCATTCACTTGCAGGCTAAAAAAGGATTTAAGGTTTAGAACAGCCACATATATTGTAGAAATGCATGAAAGGTGGTGTGAGAAAGCACATCTGGGGTAGAATCCCCCAGAATGAATTGAATGACATGTGAGGGAAATAGCATTCATTTTCAAATACACAAACTATAAAATGTATATAATTTAACAGAAACTTCCATTTCTTTAAGTGATAAATTTCAAAAACACTTTGTAAGCCAGAAGTGATCAGCAGACCAAAAATAGCTATAACTGCAATTAAAAAAGGCCAACACCCTTTACATAAAAGATACATGAAGCTGGCTCAAATTAAAATATTCCTTCAATGAAAAACTAAAGGGAAACATTCTCAAGATATGATTCTTCATAACTAGAGACACAATGCACAATAGCATTGCTTTCAATCTTATTGAAGAAACTGAAACATTTTAAAGTCCTTGTCAGTCTCCTTGGTGATTTGATAAAACTGTTATTTACTAAACTTCTATCGCATAAATGTATGAAAATGAATACAAAAAGAAAAGCTAAGTAATAAAGCCTATTGAGGGTGAGAGTATCAATAAAATTTAGACATCTTCACAGACAAGTGAGTCTAGAAGACACCTTTGGGAGATATTGCAGAGACAACACAGTGAAACTGACTTCTTCACTACAGCCTTGCTAAAGGACAACACATAGTACAGGAATTGTCCCATGGATTGCCTAAGGATTAAAGAAATATTTACACAACAAACCCAGAAGATAGTTTTCCGACATGCTATTTTTGGAAGTTTATAGATTGAAAATAGCCTAAAACCCATATGAGCTTTTGCAATCTTCGTCCAAAATGGTACTGGATAATCATGTAGATTGTCTTCAGTATTCACTTTAGTCTTTAGACCATTTTTTTTTAAGATTATTCCTATGGTATAACTCGCATTATAAATCAAATCCTTACCGAGAAAACATTATCTAGATTTTTCTTTCATACCTAGCACCTAAACCAATGGAAGTCCGGACTTCAACCAAATGTATTAGAGCAGACTTGCAATAGGCACTCGGGATCAATTTCTTTACTTACCACATCCTTCCTCCAAACCTGCGATAGTATGGTCGCATCCTTCCTCCAAACCTACAATAGTATGGCTACATCCTTCATCAAAACCGGTGACAGTATGGCCGCATCCTCCCTCCTTCCCTGGACAAACCATGAAACCAGAGGGAAATGAACGAGGGAAATTAAAACTTATGATATTTAAATTTTTTTGACATTTTGAAATGAAATACTTGTGTTTTTTAAGGCCACTCAAATTCCATTAAATAAAATGTGTGATACTTTTCTTGGGGTTAATAAGGGGTTTGGGTAAATAAGTGGTATTGTTGATTATAAATAATTATTAATGAGGTTAGATCTAAGACATTTATTTAAATTATTAATTATATAAAATTGTTGAATTTTTATTTCATAAATTAGGGATTGTTGGCTGATTTTTTAATCTAATTATGTGATATTAAATATGAATTATGGTAACTTAAAAACAAGTTTTATGTGGTTAAAAGGGAAGTAGTAATGTTATGGTATGAATGATTATTTTCAATGAAATTTTTGGTTTAGTAAGGATAACTCATCTATGGACATTTTCCATGATTTTTAAGATGAAGTCAATATAGGAAAGGTGATACTTAAAGGGCTCCCACATGCTTTAGAAATTTTATATCTATTGGTTTATAAACATTAGAGGTGGAAAAATATCCTAAGCTCTAGAGCTAAGTTTATTCCAACTTAGCTATATCTTGAACAACAAATTGTTGTTGACGTCAAGGATATGATAGAAATTTGGTGGGTTGTAGCGTAGTCTTGTCATGAAATAAATGTAATGTAGTTACTCGGTAGGTAGGGGGAACCATTTGGTGGAACTTGGCCATAAATGGGACATCTATCCATGCATAGTTTTTTAAGAACAAATGCACCTAGTGGATTATCATTGTACGGGAATCACTTTAGGATATAGGCTACTGTGCACACACTAACTAAAGGGATATTAGTGAAACCCACAAAAGTATTATATGTGATTTTATATAAATAGGTGTTCTTGTGTTCTCATTGGTTAGTTATGGGAAAATGACAATAAAGTAAGAGAAGTTATAGGTGCTTTTATAGAAATAGGTGTTCTTGTGCTCTCATTGGTTAGGTATGGGAAAATGACAATAAAGTAAGAGAAGGATTTGACTACTGGACAATTAGAGGAATGATTCCACACAAAACCAAGCGTGGTGCCGCAAAACTTTCTAGGCTAAGGGCTTTTGAAGGGGTTCCCCCACCATATGACCGGAAGAAGATAATGGTCATTACAGATGCTCTAAAAGTGTTGAGGCTTTAGCTAGGTCACAAGTATTGTCCGCTAGGAGGGCTTTCCAAAGAAGTTGGTTGGCATCACTATGACACTATTACGGAATTAAAAGGGAAGAGAAAGGAAAAGGCTCAGGTATCATATGAGAGAAGGAAGCAATTGGAAAAATTGAGATCAAAAGCAGTGGAGTTAGCCGAAAATTAGCTTGCCCCAGAGATGGAGCTCTTTGCTTCAATAAAGTATTAGATAAGCTGCATGTTGTGCTCAATGAAGCAGTCAATTTTGAAAATGACAAGAAAATATTTCTGAAGATGAGGTTTTTAACAAGAAAGATATAACAACTCAGAAATAATTACACTGTTGATACAATAATAATATAATCCACAAACAACCTTCTCACATTCATGATCTGCGTATATAGTGAATTAGACAGAAGTAAGAACCTGATAAGTAGAATGGAAATGAACAATTTGGGGTCTGTTCAGCAAACCCTTGAAGCAGCAATAACGCAATAACGCACCCTAAACCCTATATTGTGATTTTAATTTGAATAGGCTGCCAAATTAAATTTCCATTTGGTTATTATATTTTTAAATTTGAAACATGGAGATGTGTTTTGTAGATTGTTTCCTAATAAATTTAAACATAAACCTTCCACGAAATTAATAGGGTATTTTTTTCCCCGGATACGGGTGCTAGATAGCTTAGCAGGGCTACATGGGGCGGCCATGTGAATTACCACATGGTGTGCTCATGTGCCTCGGCCTTTGGACGTCCATCACCTTTAATTTTCATGTGGGATGGGCTTTAAAGCCCCATGCACCACCCTCCATGCGACGTACTCGGCGAGTCTCATAATAATTCTCCTCTGCAACATGTTGTTCAATACTGTCGTTGTTTCTATAGCTCTCCCACCCGCTTTGGTTGCTCTCCCTCTAGTTTTCTAGCTTTGGCCCTCCCCTGTTCAGGTGAGAGGATTCTGAGCTCTTGCCTCTGCAACGGTTCCTCAACTATCTGGTTTCTTTCCCAAGTCGGCCTCAATGCCTCATCGTCACCAGCAACGCCTTAGGCGAGCTGGGGGGAGGGGTCTCCCTTCGCATTCTCCTCTGTCTAATACCTTCCCCCAGGACCTGAATCTTCCTGTGGACTGGGCCATGACGGACTTGCTGCCCCCTGACTTCATGACTTCCTCGCCTCCCTTGCTGCTCCCCGACCCCTCCGCTACTCCCTCCTCCTCCCGCTGTAAAAACCAGGCCCGTAAGTCCACCATCCCTGCATAGCCAACCTTCCTCCCTCGAAAGCTTAAAGCTCTCCTTGTGTAGCCTACCTCCAGCTCCAATTCTGAAGATAGTGATATCGAACTTGCAGAAGATAAGCATCCTCTAGGACTGCGTCATTTGGGCTCCTCCTTGCGTAATGACGACTTCAACTTGAGCGCCTCCCTGGACATTCCAGCCACTCTGCAGGACGAAGCCATTCAGGACACTCTGGTGGAGCGCCTTGGGCTTCCAATATCTCCTCGCACGCTGCATGAGGACTCTGAGTCTGGGCTCGATTCTCTGGACTACGGCTACATCTGTCACATTCTTGAAGAGGCGTCTCCCTCCAGCGACAAGCATGACGGTTCTCCATAGTGTTCTCTCTTCGGTTTTTTGCAGTATGGTGGTTTTTCATGTTACCTCTGTTAGTTATTTCTGCTTCACTTTGCACAGTTTTAAGGCTGGTTTCCTGCTAAGGGAAGCTTGTTTTCCTTGGATTATCAGGGCTGGCTTCCCCTCTAAGGGCAGTCTAGTTTTTTACAATTGTTTTTTTTACTATTCCCTCCGAAATGGACCTGTCCATTTCTGAGGATGCGCAATGTAACTTATGGTTGATGATATAATAGAATTAGTTTTACTTAGAAAAAAAAATCTATTTTTCCTCCTACGGAACTCTTTTTTCTACCCAAAATTCCTCGTATAGATAATGAGCTTCAAGATAAAAGTCCCATAGACATGAAGAGTGTCATACGCCTTGTTCAAAAATTAGTAAATGAAACTGTGGCTCTAAAACATAACTCTAGAGAAGATACCTCTATTTAAATAACTTACAAACCATATTGCAGAAAACAATTACTTCTTCAAAGCTAATTCGACTTTGGAGGGCTTAGGGGATTTAGGTGCATTTAGGGGTTAGGGGTTGAATAATGAGTTAGTATTTAAGGGATTATGGATTGGGGGCTTAGGGGGCCCGACCCAAATGCGTTTGGGCGGGCGGACTCAATCGAAACAACCCGACCCGAACGGGTTTGAGCGAGCGCCCTCAAACGAAATGACATGACGCGCCCGAACAAACGAAGGCGCAAGGGATCAAATGAAAAACGGGCCGCACGAACGTACACAATCCACCTGTGCGGTCACAACTTAGCAAATTTGATACGGCCACCCTCAAACGAAATGACCCAACCTGAACGCGTTTGGGTGGGCACCCTCACACGGCATGACACGGTGTGCACGACCGGACTATTAACCATATGCAACTTCCCCTTTGTTAGGAGCTTTTTCAAACTATTAACCATATGCAACTTTGTCAGAATGTGGTCCAACACTACCAACTCCCTAATGAACTTGGAATATTAGGAAATTGTATTGAATATCAATGTGTTTGAAATGGTCATGACACATTGGATTTTAATAGAGCTTGATATAACTTTGATTCTCACAAGAGACAATATTGGGCTTCAAAAATTGATTGGTTGACTCTACAATCAAGTTGAAAATCTAGATAGCTTCATAATAAGTATATGAAATTGCCATATACTTTGCTTCAGTGGAACTGAATGCAATTGTTGCTTGCTTCTTGTTGATTTGATAAAAATGATTTATAAAATGATAATAATGATGTTTAAAATGAGCCTTATGATGGTCTACTTATGAAGGTCTCTTCTTGAGTGGACACTTCCACTTAGTCTCCTCTCTGCTTCTCCAATTGTGGCAGCTACTCCACAACCTTTTGAGACTGCTTCTCATGAGGATGCATGTTGAGAGGTAATTTATGCTCCTTCTAAACCACCAAGTCTCTAACTTCCGCCTTTCTCCTCAAAGCTTTGCATGCATCTGGTACCTCAATTACATATAGGTTCTTGACTCGCGCACAGTGTAATTGTCCCGACGTTACAAAATTTTTCTAAAAAAGAGTTAATTTTAAATCGATAATATCTCCCTCATCCGAGCTCCGATTCAACCGATTTTTTTTTTCCATTTGGGTATATTTTCGCAAGGAATCCAAATATTCTATTTTTTTTTAAATTTTACACCAAAATATTCAAATATTCTCTGCAAAGTCACCGCAAAAAAAATTCCTGCTCTGATACCATGTAGAAAATCTAACCAACGAGATTCAATCTAATCTTGTAATATACTAAAGCAAGATATTGAATCCTTCCTACAATTTTCAAAAACAAAACATGATTGCACAATTACATATAAGTAAGAGAAATAAATTATCAATTGCGCAACAACATGATGTATTTGGGGAAAGAAACTGCTCAAAACCCCTCTATCTCTATTGTGTATTAAGTCAAGGAATCATGAAACAATACATTAATGCTTAATCTCTCATGAGATTCTCCAGCACTCTGTCAATTGTCTCCCATTGATCTAGGCAAACTCGGTCTAGTACTTAGCCAATTCTCATCGTTACTTCGGCCTACCTTGCTCATGAAATTCCTAGGGAATTAACTCCTTATTAATTAGGAAAATTAGTCTTCCTTGATTGCACAATCCATCATGGCATCCCAATGACTTTATAATTGCACACGGGAAATTTTCTCTGAATACAACTGATAGTTATGTTCCCTTTAACCTCTATCTCAACTGGGTATTCGTCGAAACTAACATGCAAGAAACTATTAATAGTGAATTATCAGTTATATGATTCATCACTCATTGTGGATTAAATCTAATTTAATTCACTCGACCTCTCACTAGCTCATCACTCAGTTAGAACCAGTTAAACTGATTTTAACTCATTCAATTGAGTTAATTACACTTGCACCCCACTAATGCATCAACTTCAACTTGACCCCAAAAATATTAGAATCCCTCTAGATGCCTCATCTTAGACCCTCAAGTACTTGAATTTCTTGAGCTAACTCGGTCATCATGAATTAATTAACTGACACAAGTTGTTATGAGATGAAATTACAATTTATTGTCCAATTTATTTAAGGGAAAAATAAATTAGATGCCCTACATTCCTCACTCTTGGTGCATCAAAATTCCTCACCAGTGTGGGTGCATTTTTTTTTGTAATTTCTAGTTTCCAATCTCACTATTTCTTGTTGCAAATTTCAACATTTCAGAATTTGATGCGGCCTTCACACAAAGACACCATTGAAATCACATGCCCAGATTCTCATGAGAAACATCTCTTAAGCTCGATCTGCCAGAAGAGAACCAACAATATGCCATCCTACTTCCTAGCGCAAACCGACCCTTAAGGTATGTAACATTCTTCTGAACACTCACATGATGATATTGCTCTTGGAGGATGATCATGACCTCCCTTTAGCAACCCTTACTCACCCTCGTACTCGACCTACTTTAGGACTACATCTCTCTTCACCCCCTTTATGTGCCAGATAGTGGGAATACATGTCAAACATGCTAATATGTGCTAAGTGATAAGGCATGCCAAGATGTGCAAGGGTGTGTCAATGCATGTCAGGGAATGTCAAGACAACAAAAGGGAGAAAAAGTTAAACTACAAGGAAATGAACACATAAGAGGGTTAATAAGTCATCAATTTACCTTTTCCAAGAGGGGCATGTTAGGCACACCAACACTAGGCAACAATAGGTGCCAAGTGCAAAGTCTTAGTGCATTCTAAGTGCCAAGTATTCCTTTGTTGCTTCTCATCTACTTTCCAACAATTGATAATCACAAATAAATTTAATATTAAACCATGCCAAATCATACCAAGGCATCTCAATGTATTCCATACATGCTAAGACTTTCCAAGCACCAACACGTGCCAAGCACCAATATGTGTCAGGGACTAGTGTTATGCATGTTATGAAGTGGAAGGGAATGTTGAAGAGTGCTAAGGTGTGCTAGAGAGTGATAATGCATATTGATGAGTGTTAAGGATTACTAGGAAAAAACATTAAGGGAGCACTAGCTAAAAATTCATGGAAGTTAATGAATATGAGGAACGTGTGCCAGAGACTAGTGTTAATGAGTGTTAGTTGTCATGCCAAGGAGGGACTGACAAGGTATTCTAAGCATTGGTAAGGCATGCTAGGGAATATCAAGGCATGTCAAGAATTCCCAAAGTGTGCTTGGGAGTTCCAGGGTGTGGTAATTATATCATGTGGCAATTAATAGTGCCAAGATATGTCAATACATGCTAGGTGCTAAGGATGTGGTGCAGGGTGCCAAGGTATGTCAATATGTGTCAAGGCAACAAAAGGAAGAACCAATAATAGGGTTAATAAGTCAGGACTTTATGTTTTTGAAAAGGGGCATGCTAGGCACACTAATAATAGATCCCAATACATGCCAAGTGCTAATTTATGTCAATGCATTCAACCAAGGTGTTCCAGGGCATGCTAAGGACTATATGCAGCATGCCAACACATGCTAGGAGAGTTCCATGTTGTGATAGCGCATGCCACCATCTGATTGGGCGTCAGTGTCATCACAAGATTTTCTAGGTACAAAGATGTTCCAATACATGTGGGGTGCTAAGAAATGTTAGTGTGTGCCAAAGCATTAATTTAAGGCGTGCCTAGATTGGTGAGGATCGTAGGTCTTTCTCATTAATATAATTGTCAAAGCTTGATTATGTATTAAATAATATATTTCCTACACACAATAGTGGAACTTTATCTAAAGGGAGTTTTCTAGATAATAAACTTAATATATACGAATCATGTGTTGACTCATAGGAAATCTCTATTTGACTAGTCCTTACTTGAGGGAAATGATAAACACTAATTACTTCTAAAAAAATTGACTGACCCTAACCACTATGGCCTTGGACATATTATAAAAAATACTCCACAATAATGGTATTAAATCGTTAACTTTTGACAAATAATATATTAACAGGCACATAGTGTCATCAAAAACTCATTGGAATGACCAATGATGACAGGCATTTTTTGACCGTCACCAAAAGTAACAAAAAGAGCATTGGTGAGGGTCATTAAAATTTCATCACTAGAAGTGTCACCAAAGAGAGAATTAGTGATGGGCCTTTAACGACCCTCACCAAAAGTGTCATTGAAAATGTATTTGGTGACGGACCATAAAGGACCATCACTATATACACTTATAGTGACGGTTTTTAATGATCAATGATGACGGACATTTTTTGACCGTCACCAAAAGTAACAAAAAGAGCATAGGTGAGGGTCATTAAAATTTCGTCACTAGAAGTGTCACCAAAGAGAGAATTAGTGATGGGCCTTTAACAACCCTCACCAAAAGTGTCATTGAAAATGTCTTTGGTGACGGACCATAAAGGACCATCACTATATAAAATTACAGTGACGGTTTTTTAAGGACCGTCACCATATGTGACATTGGTGACGGACCTTAAAGGTCCATCACAAGCATGACCCTCACCAATGTGATTTTTTCTTATAGTGTATGCATGGGAATACATTGAAATGAAGGGAGTTGATCCAAGTACTTGTATACATCATATTTACATTGAATAAAATGCCAAACCAATTCAACAACGTCAAAGAAGAATGAATCCAAATTTGATGGATATTGTTAAAGGGGAACTACAAAAATTACTAAATGTGAATTTCATCTATCCAATATCAAAGAGTCAGTGAGTTTCACCCTTAGTAGTTGTTCCTAAAAAAAATGGAAAATGGGGAGTATGTGTTGAATTTAGGGAATTGAATAAAGCCACTTTAAAATCTCACTTTCCACTTCCTTTTATAGATCAAGTTTTAGATACATTGGAAGAAAATAAATATTTCTCATTCTTGGATGGTGTTATTGGATACAACCAAATCAAAGTAGCTCTAGAAGATCAAGATAAAACCACTTTTACCTTCCCATGGGGAACTTATGCCTCGTGAGTACTTCTTTTTGGATTACGTAATGCACCTGTAACGTTCCAAAGGGCAGTGCTAGGCATTTTTTCTGATCTAATTCATGATTGTGTTGAATTTTATATGGATGAAATTACAATCTATGGAAATTCTTTTGAAGAAGCCATTAATAATTTGGAAAAAGTTCTCATTAGATGTAAGGAAGAAAATCTCTCATTAAGTCATGAAAAATGTTTAATGATGTTTACTGAGGGGATTTTTTTGGGACACTATATTTCAAGAAATGGAATTAGAGTGGACACATCTAAAGTAGAATTTATTTCTAAATTATCAATTCCAAATTGTCAACAAGATGTCAACATTTTTCTTGGTTTTACTGGTTATTATAGATGATTCATAGAAAACTTTACAAAAGTTGCATCTCCACTTTTCAATTTTCTCACAAAAGATTATGAATTAATCTGGAATTCTGATTGCCAAAAATATTTTGAAACACTAACAAAAAAAATTTCTGAAGCATCCATTCTCAGAGGACCAAACTAGAAATTACCTTTTCACATTTCAAATAACGCTTCAAATACAAATTTGGGAGATGTATTAGGACAAAAGGATTTAACTCAATATGCCATTTATTATACCAGTAAAATTTTTACTCCTGCAGATTTAAATTACACTCTAACATAAAATGAGTTTTTAGTTGTTGTCCATGCCATCAATAAATTTAGACACTACATCATCGGTTATGAAAACTTTGTACATGCATACCATTCTGAAATTAGGTACTTAATGAATAAACCAATCACTAATGAAATAATTACAAGATGGCTATTTTTGTGCAAGAATTTAACATCAATATTTTGGATCAACCAAGTAAACAAAACACAATTGCTGATTTTCTATCTAGGATTCAAAATTAGAACAATGATATACCTGTAGAAGATAATTTACTTGATGAATATATTTTCTGCAGTATCTATTAAATCTCCATGGTTTGTAGATATTGATAACTATTTGGCTACATGGATGTTACCATCATATTTGTCTCCTAGAGGAAAAATAAAGGTAATTCAAATTAGTGCATCTTACTCATGGATAAATGAAGAATTGTATAAAACAATTCCAAATCTAATCATTCAAAGGTGTTTTAGAGAAGATAAAGAACCCGAGATACTAAAGGCTTGCCATGATGAGCCATGTGGAGGACACTTCACTGATAAAAGAACTGCTTATAAATTCCTTCTCTTAGGATATTATTGGCCTTCCATTTTTAAGGATGCCAAAGAATATGTTAAGAGATGTAATAGTTGTCAAATAACGAGGAAACCTATTCCATCTGATGAAATGCCAGTACAACCTCAGGTATTCATTGAGCCTTTTGAGAAATGGGCTCTAGATTTTGTTGGCCCAATTAATCCACCATAAAGAAAAAAAAGGTACATTCTTGTTTGCATTGATTATGTTACAAAATGGGTAGAAGCTAAAGCACTTCCTTTTGCTACTGAAAATGTTTTAGTTTCATTTCTTTTCGAGGATATTTTTATTCGTTTTGGTGTCCCAAGGGAAATTTTAACAGATCAAGGTATTCAATTTACCTCCAAGTTGGTACAGAAGATAATGGAGGAATACAAAATTAAACATTAAAGTCCACTCCCTATCACCCACAAGTTAATGGATAAGTGGAATCCACTAATAAAGTAATTGAAGCAATTCTTACCAAGAATGTGAATTCACACAGAAGAGATTGGGCATAAAAGCTTCCAGAAGCTTTATGGCCATACTGTACCACATGGAGAAACATTGCTGAACATACTCCCTATGAGCTTGTTTTTGTGAAGCAAGTCTTGTTTCCTATTGAGTTTCAAGTAAAAAATTTCAAGACAACAGTCAAATTGGGTCTTGATCTTTCAAAGGCACAAAGACAATTAATGGAGCAACTAAATGAAATTGATGAAATGAGATAGGATGCTATCCAAAGAACTAACTTAGTTCAACAACAAAGATCCAGGTGGCATGAAAAATACATAAAAGAAAGGAAATTTCAGTGAGGATATTGGGCATTAATTTTTGATTCAAAGTTCAAAGATTTTCAGGGAAAATTTCAAACTCACTAGATTATGCCTTATGAAACAATATTTGATAATGGTGCATTCAGAATCAGGACCACTGATGAAGGAGGAATTTGTTAAATATTTGCAAGACAATATTGATTTAAATTTGGTTAAGAAGGATTACCCTTCTCCTCCAACTTGACTCACAAAATTTTTTCTTTTTGAATAAAAAAAATAAATAAATAAAAAGTAATGAATTTTATAAATTGAAAAGTAACAATGTTATACAAAAAAAACTAGAGTGAAATCCAAGAATTCTTGGCACCCTAAATTTTCTCTTTCAACCATGTTTTAAATCCCATTTTCTTTATGTCCCTTTTTTATTATTTTTAGAATAAGTAGCTACAAAATTGCTGAGAATCTACAAATTTGATGAAATTATGGAGCTGATATTGACAGGAATCACTGACTAGAATGATTGAACATGTTAGCAGAAGGAAATGATCAAGCCCACCATTAGAAGCACATAAGGACAATTAAAAAAAAACAATTAAATATTAGAATCACAAGTATGAAGGTATGTAAATATTATATTTAATAATTAAGAAAAAAACATTATAATTATGAAATAATATAGACGGTGTTCCACCATTCAAAATGATGATTGATATGCTAACTTCCAGCTCGGTCATAGATATCGTGTCATATCAAGGAAGGTAGCCGTGAAATATAATTTATCATTCATCATTGCACAAACACTTCATTTTTGAAACCCTATTCATTGATAACCCCATTCACTCATATATATTATACCCTATTTTATCCAAAATCCACTTCACTCATCTCCATTTTCCATTTGAAATTTCCATTTCTGAACCTAATACCATTTCGAAACCTAGTTGAAGAAGTAATTGTGGGTGAAACTTCGCCAGCATGGGAGTCATTGTTAGGACATAACTGAATGGAAATAATTTTGTAGAAGGATACCCATAGGTGAAGGATATGCTACAACAAGTGCAATGGTTGAATTTCATAGAAAAATTTGATGCCTATGATAGGGAGGTAACCAAGACTATTGCTCGTGCCTTTGATGGAACTAAAGGATAAATCAGGGACATCAGAAATTGTGTTGAAAGAATCCTTCATAGATGAGGACACTATACTTCCCAAGAGTGGAGAGAGGTGGTTTGCAAATAGGGGAGTTGAATGGAATGAATGGAAGGTGTTTCTAAAACAACCAGGTATGGATACTACTATTTTTAAAAATGGTATTCCGAGCACAACTCTCAAAAGTAAATGGAGGAATTTATTGTTAATTATTCAGAAGTTCATTACTTGTGAGGGTAGATTCGGTAGCATGTTTTTCTACCATGTCAGATTAATGATGAATTTTATTGAAGGGAATGAAATTAATTTACCATATTTTCTACTTAATAGCTTGAGGAAGATGTTTTCAAATACTCAGAAAAAAATTCAATTCATTAAAAATACCCTGTATCATCATGGTCTTTTAAAAATGCTATTGAAGCCCATCTTGAGAATTTAGGAGATAAGTGTGAGAATTTACTAATCATATATCATTTTAAATAAATAGAGCATGAAGAACCTAGTAACAGTAAGGTAAAGAGAAGCATAATAAAATTGAATGAAAACCCTACTGATAACCCAGTTCCACAACCAAAACAACATTATGAAGATGAAATCCCCTTGTAGATATTTTAGAGAATATAAGGAATAAAAGTGTTAGAAGAAAGAAAGCAAGCAAAAAAGAAGAAAATACATCCAAGAGGAAAACAGAGGAAACAAACAAAGTCAACACAGAACAAAACAAAACTCAAAAACAAACTCTTCTCTCATCTACCATAAGGAGAAGCGCAAGGCTTAACAAAAAAATAAAGGACTCAACTCAACAATTCACATAGTTTGTTGATCTGGAGGAGAAGGAGGAACTGGAGGTTCCATGAAAAACTATTTTGACACCAAACTCTAGCCCAATAAGAAGAAAAATAGAGATAGACCGAAGTCAACAAAATATATATGACTATATTTATTCTGTGGAGAAAGGATCTATGAAAAAAAGGAATCTTATTCTACAATTCAAGAAACAGGAATTCAGTCTGACAGAGCACAAGAACCTCCAATAATGAATACTTTGAAATAGGAAAATTTTGAATTGGAGATAATGAACAGACATTTGAAACAAGAACATGAAACATTGAAGGTGTAAAATGAAATTCAAAGGACCGAAAATGGTAATATTCTATTTAATTTAGGCTTGTGGTATGAAAATAATAAAAATTGAAAGGAAAAGAACAAGTCTCTGAAAATAAAGGTCATAAGTTTAAAATACAAAATTCTGATGAAGAAGCCTAGGATGGAAGTTGCTAAGAAGAGGGTAAATAAGACAAACTTGGATGATCTAGCTCAAGTTTATGAAGAAATGTAGTGATAGAGAAAGGCTATGAGTTTTGATTTTTTACATGAGGACATGCAATGGCCTCCATGTGGGGGAATGTTAAGCCTCATAATTGTTTCTTTTGACACCTCTTTTTCGCCTACTTTATTCTGTTTTAACCATCATAATCACTCAATGGACATCAAATCACAAGGTTTATAGCATGGCAAGTATATAATAGTGTTGTATTTCATAAGTTAATTATTTTCTTTATTATTAGTCTAATATTTGCTTTAGATACTGAAATCAGATGATTATGTAGCTACTGTCTAATTTTGCAGCCAAATTTGTTGTTTGATAGGTTTCCAAGTTCTAGCTGGAGGGATAAATATATGGTAAGGTGGTGATTAATACACTCAATGATTCCCTCCTATCTTCATGAACCAGATTGATACCAAAAGCTTCCAATTGTGTGGTCAAGGGTAAATTCAACTCTATCAGTTATAACATGCGAGCGAGGAACGAGATATACGCCTCACGATTTTGCTTTGTTAATAGAAAATTATGAGATATTTCCATTATGATATCTTTCGTAGTTAATTTCAGTATTTTTTTAGAAAGGCTAGACATAGATCTCTAAACATTTAATGATTCAGGCTTTATAAAAAGACCATGTAGTAACCAAAAACACAGTGACTTTTTGATGCGACAATGAGAAATTAAAACTCTGTTTCCAACTCAGTTATAAATAATACTTTTCATTTTGAGTCATGGTTGATTTTTCAATTGAATTGCATGAACACCTGCTCGTGGAGGGCCCCCTCAAGAAGTAAGGTTTTCTTGTTTTAAGCAGAGTTCATTTATCATTTCATAAGTTTTGGATGCATCTTGTAGAATGTTTTTGTTTCCTTTATTAATTTAGAATTAGATAACAAGTAGTTTGGTTGTTTCATTAATAATTTTATTTTATTGATTCGAGAGCACATGAGTTGAATTAGTATTGAGAGTTTGAATTAAGAACAAGATTGTAATTTTTTAAATCAGAGAATTATTTTGCAGGTTTTATTTCAAAGCATGAGTGTTTCAAGTTTTATTTCAAAGCATGCGGGTTGCAATATTTATTTCAAAGCAAGAGCGATTTATCAATTTGAGAAAGTGTGAACATAGTTTAAATTAATTTTGATTTTTCATGCAAGAGTGTTTTTTATTGAGAGATGAGTTTGTTCTTTTAGAAATCAAGTTTCCTTCAAGGCATATTTCAGATATATTGCAAAGTGCGTGTGAGTTTTTATGAGTTAAATTTCATTTTGCAATTGTGAGATTGATTTATGAGTTTGAGATATTTATTGGTTGTGTGGATTTCATAATTATATACAATGTTAAAAAAGTGTGATCATATTTCTTAGAATTAGTCTCAATGTATAATCCAATCATGTGCACTGAAAATTTAATTCAACTTAGATAACTAGGATTCCTAGCACATATAGTGCACTTACACTTCATCAATTTATTGTCCCTCGTTGATAATTTATGTAATCAATTTAAGACAATTAAATTGACAAACACATTTCATGCATAGAAAACACTGTAATGAGACACATATGGTACTCGAAAATGATGCCTTGTTCCATATGACAGGGAATAGAGATATTTTCAGTGACTTGGAGGAGAAGGACCTCCAATAGAGCATAGATTTTGGAGATGAGAGGAGGTATAGTGTGACCGACATAGGTACCGTTACCTTTTAGTGGGAGACTGGCTCCCCTCTTAGTCTCAAATATGCTTTTTTTGTTCCACGACTAAAGAATAAATTATTTCCGTAGTGGTGTTGGAAGACCGTGGCTATGATATGATATTTAGAAAAGAAAATTTGTTCCTTTAACACATCACCACAGGGCGGGTGAAACATATCGATGTGCGAGTCAAGAAAATGCATGCTCTCTAGGTCAAAGATGCATGCAAAACTTTGAGGAGAAAACAAAGGTTATAGACTTGGTGGTTGAGAGGGAGCATAAATTACCTCTCAACATGCAACCTCAAAAGAACCCTTAGAATATTTTGGAGTATAGACAATTGGAGAAGCAAAGAGGAGACTGAGTGGAGGCATCCAATCAAGTAGAGACCTCTAGTAGGGGGGAATTTCGAGCCAGATGGGAAGAGGGAGAACATGCAGCCATACCTCTAGGTGAGAGGTGGGGTGATGTGAAGTCGTAATACCAAGAGAAGAAATTTGGGCATGGTCTATTGAGATGTCTTGTCTCACTGATTAGTACCTGGCTATAGGGGTCCCATAGTACAAAATAATAGGATGGATCAATAATGATTGATGTAGTTAGATATATGAGTGAAAAATTTCAAATAATGGAGCATAGATCGGAGTTAGAAATAGTGTAGATGGCACAGATGAAAAGTCAGCATCAGCATAAAGTTTTCAGTAGATAGTGCAATAACTAGCAGCAGTCAGAGACTTTGATGACAGATGCATCATATTGATTCGGTTTGGATGCTTTTTATTTCAGAAGATTCAGGAGCAACAATGCTAGAGAGAAGTGTTGCATGCAGAACATTCCAAAGGTACCAGATCAAGATAGATTGAATTCCTTTCTTGTTGAGAGGGATTTTTTAAAATGGAAACAATAAATATTGAAAATGGCACCCATAAATGACACCCAAGGGGGATTCATATTTAATTTTCCCTTAATTAAATTAGACGAAAAAATGCAATTCCATCTCATAATAGCTTGTAAGTGTTAACTGAGTCAGGAGGAATTACTTAGCTCAGTTAATTTGAGTTGGAGGTAAAACTAAAGGCATGTAGATTCCACTCTAAGTTTTAGGGGGGTCCAATTATAGTTATTTGTGAGTTGTAATTAGTTAACTCAATTATTTGAGTTAAAATCAGTTTAACTAGTTATAACTGAGAGATGAGCCAATGATAGGTCTAGTGAATTAAATTTTATTTAATTCACAAGTAGTGATCAATCACTTAACTGATAATTCACTATAAATAGTTGTTGCATGTCAGTTCTAAGGAAGGCTTGGTTGAGATTGGGGTTAAAGGGAAGATAAATATCATTTATATAATTAGAAAATTTTGCAGCTCATGCACAAGGTCATCAGGTTGCCTTGAAGGAATTGCGTAAAAAATTCTTAGGAATTTTCTTATTAATAGGGCCAAATTCCTCCAAGAATTCGTAATAAAGGCTGGTCAGATAGAGTCTGATAATTGGTTAAGTATTGGACCGATTTTTCCTAGATCAGAGTGAGACAGTCAGCAAAGTGTAGAGGTTTCTCAGTGAGGAAAATACCATTGTATTGTTTCATGAGATTTACTTTATGCAATATACATCTAGTGGGGTTTTAAGTAGTTGCTTTCACAAGATACATCTTTTTTTGTGAGATTTAAATTGGTTTCCACAATTTGTAGATTGATTCAATATTTTGTTTTAGTACATTACAATATCAGTTGAATCCCTTAGATAATTTCTACATGTAGAAAATTTACATAGATTCAACTGATCTTGAAATATGATAAGAAAAAATAATGAATCTATTCCTAAAAATTTTCAGAAACCAAATACGATCACACAATCACATGAAAAAGAAAGAGAAATAATTTCAATATCACAACACAAAGATGTATCTGGGGAAAGCATCAGTTACAAACCCCATTATCTATATATTTCATTAAGTCAAGAATATGAAACAATACAATGCCATTTCCCTTCCTAAGAAACCTTTGTACTACCTCTAAATGTCTCACTCTACCAACCTGTGAACAAGCTTCTCTTGGAACACCTTTCTCTCACAAGCACCATGCAAAAACTTGTGCTTCCTATTTCTTGGTATCACCAACTCATGCTCACTGAAAAAATGATTAAACTTGTTCCTGCATTCCTCCTTTTAACGAAAAATTTCTCTAATTAAGGAATGATTTATTTTAGGCCTTCTTCTGACTGCATGCACTAATTGTACAACTTTCTAATTATACAACTGCTAGTCTACTTCCCTTTAACTCCAATGTCAATTAGGTCACTATTAGAACTGTCATGTAACAAATATTTTTAGTGAATTATCAATTATATGACTGAATACTGCATGTGAATTAAATCAGAATTAATTCACTAGACCTATAACTATCTTGTCTCTTCGTTAGAACTATTTAAACTAATTTAATTCAAATAATTAAGTTAACTAATTACAAATAAAAAATAACTGTAAATGGACCCCCTAAAACTTAGAGTGGACTCTACATGCCTTAAGTTTGATCTCCAAATCGAATTAAATGCACTGAATATGTATTCTTGACTCAGTTAACACTCACAAGCTATCATGTGATGTGGAATTAAAATGTACTTGTAACTTAATTGAGGGAAAATTAAAGCAGAAGCCCCATTGGGTGCCATTTTCAATATTTCTTGTTTCCACTTTCAACACTCCCTCTCAACAAGAAAGGAAATCAATCTATCTCGATCTGGTACCTTTAGAATGTTCTGCATGCAACACTTATCTCTAGTGTTGTTGCTCCTGCAAATTCTGAAACTGAAAAGCATCCAAATTGAATCAGTATGATGCATCTTTCATGAGAGTCTTTGATTGTTGCTAGCTCCTACACTGTCTATTGAAAACTATGCATTGGTGTTGACTCTGCATTTTTTCTAACTACACTACTGCCCAATCTCATTGGAGAAATTTTGAGGTCTAAAATGGGCCTCGTAATAAAAATGTACAGGAAAAATAAAATTTATAAGAACCAATAAGATTCAAGATGATAATGTCAACCATGGGGGATGTCTGCGCCAGTACCTTAATTTCTTGCATTCCTTGTTACACCTTTGTCAGTATTGTTTTGTAATTATATTCAATCCTAGTCTAGGTATCTTTGGTGATATTCCACACCTTATCACCAATCTCTTTAATGTCTCCCTCAATGAGGCTCATTGGTTCCGCGTCCGATAATCGGTCAGCTTTGTGATTTCTCCACACACCCGATGTTTGTAGTATCTGCCTCTTTAGAATAAATGGTGAATCAACTGGCTCTGTATTAGTAAAAGGGTTCTAACCATCCTGCTGTTGATATGGGCTTGTAGTTTCTTTGCCTTCCATTTTTGTCCCCTTCACTGTTTATTTCTATGCGTCTTTGCCTGCTTGTGTATATTTATTTGTTTCCTTTTCTGTTGTGGTGTCTTTCTGTGTGGCCTTCTCTGCTACAATGTCTTTGTTGGCTTGAAGAGTTCGAACCACGTTCAGAGTTACTATGCAACCAACAAAACCCTCTATTACCGGCCCTTTTGGCAACGACATACCACACAGATCACCCAAGGAAATATTAGGGGATGTTAGAACCAGGTTTCTACATCCATAGGGACAATAAGATGTGGCTCTATTGCTAATATTATTTATTATGCTTTTCTAGACTTCACAGATGCAATTATCTACTTTCATAATTTCATCGCTTAATATTATTGTGCACTGCACCTTTATCAATATGATGCAATATTCAACACAATATAACACATATAAACCACATAAAAGACTTCGTGATGTATAATATAACTTCAAATGTAGATAATAAGAAAAGTACACATATATACACATATATGATTCAAACTTCCTTATCTTTATTAATGATATGTCTTCTTTAGCACGATACTTCTGTCACCCATGCACACAGCTGCAGACTCTTCAAGGCCTCCGTGCACATAGCTGCACACTCTTCAAGGCTTCTGTGCACACATCTGTAGAGCCTTACCCTAAGATCCAAACATAATAAAACACATAGTTTTCATAGTTTTCATTCATACAGTGATGGATCTATATCTTTGAATCAATATGATATTGCTTCATATAGCCTTTACATCTTACAAAAACCATGGTCCACATACCATGGGCGGACTCAAAACTAACAAAATAACCCAATACCTTTACAAAAGAGGGGCTTTGACCCACCCAAAATATCCTAAACTCTGCATGGTTGATTTCTCTTTTGTGGCCCACACACTCCACTCCTTGAGCTGCAGAGTCTTTGACTGAAAATTGGACTAAGTTGGGCCTCACCCAACAGTCCCCAGAAACTCACATGTAACTCATCCAGACCCACTCAGCTGGTGCACCCTGAAACTTTTTGGCAATGATAGTGTAGTTTGTCTTCAAAGGCTAAATCATTTCTGAAAAATGATTCTCTTCTTGGTACACTTCCTCTAGTAATTTCTCTGATGTTGGCTCGATGATCTTTTGAAGCATGTCTTTCCGCTTATTTCGCATCTCTTTCAGCTTCTTATTAAATATCTGAGACATTTTAATGGCTTTATCCTTCCAAAATTGTGTCCTTTTTGTAATTAATGGTTCCTTGTTGCACATATCCTCGATCTGGTTCTGCAGATATTTTCCTTCTGTAATCTGGGCGAGCCATTGCGCGGGTGCTAAATTCATCGCAGTGGTATTGATCTCGTCCAACTGTTTCTGCCTCTGTAGTATTTCCTTCTCAATCTTTTCAATGTTAGGATCCTCCTGCAATGAGGTCCAAATTTCTATGGTGTCGTCTAACAACTTTCCACATTCCTTGACTATGGTCGAAATGCCTTCCATGGCGGTCTTAAGATCTGCTTCCCTCTGCTCTCTGACCTACAGTGGTGTCTGCAGTTTGATCTATAGCTCATTGATCTGCATAATTGAACTTGGTTTTTTCCATGTTTTCTTATTATCCTTAATGGTGAGGGCGAGCTTTGCAACCTTATCTGCTTTGGCTTCTTCTATGCTGTCCTTGATGTCCATAAGCTCATTTCAAGTATGGCCTATGAAATCCTTCAGTTGTCTTTGTTGTTGTCGCTTCTTGTTCCTCTCCTTGATTATTCGATTCATTTTCGACATTATGTTTTTGTTGTCTTTTCTCATGTCTTCGGTTATCTATGAGGCGCGCTGTTATCACACCTTGAATTCATCTGGGAAACCTAGTGGAAGTCATGCAATGTCTATATGAGCATCACAACAAGATTCAAATTAATGTTGTCCCATTTCTTTGTTCGTTCTTGATATTCCGAAAATTTAAACTACAACGCTCCTCCAGGCACCTGCAAAACTCTAACATCAGAAGTGATTACTAAACGGTGCTCTGGCTGCACCTGCTAGCTTGCTTGTTTCGGTTGGTTGTTCCTGTGATCACGTAGTCTGCCTTTTTCTGTGCCCGATGATCAGTCGACCTTGTGATTTTTTCGAGCACCTGATGTTTTTGGTATCCATCTCTTTAGAATAAATGGTGAATCAACTAGATTTGTATCATTAAAAGGGTCCTGACCATCCTGCTCTTGAGATGTGCCTACAGTTTCTTTGCCATCCTTTTCTGTCCTCTTCACAGTTTCTCTCTCTGCATATTTGTGTGCTTGTGTATATTTCTTTGTTTCCTTTTCTATTTCAGTGTGCTTCTATGTGGCCTTATCTGCTATGGTGTATTTTTTGGCTTGAATGGGTTCGACCCAAGTTCGGAGTTTCTGCGTAACCAAAAAAAACCCTCTATTATTGACCCTTTCGACAACGACCTGCAGTGCAGATTTTAGTCTCACCCGAGGTAATATTAGGTGATTTCAGAACCAGGTTTCTGCATCCAGAGGGACAATAGGACGTGGATCTACTGATAAGCTTCTTTCTTATGATTTTCTGGAATACGTGGATGCAATTATCTACTTTCACAATCTATGCCCCATTCATCACTTAATATTATTGCACACAGTGCCTTTATACATGTGATGTAATCTTCAACAAAATATAATGCATATAAACCACATAAAAGACTTTGTGATGTATAAAACAAATTCAAGTGAAAATAATAAGAAAATTACACAGATATACACAGATATGCTTCAAACTTTTTTTTCTTTATTAATGATATGTCTTCTTTAGTACAATACTTCCTTGACCCATGCACACACCTGTGGGTGGTCTACGCACACAGCTACAGAATCTTCAAGGCCTTTGCACACATAACTGCGGAGCCTTCCCCTAAGACATAAACATACTAAAACACATATTTCACATTTTTCACTCATACAATGATGGATCTCTATCTTCACTCATTATGACATTGATTTATATAGCCTTTCCATCTTACAAAAACCATGGTCCACATAGCATGGGCAGAATCAAAACTAATAAAATAACCCAATCCATTTACAAAAAGAGGGGCTTTGACCCTTCCCAAAACATGTGTGGTTGATTTCTCTTTTCTGGACCACGTACTCCATTCCTTGAATTGCGAATTATTTGTCTCAAAATTGGACCAAGTTGGGCATCACCCAACAATACCCAATGTTGACGACAAAATGATCTTGCAATAAAGATTGAAAATATTATTCACTATCCACATATTTTTGCTTATTATATCCACCAAATATGCACTAGGTAGTTCCTCGTAAATATGTAGGGGAAAAAGACTTTTGGGACAAGCATGTTCTTTTGCCTTTATGTTATTTTCTCCAAGGTTTTCAATGAAAGAATTCTGATTGGTTTTTTATTAATATTTTTTTTTCCATGCATTTTTTTTGTAGGTATGAGTGGCATCATAGAGGATCAACACACATCCATGGGTTCCTTTGGTTTCCTAGTGCTCCCAACATGGAAACATTAGATTGGTTGGACCCTTTGAGTGTTGACGCGATGAAGCAATATTTTGACATATATGTAACAACTTGGAATCCATGTTCCATACATCATCATAATGTCATGATCTCTTGAAGTGTGCACAATGATCCTCTCCTATTAAATATGAAATAATTTTTTTGTTGCAATGCTAAATATGATTATGAGGATTTTGTTAATCGAGTGCAAAGACACACCAAATTCAATGTTGATTCCCATTTCTGGAAAGAGGGGTCAATCCTTTTGTGCCATTATGATGCTCCATGGGAGGTTCGTCTTGATTCAGCTTTATACATAGATGATAAAGGAAAAAAAAATGAACCAACACAGAATGATGATTTCTTAAATGTTAACAATGCAGATCTTTTGACTATGTGGTGAGTAACTGTTGATTGTCAACCAATTGTCTCTCGACATGCCATGCTGAAAATATGCTTCAAAGGAAAAAAATATATTTGAAAGTTAGAAATATTGACAAGCGTTATTTGTGGTAGTGGCTGTGAGGCTCCATGATTGTCTGCATATAGAAGGTTCCTTTCTAAAACACTTGTTGAGCGTGACATAGGAGCGTAGGAAAGTTTCCATATGTTGCTAAAGTTGCATCTTGTTGTTTTTAGTCATATATTATTATGTTTTAATGTTGGAAAACAAATTCCAAAGGCTTATTATTAATTCTGATGACATTTCACGGGGAAACACATTTGTGGATTTGTATCAAACACGACCCGCTTTTTTGGACCATCTGTGCATGATAGAAATGACACGATCATGGCGTTTTGATGTTGTATGTAGATAATATAAATGGAAACCACTAGAAGACCATCCCATTGTTCATGTTTTGCCACATTTCTATGTTGTTCCTAATGAAGAGTCAGAGGAATTTGAGACATTTTGCTGGACGAAGTTGTTTTTGTGCAAACCATTTCGTGACATAACTTCAGATATAGGGGTTAAGAGAAACCATCATTGAGAACTAGAGGAATTTTAGATATAATGTGTGGCACGTTGATCACACTCCTTTAGAAAATCAAAGTAATGAAAAAGATGCTGAACTGCTTATACATGAAGAAAATATTGATCGAGATACAGAAGAGTGGAATTTTTTTTCTCGAATAATTCCGCCAAATAATGTGGGGATATCAAACTTTCAAAACCTTGGTAGAAGGGACTTTGATATTAATCATAATTGGCATGATAAAATGTTGTCAGATGAAATTATTGAATAAGAAATACATTTTATAAAAGATGCATAGTCTTCCAATGTTCTTAATATGAATTCTGTTAGGGAGAAAAAAAAATTTCCTTCGTCTTTATTGGAGAATCAACATGCTTCTTTTGAAATTGTGTTTCACCAATTTGTTAATTCTCAGGATGATTATATTTTGCGAATTATTTTTCAGGGAATTGCTAGAATGAGAAAGTTTTCTCTTATTCATTTATTTTTCATGCTTTCTCTGCTTCAACAATGGGTGAAAGAAGTCCAATATTATTTCTTTCTCCAACTGGCATAATTGCTTTTAATATACACGGTAAAACAAAACACTCTTCTTTGATAATTCCTATTAAATATATGAAACTGCTTAGTGGCTAGGCTATAACAAATTTCCAAGAAGAAATGAGGGAAGTTCAGTATATTTTAATCGAGGAAATGAGATTCATAGGTCCAAGATTGTTTATGCAAATAGATTCTCATTTGTGTGAAAACTTTCTAGAAAATAAAACTTATCCTTTTGGTGGAAGGTCCATAATTCTTGTGGGTGATCTTGGGAAACTTTCTCTAGTTAGAGATAAACCCTTGTATGCAGGAAGAACAACACAAAATGGGTTGTGGCAAAGTTTCAACATTTTTGTGTCTTTGGATACAATTTATAGGCAACAAGGGGATGATCCCAGGTAAACATATTTTCACAATATTTTAACGAATATTGGAAATTCAGAGCCTTGTATGCAATATTGTGATCTTCTTATGACCCATGTTGATAGTTGCTTGTATTGTCAAGAAAAGGTTTTATTTTATTCTTCAGTTCACTTCATTGCAAAAAATGATCTCATTAACTTGCACAATTGGAAAATGATGAAATCATTAAATTTTCCAGTCACAAGATGTGCTGCAGAATGTGGTAGGAGGTCTAATATTGCCGATCTTGATGATGATGTCTTGGAGCATGAGGTGTTGTTGTGTCATGGTTAGCATGTCATGCTTACGTGTAATTTGTGGGTTGAATCTGGGTTGGTTAATGGTGCTCTTGGATATATAGGAGATATCTTTTATTCACCTCGCACACATCTGCCACAACTTTCTCAGTTTTCTAAAATTATTTTTGAGAAGTACATTGGTGCTCCATTTGACAAAGATTATCCAAATTTTATTCCCATAACACCTGTTGTTAGAGGGAACCTAAGACAAATGCCTTTAAAAAGTACATGAGCATTGACTATACACAAGTCTCAAGGAATGACTTTGCAACGTGTCACTATGGATATTGGAGATAGAGAGAGGTAGAGTTTGACATTTACATCTATATCAAGAGTGAAATCCATTGTTGGTTTACAAATTTCATCGCCTTTTTCTTATCAGCATTATGCAAAGATGAAAAATAGTGCTTATGTTACTCTTAGGAGAAAAGAGGAGTAACGATTGAAGTATATATCATTTTGAGGTTTTATCTTGAACTGAGTTTTGTGGTTTGGCATAATGGCTTGAAATGGTATTGATGGTTTTAATTTTCTCTCCTTGTCACCATTTGTTTATTTTTTAATGTATTTTACTGTTAAAGCTAGCATGTTCGATGCTTGAAAATAATGAAATCATTAGATGCTTTGTTGTGGTGTTGTTTCTATTTAACCGATTATATTGTGCCTGTTGTTTTTTTTTGTTTCTTTTTTTCCATGTAAAGTTTTGATTTTTTTTAATTAATTCATGGTTCATAGTTTCATTCCACATGTTAAGACATGTATAGACTTATGTTTCTTTGTATTTTTTTGTTCTAACTTTGTTTTTTTTGTTGCAAATAGGGAAGATAACAATGTTTAGTATTATGTCATTTCTTTTTGTTCTATTGCTAAAGTCTTAAGTTTTGTTTCATATATTCGCAGCTGGTTTGATAGAAAATTAGGGTTTCATCCAACTTTTGTTGATGAACATGTCTGTGTGTTGGAAAAAATAAAAGCATATGTGACATACTTGTTACATATGCATCTTAGAGAATCCGACAGAAAAACAAGAAGGAATTGGCTTGAATGTGTTAAGTATCATGCACATTATCCCATCGATGTCACTTGGTGCTATTTTTGTCACCGGTCCAACTGTGTTTTAGAAGATGCCAATCACTAAATGTCTTTTTAAGAGCTGTTTGAAGTGGATATTCTCCTAGCGCTTTTTGATGTAAAAAAATAGAACTTATTTCTTATTTTCAACTATATTCTTTGCATTTAGTGTTGGTGCAATCGATTCTTTTCCATTGTGTTGATATCTTTGTATGTCTGGTCTTGAATTTTTTTTGTCTTTGGTTTTGTCACAATCCAATGTTTGATTGAAAAATGTGTCTTTTTTCTGTGGTCTCTTCATCTTTACCATAGTTGTATGTTTTTTTCTAAATAAAAATGTATTCATATGGAAATAGATGACATTACAATATTGGAAACTATGGTTGGTGGTGTCATTGTGACAAACATTGCGTTGATAGAAAAAAAGTGCCTTGCTCTGTATTGGTTATTAATTTTTCTTATGGGGTTCTATATATTTGCGTTGGAATTTCTATAAATATGGTTTTTACTATTTTTTCATTGAGCATAACAGTGGTTTGAAATGGAAATGTGCAATGTTGTATAATAGATAATAAATCCATGTATATTTTGAATTTGTTAGGCTTTATTTTTTCCTTCGGTTTAAAATATGGATGCCTTGGGTTTATAATATATGGCTCCAAATTCCTTGCATTTAATAATTTTTTACTTTTTTATATTACCTTTGGTTTTTTGTGTTAATCCATTGGGTTCTTTATTCTATTTGGTTTAAATTATTTATGATGGTCAACCATGTTTTATAAATCCAATGATGGTCAATGAAGGTGCAACAACACATTTTGACGTATATTGTCTTAATATAAGAAATGAGATGTGTTTATATTATTTCGATGTTGCGATTGGGAAAATATTTTCTCTATTTGATACTCAGTCATGGTCTTGCATGGTCAACCATGGTTCAGGTTCACTTTCTCACAAGGTTTTTGTAAATATGCAAAGAAAGCATGGTTAACCTTTCTCTGCCTTTTTTTTTAGGGGTTAAAATATTTATCTTAGAGATTGCAATTATTATTCATCCACAATGCTTAATATTGTTCTGATGGGTTTACAAATCCTTGGGTTTTTAGTTTTAATCCATTGGGTCTATTATTCCTAGGGTTTATTTTCCGTTGGTTTTATTAAGCCATTGGGGTTATTGTTGCCTGGGTTCATATCCCTTGGGTGTATTATTGCTCATAATGTTTCAAACTAATATTCATCGCTATAGTTTAATATTATTCCCTTCCCTTTAAAGCTCCTTGGGATTATAATATTGATCCATTGTGTTTATTATGCGTTCGGTTAATCTTAATCGCTTCAATTAATTTTATTCCCTTAGGTTTATAATCCTTTGGGGTTTTAGTATATAACCATTATGGTAGTTTATCTCAACGGTTCAATCTTGTTCCCTTGGGCTTATAGTTCTTTGGGTTTTTGGTTTTAATCCGTTGGGTTTATTATTCCATGGGTTTATTTTCCATTGGTTTTATTAATGCATTGGGTTTATTATTCCATGGGATTATTTTTTGTTGAGTTTATTTCCTTCGGTTTATAGTGCATTCGATTTTTAGTATTAATGAAATCAGCAATGGTGAATGTACGCCATCCATTTGTTTTAGGGGTTTAATAATTATATTTGGGTTTTTTTGCTTTAGGATTTTGTGCCTTGGGTTTATACTTCTTTTGGTTTATAGTTCTTTGGGTTTTTGGTTTTATTCCATGTGTTTATTTTCCCATGGGTTTATTAATGCACTGTGTTTTTTATCCATCAACTTCATATTCACATGCTATATTATTTTTCACATGGTTTGCAATTACTAATCATTCCTTCAATTGAATATTTTACCTTATCCCTAGGGTTTACAACCCATTGGTTTTTTAGTATTGTTGAAATTGCGCATGGTCAATGTAGGTCAACCATGTTTTTTTAGGGGTTCAAATAATTTTCTTTGGGTTTCTGTACGTTGGATTTATAATTTTATATCCCTTGGTTTTATTGTTCCTTTTGGTATATAATATCAAATCCTTCGATTAATTATTGTTACGGTTCTTATTTGTAGGGTTTATTTTGATTTTGTTCTATTTATCGGTTGCTTGGGTTTTTTTATCTAGCATTTCATTTTATTAATAGAGTTTACAATTAAATTTCATCCCAAGGGTTGAATATTGTTCCCTTGGGTTTATATTTATTTGGGTGTTTGGTTTTAATCCATTGGGTTAAATATTTTAAAGGGTTTGCAATCAATTCTCATCCCTGCCAATTTTATTCGCTTGGGTTTATAGTTTATTTGGATTTTAGTATTAATGCAATCATCCATGTCGAACGTTCATCAACCATGTTTTTTCTAGGGGTTAAAAAAATTATCGTACAGGTTTCTATACCTCCAGTTTCTATTTTTCTTCCCCTGGCTTTATTATTCATTTTGATTTATAATATCAAGTCATTTGGTTTATTAATGTTAGGGTTTACATTCCTAGGGTTTATTATTATTTGTTTTTGTTTATCAATTCCTTGGGTTTATGAATATAAGGGTTCATATTCCTAGAGTATAATATTATTGATACAGTTTGAAATTAATATTCATCCCTAGGGTTTAATATTGGTGCCTTGGGTTTATACTCCTTTTGTTTTTTTAGTATTAATCCATTGCGTTTATTATTTCATGGGTTTATTTTCCCTTGCATTTATTGATGGATTGGCTTTATTATCCCTCTAGTTTATATTTGTAGTTAATCTAAGGGTTGATATTCCTAGGCTGTAATATTATTCATAGGGTTTGAAATTAATATTCATCCCTACCCTTTAATATTGTTTCTTTGGGTTTATACTCCTTTGGGTTTTTAGTATTAATCCATTGGGTTTATTATTCCATGCTTTTATTTTCCTTTGTGTTTAACAATGGATTTGGTTTATTATCCCATTGGTTAATATTCGTGGGGTATATTATTGTTCATAGATTTTTCAATTAATACTGATCCCTATGGTTCATTGTTATTCCGTCGTGTTTATAGTTCATTGAGTTTTTAGTATTTTTCTTTATAGTTCTTTATATTTATATAGATTAATGTAGAATTATTATCCACATTAGTAATGGTAATTTTCTAATGTACATTATTATACATTAATAATGTACATTGTGGTTGTGTACATTACTATAGTTTTAATAATAAATGTAGTTGTTAATATTAAAATAAATTCATATAAATTTATGCACAATATTCTACATTTAATATATATAAATGCACATTATTGTATATTTTTTCTTATGTAAATGTATATTAATGTATGTTAATGTAAATTTATACATGTGGTTCATTAGGCTGTAAAGCGTCCCTCTTTGAAAACAACTCCCCTCAACTGCCAGTTGTACCATTGTGTACCCTTGATTTTGATGTTAGACGATTGAAATAATATCTATTGAATATTGTTATTAATCAATTGCAGAAATATTTTTATTAATCATTTATAGAATATTGACCAATTTCTGCTTGTCTTTCTTCTCTTAATGGGTTGTCTTCGACTTTGATGAACTGAAGGGCATGCAATATCTCCATGCTGCACTCTGTGAGTCCATGAGGCTGTGGCCTCCTGTGCCTATGGATTCAAAGGTTGCTGCGAGTTTTGAGTCATGATTTTGATGGCAAGAGAATCCAATCAGGTAGCTGCTTCTTATTTTTTCCCAATTCAATACTTTTCTCAAGATAACAATCCCCGTTGTAAATGAAGATGAATGCTTCTGTTTCCTGGAGATGAGGCTTTTGGTCAATCATCTATGGCCTCTGATGATCCTTTCCACCAGTATGTATCCATAAGGGTGAGACCCATTTGTTCTCTTTTAGTACCTTACTATTGTTTGTAAAAAGAGAATTGCAATTCACCGATGCAATATGGTTGTTTGTGCAGAGCAATTCTGGTTATGACAAATTTAGAAGTGCATGTGAGAGCATGCATCTCCCTTAATCAAGTTCAATTTCTCTGTGGTTAGCTGGGAATGGTAAGTGTTGAAAATACAAGATGAATACATTTTTGGAATCACGTCCGCCCTAAATTTACTTCTATCTAATGAATTATGTTAAAAAGTTTACTTCCATCTTAATTCTGGAATTATTATGACCCAGATGTATCAAAATGCTAATTTTAAAGTTGGATTGTAGGACTTTTGTAATATCTGAATTGGTGGTTGAGACAGGGGGATTGGATTTTGATTTTGGGGATATTTTAGTAGGGAGGTCAAAAAAAATTTCTAATATGTTTGATGTGTGATTTTGAAATATGTTTGATGTGGTATTAGTGGGTTCAAATTTTGAGAGCAGTGGGATTTTAAAATATTTTTAGAATCTGCAATCTAATTAAGTTTGATATCTGATTTTGAAATATTTTTGATCTCTCGTTTGGGTCTAATTCTGAGAGTCTTGGGATTCCAAAATATTCTCAAAATCTACAATTTAGTTAAGTTCGATATCTAATCTTGAAATATGTTTTATCTCAGTGGGATTCCAAAATATTCTCAGAATCTACAATCTAGTTAAGTTTAGAGTTGAGGGATGCATATGTTAGTTTGTATATATAAAAAGTAACATCAACATAAAATTAAGTAAAAATGAATGTGATAATTTTTTCATAAATCAATTCTCTATTAATTTTTAGGAGTATTTTGAAATCTACAGTGGATACACTATTAAATACCTGTGTCAATTTATTTAATTCAAATTCAAATTCAAAGGAAATATGGGAGGGAACAGATGATTTCTTAAATTTTTTTTCTTCATTCTTATTTGAATTCGGTAAAGTAAAATTTTAGATTTTTTCAATTTATCTGGTTTTTTCTTTGACAATTCTGGGTTTGGACATTGCTCAAAGTTTTTGGAGCATGGTGAGAATAGTTTTCTATTGGATTAAAATGAATTTAATTGTATATTTTTTTCAATTTCGACCTGGACCGTAAAGCAACATAAAATGAAATTATATAGAAAGATGAAAATTGGGTTAACAATTCTTTTGACAGGTGACTTTCTTGGCTCTAAAAATGTGTGCATGGAACTATGCCCTGAGAAATGGATGCCTAAATATGTTGCTGAACAACTTCTTTAGGAGTCAAGTACCGATGGATCAATGTAAGTAAAATTATATGAAACTACTGGCTGCTTGATCCATTAAGTTATAAATTAAAATGTTAATGATATTACTGAGTGCATAGTTTTTGACTAGCTCGCTTGGCATGATTGTTACAGGAACGTCTTGCTACCTGTCTCTGATGCACAAGGTAAATGAGCTCAGATCAATACATGAATTATTGTTATCTTTTTGTAAATATTTGGTTTGCGGATTGTTCTTATAAACGTTGTGGGCTATTTTTCTTCGTGTAAAAATGCAAGATCCGACGAGTCCCGACTTGCATTCATTCCTAGAAAAACCTGCAAGAGGGAGGTCCTCAGAGGAAGGTAAATTAAACTAACCTTGATATTTTTAGCCAACCATGTGTGATATATATATATATATATATATATATATATATATATATATATATATATATATATATATATATATATATATATATATCACACATGGTTGGCTAAAAATATCAAGGTTAGTTTAATTTACCTTTCACTGAGAATATATGTGTGTGTGCGTGTTTTCTAACTCTAGTGGGAGCATGGTTTATTTTCCTTTTTATTGGGTTCAATTTATGTAAAAATATCTATTAACTCAGTTGGGAATTTGTAGCAAAACTGAAAAATAATGGAAACTCCATTATAGACAACATCTCAACTTTTACTAAAATTTATACATATTAACTCAGTTGGGAATTTGTAGCAAAGCTGGAAAATAAACCCCATTATAGACAACATCTCAACCTTTAATAAAATATATACCTTAAATACTTGTTAAAAATAGATTATTGGAGCCAAATTGACATCAATAATTGGAGGAGCAGGCACACACTTTAAATTGTGATGCAAAAAATTCAATTTCTTCCAATAAGATGCCTCTATCATTAGCTAGCAAGAGTACTTATATGGGTAACAACAGTGTTTTTTTTTTAAAACAATGGCTGAGCCCCCAACAGAGATGAGAAGTTCTCTTTCCAAAGGTATTTTTTTGGGTACTGTGTCAGAGAGCTAAGGAGTTATTACTAATTGAAGAGGGGTGAGGAGTTATATTATTAATTGAAAATTTATATACTGATTCAAAGAAAGAGAGATCCAAAAGCCATTCCTTAGATTTAGATGCCACACTCCACACACACGTTGTGCTGATTTTGTTGAGGTGACCGTACTCTTAAGGCCTAACAAAGTCTGTTTTTTAATTTATTTAGTAATACAGAATGATAATCTAGGCCTGAATCGAAAGTCCAAATTGGCCACACTAGTGGACCAATCAACATCCTATTAGTGATTATGTGAGACCCCCATCTCCCGCTTTAACAGGCGCTAGGATTTATGGAAAGGTTGTTGTTGCTTTCTTTCAATTATACATTTTTTCTATTATCTATCAAAGCTACAATATTTTGTGTAATATCTTCGTATGGGTCATCTTACACTCTACTTCTACAATATACTTATAAGTATATAAAACTATTTCTATGTGTATACTTAAATACCTTATTTAGTCGAGAGACACTACTTGTAATGGGAAATCAGTAACAATTCTCTATGAGATAATCATTCAATGCCTAAGAACGACTCTAAAACCATGAGAATACTAATTTTACTCTTGGGAATTTAGGAGTCTAACTTGGGAATAAAATATATTATATTTTGTCCATTTTATAATAATAATTAGTAAATTACTCAACCATTTTCTTTTCACAATAGAAAAATATATTGTTCTAAACAATTCTTTTATCATTCTGGTTGGAAGTTATTTTCATTGTTTATTCTCATCTCAAATCTGATACGGAGATTCCTTTAATTGCACATATAGTCCCAATTTTAACTTCACCTATAGAAATAGGTTATCTTTCTTTTGAGCCTTGTTTTTTGTCTCGTCTCCTTGCAATAATAGAGTTAGTCCAACAAATGCAATTGCCAAATTTTATAGTATTTTTTCAAAACTTGTGAATAATATCTCAACCAAGTATTTTTCACAATTCATGTAATTCACATAAGAATATTCAAGGATAAACACTTATATTTTTCTTTCTCTCATAAATATGCTAGAGGTTATCATTTTCCTCCTAGCCATGAACTAACTTGTGCAGGCACTCCCCCCGAGTTGTGCCTCTAACTGTCAGGTCAAACAAGGAATAATATTTCTGTGGACTTGTTGCCTCCCCAACCTCATGCAACCGTTTGCTAACCCTTTTCTAGGTTTATGAGTCATTATCTCCCACTATCAAGGGTTATCCAAATATTGTACTTATCTCCCACAATGTCTGTTCATATTTCACCACTGGGTGTTTTTTCTGATGGAGAGGCTTCTCAAAGTTGTAGATGAAGATAATGAACACTTTCTTCACAGGCTTCGAAAGAGGATCGATAGGTTTGATCAGAATCTTATTATGTTATTTTTTATCGAACCTAGATCCAAGATTATTTAGGTTAGCTTGCCTTCGCTTAAATGAACATTTAACTTGAAAATCTAAAAGAAAACACTAGGAAAATATTCCGATGTGAAAGCATATTCCTCCATAGGTGATAAATGGGTGAAATACGGTTAGTGATTTGATATAAGCTCTGATGTGCAACAAGTCACTGAAAAGCTTCGGAGCTCAAATCTTCTTTTGGTATGTTTTCATATCTGTGAGAGATGAAGAACTGAGGATGAAGAGTATGTTAATTCTTTTTTTATTATTATTATTCCTTATTATGTGAGAGTGCTTCAAGTTCATACAATTGACCAATTTTAGATAAGAGCCCATGTTATTCTTTGCCAAAGTAGACATGGTGTTTCTTGTTTACTCCATGATGTTCCCATTCGTTTTGGAAGTTTCAACTAATCGTTGGTTGGGTTAATGTAGGGTTCTGAAAATAAAACTGTGGTGGTTTCCTTGGTGCGATCTAGCAAGGACAGAGACATTGGATTGTTGGCCAAATGAAATAGACCGTGCATGTTTGTTTCAAGAGCAAGGAGTGCAATGTATATTTATTTAAATTAATGAAAATTAGATGAAATTGATTCAAAATGAATTTTCATAGGTTATAAAAAAACCAATTTCTCTATCCAAACGATTCTCCAAACCTATAATTTATTTTAAATAAAATAATTCATATTGATAAGTTAAATATTCAATTAAATCACAAAACAAATCACATATTTTTTCCTCTATACTACTCTTTCCTATGTTACTGCTTTACAGCGTTTCCTTGCAACATATGGTGCAATTGTTAGTATTTAATGTACATTTAATCATGTACATCGTGGTTGTGTATATTTCTATAGTTTTAATATATAAATGTAGTTGTAGACATTAAAATAAATTCATATACCTTTATGCACAATATTCTACATTTCATGATATATATAAAATCACATTGTTGTATATGGATGTTCATGTAAATCTATACTAATGTATGTTGATGTAAATTTATACATGTGGTTCATATTTAATGTACATTAATGTACATTTAATGAAGTACATTGTGGTTGTGTATATTACCATAGTTTTAATAGATAAATGTAGTTGATGGCATTTAAATAAATTCATATACCTTTATGCACAATATTCTACATTTCATATATATATATGCACATTATTATATATAGATGGTCATATAAATGTATACTAATGTAAGTTAATGTAGATTTATAAATGTGATTCTGATGCAGGAGCATCCGACCAAGGGTAAACAAGTGGCAGCAGGTTTTTGTCTTTGATTGATGTGACATTTTGATAGGTCTTTGAACCTGTACATGTTTATTTTGTTTTTAGATAACTGTTTCCCAGTAGCAAGTTTTTAAGCAGTTTAGCTGACTTTTTGTTTTAATTCTTATTAGGAATCTGTAGTGGGGTTATTTGGTTATTTTATTTTCGTAGGTGGTAAAAGGAAAATAGAAATAATGATTAAAATGTAACTGTGTAACTGACAGTGGGATAGTTACCAACTGGTAACGAATTGGTCCTCCACTGAGATACAAAAGGGAAAGAAGTCATATTCTGTAGGGGTTCTGGAAAATTATCAAAGAAAAGAGAAATAAAATTATACAGAATATTTTCTTCACAAAACATCTGTGTCCCAATAGCATTGAAATTTACTCTCGGAATAATACCAAAATGGCCCTGTCGAAATTATACTAACAGTAACAAGAAATTGTTTTTTTTCTTCTTACATAAAAGAACTGTTGAGATAGTGCAGGCAAGCGGAAAACACGAAGTTGTTTTCTTTACAAAGCAGAGAAGTTACAGGTTGACAAGGAGTGAAGAAACATCGTGAACAGACATCATAACTGGTGAAAGACAAACATACATTCGAAAAACCTGGAACGGTGTTAAATCACAGGTACAACTTATAAAACTGTGCATTATTTTTTTTTCTGAGCAGACTGAGAAATAGTAATTGAAGTCTCTTTCTTTATTAAAAATCCATTCGAAATAAAAGTTCCAGTTCATATAATAATTAAGTCACATATGACATTCGAAACCAAGTTTCACAGTTGGGGTTCGAATAAAAAAAAGAACCATACGACTAACGAAACCAGGTTCCGGGCAACCTGAAGTTACAGGAGGGGTTTTACAAAAACAACCCAAAAAATTTAGCAGTTGACCCATTTAGAGTGGCAGATTTAGATGAAAAGAAAGCATTTCTAAATGATACACAGAAATCCTTGGTCTACTACAAACAAAAGATGGAGATAAACTGGAACGAGTTTGCCTATGCCACCTACGACAAACTTAGCAGAAGGGCCTACCCTTGGTAGTTGAAGGTCGAAAATAGACCACGATCGAGTATTGGGAGCTAGGAAAGAGTCGAAGAACCTGCACAGCAAAACATAGGGTCAGCCTGGAGTCTATATGGTGTATTAGCAAAGATTAGCGATGGAGGAAGAAAAATTCAGAAAGTTACCTGGCGAGAGGAGGGAGTACATCGACATTTTTTGAGCAAATATTTGATAAAGAAAACCCTGAGCCTGCTCATGAGGAGCCCACGAGTTATAGTGTGTAAAAGAAAACTGGTGGATTGAATCATGGAGAGAAAACCTACCGGTTCCAGCGTTGAACATGAATAGAGCCAATTGGGAAGGAAACCTCCAAGAACAACCTGTGCACAGTTGATAACCAGTTACCAGTGTCAGAGAAAACCAACAAGAAAGGAACAGTGGAAACGAGCGTTTTAAAACTTACAAGTGTAGTAGAATACCAGAAAAAAAAACAGACAGATCGCAGCGAAAGGAGACAAACTCGTCGGGAAGGCTGAGCAGCTCAGCGTCGTCACCTCAGACTTAATTTGACAGTGAAAACAGATATCCAGGAACCGTGAACCCACAACAAAACTCTCAGGAAGGGTCATCGAGGCGAAACCCTCGCACTGCAACCACTGAACAGGAGACTACAGACCGCCAAAGTGAAACTAACGCCGAAGGAATGTGCGATAAACCAGTGATACTGACGGTTGGCGCAAGGACCGATTGACCGGATCGGGATAATTACTGTGAGATTAATTGAGAATCGCTGAAACTAACACATCGGATCCTACAGAGGTTGAGGACTTCGAGACTCACTGTTGTGAGCCATTATTGAAATCCGACGTGTAAACATTCCGCATTAAAAATTGAAACGCCACATAAATAAAAAAGAATTGACATTTACATATTAATATTATTGTTGTTGTGGCATAAACCTGGGTGTGGACTGACGTGTCCATCAATTTTGGTATCAAAGCGGGTTTTCTGAATAGAGAATATGGAGGTTGGTAGATGAGGACGGGGAAGAGGAAGGCTGATTCGCAGAGTAGCTGAAGAGGGACTGAGAGAGGAAATATGAATCCTAAACGAGCGATTAGCAGCAGTGGAGGCTGGAAAGAGGAGAGACCCCGTAGGAGGGGATGATAGTGACGAGGATGTTGCAGAACAGGCAGATGGTTTTGAAGGGGAGGCACCTGAACTCATATTACTGAGGTCAGTTTTGTTATCTAGTCATAAGCCAAAACATGAGCTTTCCACTTATGATGGAAGCTTGTCGGAAGACATGTTACTGGATTGGCTTAGCGAAGTGAACAAATATTTTGATTTTGAGGAAATCAGCGAGGACAAGAGGGTGAAGTTTGTTGCCACCAAGTTGAAAGGACATGCGTCCTTGTGGTGGGACAGCGTTCAGGCAGAAAGGAAAAGGCTAAATAAATAGCCTATAAAGAAGTGGGCCAGAATGGAGGCAAAGCTGAAAGAAAAGTTTATGCCTAAGGATTATCAGATTATGTTGTACAGGCAAGTACAGAACTTGAGGCAAAGGGGAATGACAGTCAAAGAGTATACAGAAGAATTCTATAAGTTGAATTTGAGGGCAGGATATATAGAAGACACCCCAGAAAAAACAACAAGGTTTGTAAATGGATTGAGGGGGGAGATACTGGATGAAATCAGTATTCTCTCACCCAGAACTTTGGATGAGGCATATCAGTTTTCCTTGAAGGCGCAAGAGAAAATAATCAGGAAGCAGAATGCCAGAAGAGGAGGTGGATCTGGCAGAGGAAAGGGAAAGGCCTTTGGCAGAGGAAGAGGTACGGGTTCCAATGAAGAAGGCAGCAGTTCCAAATCTGCAGGAACAGTAGAAAAGGACAACAGCACTAGAGGGGGACGACCAAACCAGCAAGGGAGAGGTAATGGTCGGGGCAGAGGAGCTGTCCAGTGCTATAGGTGCCACAGGTGGGGGCACAAGTCGTATGAATGTCCTAAAGGTGAACCAGCAGGTGGGAGAGGAGCTTATGTTGCCCAAACTGAGGAAGCGGAAGCACCACCTCAGGAAGTGGAAAATGCACCAGAGACAGGGGAAGCCTTGGTGCTAAACAAGGTGCTAATAAAACCAGCAAAAGAAATTGTGGAACCAGATCAAAGAAAGGCTTTGTTCCGGACAGTTTGCAAATCACAGGGTATAAAGTGCTGCAAACTGATTATTGACAGCGGGAGTACCGATAATTTGGAGGCCACGGAAATGGTGGAGAAATTGGGATTGAAAAGGCTGAAGCATCCCACTCCTTACAAAGTATCGTGGCTGCAAAAGGGGCATCAACTGTTGTTGGACGAACAGTGTGAAGTAGATTTCCAGATAGGAAGATATAAGGACAAAATTATCTGTGATGTTATGCCAATGGATATCTGTCATATACTGTTAGGGAGACCCTGGCAGTATGGCAGAAAAGTAGTTCATGATGGGAAGACGAACTGTTACAAGTTTGTCAAAGATGGAATCAAGCACATGCTTGTGCCCATCAAGGAGGAAAACACAGCAGAAGCTAGTGGAGTAAAGGCATTACTTGTGGGCAGAAAGGAGTTTTTGAAGCAGATGGAGGATAATGATGTTAATTTTGCGGTTGTAAGGAGACCAAAGACAGTGGTCCTGCATACCAAAATCACAGATCTGCCAGAGGAGATCCAGGATATGCTGCAGGATTTTGGTGATATCATAGTAGATGACTTACCTGACGAATTACCACCTAAGAGAAGCATCAACCACTGTATTGATTTTATACCATGAGCTAGCTTTCCAAATAAGGCAGCTTATCGTATGAGCCCGAAAGATAATGAAGAAATTCATAAACAGGTGCAGGAATTGCTTGATAAAGGACTGATCAGGGAGAGTATGAGTCCCTGTGTAGTTCCGACAGTGTTAGCTCCTAAGAAAGGTGGCGAATGGCGAATGTGCACAGACTCAAGGGCCATTAACAAGATTACGATCAGGTACAGGTTTCCACTTCCACGGATGGATGACATGATGGACTGCTTGAGTGGAGCAGCATATTTTTCGAAGATTGATTTGAAGAGTGGCTACCACCAGATCCAAATCCGGGAAGGAGATGAATGGAAGACAACCTTCAAGACGAATGAAGGGCTGTACGAATGGCTGGTGATGCCATTTGGTTTGAGTAACACCCCTAGTACTTTTATGCGCCTAATGAACGAAGTGCTGAAGGAGTTCATTGGGAAATTTGTGATTGTTTATTTGGATGACATTTTTATTTTCAGCAGAACGAAGGAGGAACACTTCCGACATGTTCGAAGTGTATTAAGAAGATTGCAGCAGAACAAGCTGCTGATAAATTTGAAAAAATGTACTTTTTTTCAATGGGAATTAGTTTATCTGGGTTTTGTGATTGCAGAAAACGAGTTGAAGATGGACCCAGAAAAGATTGCAGCCATAGTTAATTGGCCATCCCCAAAGAATTTGTTTGAGGTTCGAAGCTTTCATTGATTAGCAAGCTTCTACAGAAAATTTATCAGAGATTTTAGTGGGATCTGCGCACCCATGTTGGACACAATCAAGAAGGAGAATCAGCCTTTTTGCTGGACAGAAGCAACAGAAAACAGTTTTCAGACTTTAAAGAAGAAGATCACTGAGAGGCTGATCTTGAGATTGCCAGATTTCAACAAACTTTTTCAGGTTCGTTGTGATGTCAGCGGTACAGCCATTGGGGCAGTACTTAGCCAAGAGGACAAACCGGTCGCTTATTTCAGTGAGAAACTGAACGAGAGTAGGCAGAAGTATTCGTCTTATGACAAGGAATTTTATGCGGTCGTTCAAGCTTTGAAGCACTGGAGGCACTATTTGCTCGGTAACGAGTTTGTTTTATTTTCTGATAATTCTGCCTTACAGTATGTTATGCAGCAGCATAAGTTGAATCATAAGCATGCAGAGTGGGTGGAATATCTGCAAAGCTTTACGTTTGTATTGAAGCATATCAGCGGGCAGTCCAACAAGGTGGCAGATGCATTGAGCAGAAGAGCTTTGCTCTTGCAGGAGAGTATGGTGCAGGTGCTGGGTTTTGAGCACTTAAAGGATTTATATCAGAGAGATACAGATTTTAAGGAGGCCCATGAGGCGTGTCAAAACCCTTTGCTGCGAAACAATAGTCCATGGCTGGACTATAATCTGCAAGAGGGATTTTTATTCAGGGGAGGACAGTTGTGCATTCCCGACTGTTCCATGCGGGAGAAAATTATTCGGGAAAAGCATAGTGGAGGTCTAGCCGGACATTTCGGCATAGACAAAACATTATCTCAGATTGAACGTTTTTATTACTGGCCAAAGCTACGACGGGACGTGCAGAGGTATGTAAACAGATGTAAAATGTGTCAGTTAGCAAAAGGTCACAGCCAGAATGCAGGACTTTATACACCCTTGCCCATACCAAGTAGGCCATGGGACTCAGTCAGTTTGGAATTTGTCTTGGGTCTACCTAAAACACAGCGAGGGTTTGATTCAGTAATGGTGGTGGTAGATAGGTTTTCGAAGATGGCGCATTTTATAACTTGTCGAAAAACCAGTGATGCTACTCACGTAGCCCACTTTTTTTTCACGGAGATTGTTAGATTGCATGGCTTGCCGAGGTCCATTATTTCTGACAGGGATGTGCGGTTTACAGGACACTTTTTGCGTACCCTGTGGAAAAATTTGGACACCCAACTGAATTTTAGCTCCGCTTATCACCCGCAGACAAATGGACAAACGGAGGTGGTGAACAGGAGTTTGGGAAACCTGCTACGAAGTTTAATAGGAGAAAATTCACGAATGTGGGATCGCGTACTTGCTCAAGCGAAATTTGCATACAACGATTCACCAAATCGCATCACAGGCTACAGTCCTTTTCAGATTCTGTATGGCATGCATCCTCGCGGAGTGCATGAGCTGCGGGATTTGGGGAAACTCGAAAAAAGAAGCGCAGATGGAGAAGATTTCGCTCAAGCAATGAGTGATTTACATGAGCAGGTGAAGTTGAAGTTATAGGACAGCAGTCAAAGATACAAACAACAGGCAGATTTAAAAAGGCGGAAAGTTTAATTTAATGTTGGGGACAATGTACTTGCTCATCTACGCAAGGAACGTTTCCCGAAAGGGGAGTATAACAAACTGAAGTTTAAAAAAATTGGTCCCTGCAAAATTCTTCGCAAGTTTTCTGCCAATGCCTACGAACTACAGTTGCCGCCAGGAATAGGCATTTCGCCCATTTTTAATGTCGCAGATCTGTACCATTACACTGCCGGTCTTGAAGACGATGGGGCAGCAATGCCAGAACGGGACACCCAAGTTAACGAGGATTCTTGGTTGAGGCAGATGCCTGCAGCGCAGCGCCTTGAGATTGAGGGTATCCTCGACACACAAGTAGCCAAGAAAACACGTAGAAAGGAGTATTTACAGTACTTGGTCAAGTGGAAGAACCATCCTATTGAGGACAGTTCTTGGCTTGACGCAGCACAGATCCAGAAAGCTGGCTATTCAGTGGATGATCTCATGGAGCGGAGCCATGATTTTTTTTTGTTACCCCGGAAGCCTGATGCAGGAGCATTCAACCAAGGGTAAACAAGTGGCAGCAGGTTTTTGTCTTTGATTGATGTGACATTTTGACAGGTCTTTGAACCTGTACATGTTTATTTTGTTTTTAGATGATTGTTTCCCAGTAGCAAGTTTTTAAGCAGTTTAGCTGACTTTTTGTTTTAATTCTTATTAGGAATCTGTAGTGGGGTTATTTGGTTATTTTATTTTCGTAGGTGGTAAAAGGAAGATAGAAATAATGATTAAAATGTAACTGTGTAACTGACAGTGGGACAGTTACCAACTGGTAACGAATTGGTCCTCCACTGAGATACAAAAGGGAAAGAAGTCATATTCTGTAGGGGTTCTGGAAAATTATCAAAGAAAAGAGAAATAAAATTATACAGAATATTTTCTTCACAAACCATCTGTGTCCCAATAGCATTGAAATTTACTCTCAGAATAATACCAAAATGGCCCTGTCGAAATTCTACTACTTACAGTAACAAGAAATTGTTTTTTTTCTTCTTACATAAAAGAACTGTTGAGATAGTGCAGGCAAGCGAAAAACACGAAGTTGTTTTCTTTACAAAGCAGAGAAGTTACAGGTTGACAAGGAGTGAAGAAACATCGTGAACAGACATCATAACTGGCGAAAGACAAACATGCATTCAGAAAACCTGGAACGGTATTAAATCGCAGGTACAACTTATAAAACTGTGCATTATTTTTTTTTCTGAGCAGACTGAGAAATAGTAATTGAAGTATCTTTCTTTATTAAAAAGCCATTCGAAATAAAAGTTCCAGTTCATATAGTAATTAAGTCACATAGGACATTCGAAACCAAGTTTCACAGTTGGGGTTCGAATAAAAAAAAAGAACCATACGACTAACGAAACCAGGTTCCGGGCAACCTGAAGTTACAGGAGGGGTTTTACAAAAACAACCCAGAAAATTTAGCAGTTGACCCATTTAGAGTGGCAGATTTAGACGAAAAGAAAGCATTGCTAAATGATACACAACAATCCTTGGTCTACTACAAACAAAAGACAGAGATAAACTGGAACGAGTTTGCCTATGCCACCTACGACAAACTTAGCAGAAGGGCCTACCCTTGGTAGTTGAAGGTCGAAAACAGACCACGACCGAGTGTTGGGAGCTAGGAAAGAGTTGAAGAACCTGCACAGCAAAACATAGGGTCAGCCTGGAGTCTATATGGTGTATTAGCAAAGATTAGCGACGGAGGAAGAAAAATTCAGAAAGTTACCTGGCGAGAGGAGGGAGTACATCGACATTTGTTGAGCAAATAGTTGATAAAGAAAACCCTGAGCCTGCTCACGAGGAGCCCACGAGTTATAGTGTGAAAAAGAAAACTGGTGGATTGAATCATGGAGAGAAGACCTACCGGTTCCAGCGTCGAACAGGAATAGAGCCAATTGGGAAGGAAACCGCCAAGAACAACCTGTGCACAGTTGATAACCAGTTACCAGTGTCAGAGAAAACCAACAAGAAAGGAACAGTGGAAACAAGCGTTTTAAAACTTACAAGTGTAGTAGAATACCAGAAAAAAAAAATAGACAGATCGCAGCGAAAGGAGACAAACCCGTCGGGAAGGCTGAGCAGCTCAGCGTCGTCACCTCAGACTTCGTTTGCCAGTGAAAACAGATATCTAGGAACCATGAACCCACAACAAAACTCTCAGGAAGGGTCATCGAGGCGAAACCCTCGCACTGCAACTACTGAACAGGAGACTACAGACCACCAAAGTGAAACTAACGCCTAAGAAATGTGCGAGAAACCAGTGATACTGACGGTTGGCGCAAGGCCCGATTGATCGAACCGGGATAATTACTGTGAGATTAATTGAGAATCGCTGAAACCAACACATCGGATCCTACGGAGGTTGAGGACTTCGAGACTCACTGTTGTGAGCCATTATTGAAATTTGACGTGTAAACATTTCGCATTAAAAATTGAAATGCCACATAAATAAAAAAGAATTGACATTTACATATTAATATTATTGTTGTTGTGCCATAAGCCTGGGTGTGGACTGACGTGTCCATCAGATTCATATACAACTATCGATATATATTAACCATATTTAATAATATGATTGTGCTAATTAATAGTAAAAACCAAAAAAATAAATAATTCTTAAGAAAAATATATTAACATCTACTCAAATTCACATCACATAAATAATATCTAATCAAATATGAGATAAAGGCAATGAAATAATCAAACTCATATGATGAGAGTAATATCTATATTATTAATTTTGAAATAAAAGCAATGAAATAATCAAACTCATATGATTGAGAGAAATATATATATTTGAAAGTTAAAAAATGAATTTATGAAATACTTATTTATAACACTGGAAAACAGAAATCAAAAGTCATCAACGCTGATTCCACCTCAGGATTATCCTCTCTCAAACTCTTATTCCCAAAGCGAGCATTCTCCACGTGCAACAGGCCCTGCTTGCAACCATGGCAACCATGTTTCAGGCAGCGGCGACATGGGATTAGGCACAGGGAATCAGACAGTGATTTGAGCCATGGAAGAATTGGGTGGCTCCCGTGACAACATAACAAGGAAGCATTCCTTTAGTCCTTCCTGTTCCCTACACGTGGTCAGTCCAAAACAATTATTGCCCTCCAATCCATTTCTTTTCTCTGGCTGGGGACCTATTAGGGTGGCCATAACATCTCTGGCACCAATCTCCAAATCAAGCCAACCTCTTAAAAGGCTTGTAAAGAAAACAGACAAGTTGTCTATACACGTGATTCCTAAATCAGGAAAACTGACCAAAACTGTCACAGTTCCACTTATGTGGAGCTGTCCAGTTAACCATCCCCACGGCCAACAAATTAAATTCAGGATCATCATGTATAGCCTTCCCTGCCCATCCTTGAGGACAGCCATTTCGCAAACTGTATAAACAGAGACTCCCACTACTCTTGCTCTCCCAATCTTAAAATATAATTATATAACAACCTAAAAGAGACAGGAATACAATTTCTTTTCCTAAGAAAACTTCAAGAATACGAATATATCCATCTTACACCATTGGCTCTTATAAAGAAACTCGAACATATAAATCTCTCTTTATGCAATCTTGATCTCCTGTGAATTAAAAAGTAATTCAAACAATATAGGTCTACAGGCTTGATTAGGCATACTAAGAGGATAATAGAGTGAGTACGTACATGAGAATAATTATTTTCGTGCAATCTCTTCAAAACCTACAGCCTGCCAAGCATCTAATTGGGCAAAGAGAATCAACCTCTCTCCTTTTCATCATTTTAGTTCCATGCTTATTCCACATTGATTAACACTCTTTTTCTTTTTACTTTATTCCACACTGACTAATACTCTTTTCCTTTTTGCTTTATTCCAGTGACTATCACTTTTTCTTTCTACTTTTAGGCTTATTATTAATTGATTAAGATCAAGGATTAGGATTCTCTTCGAAAACCACGGCTTCCGTGACATATTTGATTTTATTTTGTGTGCTTTCATGAAAAGGGCGAGAGGATTTGTTTTTTTTTTTTTAAAGTTCAATAATTTTTTAAAAGCTTCACCAATAAATTTCAGATATATTCCAACATAATTTCAAAGATATTCAAACATACTTTTTCTTTTTACTTTTATTCTTAATTGATTTAAGATCAAAGATTAGGATTCTCTTCGAAAACCACAGCTTTTTGTGCATTCATGAAAAAGGACGAGGGATTTTTTCTTGTTTCCTTTTTTTCTTCAATTCTTTTTTAAAAGCTTCAACAAAACAAATAAATTTCAAAGAAATTCATACTTTTACTTTTTACTTTTATTCTTAATTAGGATCAAAGATTAGGATTCTCTTCGAAAACCACGGCTTGTGTGATATATTTGATTTTATTTTATTTTGGAAAGCACGACAGAAATTTTTTTAGTTCCATTCTTTTTGAAAAGCTTCAACAATACAAATAAATTTCAAAGATATTGAAATGTTTGATTTCGTTAGCTAGAGAATTTTATACTGGGCAGCAATATAATACCAACAATTATTTACCCGCTGAACTTAAAGAGTAAAACTTAACTAAATGGCTCTCTAGGTGAGATATCTTGAAAGTGTACAAACACTCCATACAAGCACTCACTGACTATTGAGTCAAATGAGCCTCAAACATATAGGTTTTCACAGGAACGGGGTGGTTCCAACCACTCCGTAGATATTAGGATCTGAGACCTAATCTTAGAGTCTCAATCTTATTTAAACAAGTAGCTTTCTCTATTATCTTTCAACACTCCCCCTTAATGGAGAAAGGGTACTAAAAGACTAACATACGCGTGTTGGTCTTAGTCTCAGCTAGGCTTACATAAAAACATAAAAAATTGGTAACATAGGTTTTCATTTCGGTCTTTTTGCTTGCGAGTCCATGCTTGTTCATACCTAGGCGAGGCTTCATCTCCACTTTCTTCGCCATGAGGTAGTGATAAATCTTCAACTAATTTCTTCCCCAATGATGGAAAGCTTGAAATCTTATCGTCACCCTTCTCAAAATTATGACATGATGGATAGGAGAATTTTTCCTCTTACTATTTCCAATGTCAACCATTTGAACTTCAACGATGTTGTCTTCAACATTTATGGATGAAACTTCTGTGTTGACTTCATAAAGACATGGTGTTTCAAGCCATGCTTCAAGAAACTTTAATTCCTCTTCAAACTTCGTTGTTTCTTTTTTGTTGTTATTAACATCTTCACACACAGAAATATTCATGAGATCATCACAATTTGAATTCTCTCCAACTTTGTCTTCTTCTGCGAAGTCTTTGCATGCGGCTCATCCAATTGATCTTCAACAATATGTTCCTCTTTACATCCTTCCTGAAGACCAACTCGTGAGTCTTCAATCTCAGGATCTTGCATGGTAGATTGTGCATCTTGATTCTCGTGGTCATCAAAAGAACCACATTGTTTTTCTGAAATTTCTTCTGGCTCAAAAATACTACCCATGCCAATGCCTCCAAATGACCACATGAAAAAGAGATCATCATCAGAATAAAAAATATCTAAAAATATAGACATGTTGGGAAAGTCCAGCTTATCTTGCTTTATCTTGCTTCCAAATTTCTTTTCGACTCCACTCGGTCCTCTAACGATTACCACGTAGATGTGAAAATTCTCCATTTCACAGCGTTTCAACTGTAAAACCTTGTAAACTGCAACTTTTATGCCACACAAGCAAATATGAAGCAAAAATAACCAATACAACCTAAACTTGAGTGCACTCGCACCAAGTTTCAAGATCGAGATTTCAAATGGCATCGCCTCTTGATTTGCAGGCTTTCTAGATGTTGTGACTTCACCTTTTTGAACATCCTCACCTCCTCTGATCACATGTAACCCACTCTCAGATCTCGTGCAAATATCTATTCTCAGAACAGAACTACTCACAAATCTGCTCGCTCCGCTTTCTCCAGCATGCATATCTTGGCGGAAAAAAAAAATACGAGATCTCAGCAGATCTCGGTTCACCGGATCTACAAATGGATCTTGTGTATGGCCTCCCATTGTGTTGAGAGTACTTAAACCCCCCACGAATGCTCGAAATGCATAACAACAGCTTCTGAAAGTTTTCAACGGAAAACCATTAACGTATTGAATAATGGTGCAACCATCTCCAAATTAGAAGTGGACTGGGACTGAGAGGAACCTCTCGCTATGGGACTCTTGGTCTTTACGGAATGAAACATAAATTGAGGGCTTCAAGATTTCTCAATGGCCGCGAACGCGACAGAATTTATCTCGGAAGGCGAGAGTGAGTGATTGAGTTTGCACATGGGGAAAAGGAAATAGAGATGCCATGATTCGAGCTCTTCGCCTCTGTCAATGCCGATAACACCCTGATCCGATCTCTCTGTCTGCTCTTAGCACCGAGATCCGGCAGCCTGCTTGCAAAAGTCAGAAGCACAGACGAAATGTCCCGGGTGGTCGATCATGAGCTCTGCGACTTTCCCCCACGAAAATCCTGATGTCCTCACGCAACGATCCCTACGTCCTCACGCATCGATCCTCTGACACACACTACAATACCAACGTTTCACCACTTTCTCTCTATGGACACTCTATGGACAGACAAACCCATCCAGCTTCTCCGTGAAGCTTCGATACCATATTGAATACTGAATTCTATTAACTAAATGGCATTTCAAGTGAGATACCTCGAGAGTGTACAAACACTCCATACAAGTACCATTCTATACAAGTACTGACTATTGAATCAGATGAGCCTCAAACATATAAGATTTCACATTAACGGAGTGGTTCCAACCACTCCCTAGATATTAAGATTTGAGACGTAATCTTAGAGTCTTAATCCTATCTCCAAACATTTTCTCCATTGTCTTTCAACACGCATAATTAGAATATGATAAATTTTATTGTTAAATGTGCTCTTCAAAGTAAATAAAAAGTAAACAATAGAATATTTTAGTTATGTTTATGCCTATATTTTTTTTGAAATAGAATTTTGAAAATTTTTATTTTTTTTGGGTATATAGGTATATGTTTATTAGGTAGATTGTAAAGATTCAATATTTATTATAGATTATGATTTATCTCCACTTTTTGTCTTTTAAATTAAATTGATTAATTAAAAATACTACTTGAAGTGATTTATGGTTTTTTGGGACAAGTAGTATTGATAAACCATGCTATTGACCAATGACATTATAACAAATTCTATTTACTTATTACAAATCTCATTGGTAAAGTGGAGATAAATCTCCATGGTTAATAATATTGTTCCATACTTTTAAATGTATATATTTTTAATATATTTATCAATTTTTTTTTAAAATTAATAATAATAATAATAATAATAACTGCATGGTAGAGATATATAACATAATAAATAAATAAACCAAAATATTAATTCTTCTAAGGTAAACTTTACTTGATCAAGTTACTAGTGGTTTTTGAGCTCTAGGTTTATGAGAACCTATGGTATTCATGTGGAATAACTAATTTAAAGAGGGAAATTAAACCAACCTAGATTCATCAACTTAATTATGATCTACTAATAGTTGAGATCAAATCCCTTAAATTTTTTTTTTTTTAAATAAAAGGGATTTGATCCCCTCTCTTGGTAGATCCCAATTAAAATAGATCTAGGCTCGTTTTAAATAATTAATTATAATTATATCAAAATAAAATAAACTAAACTAAAATAAGATAATTAATAATTAATAATTACAATTATCAACCAAAAGCATAAGTCAATTTGATTGGATCAAATTACATAGAAATAAAAGTAAATTAATTTTTTTTAATAATTATAATTATTAATTAAACTAGCCTAGTTATATTGTAACTTTTGATCTACCAAACATCTAGAAGAATCAAAATTATTTTCACTTTAATAGAGGCCCATGATGCCCACATGGTAGCTCAATTGACAATGACAAGTACTATGTAAACTATGAGATTCAAAGTTCAAATCCCTTGTGGGTCAAATCAACAAAAAAAAAAAATCAAAAAAAAATTATAAGAAAATCTATTTGCCATTAACAATCTCCATGGTAAAGTGAAGATGAATCTACATGGTTCATAATCTTGTTCCATCAAATTATACAAAAAATAAAATAATAATTATAATTATTAAATTAAAATTTATCAATAGTTTTGCCAATTTAAAAACATATATATATATATATATATATATATATATATATATATATATATATATATATATATATAAAGTGCTGGGATAGATCAAATTTGTTGAGGTGAAAATATTTGCTCAAGTTTTGCACTAAAAAAATAAGTTTGTCTCAACACTTGATAGATTTTCATTTAAGATGGATTTAGATGGGTAATTGTTATGCCAAGAAACACTCTAGAACCGAATATAACAATCAATGTTAGTGTAATATTAAATTTATCAAATGATTTAAAATAAAATTGAAATTAAATAATAATAATTAACATCAATTATGCTAACAACATCAACCCCATTCATGAATTTTAAATCCCATAGAGCAAGTGAAGTATTCAACCAGTTCCTCCAAATCCAAAATATAAATAAACACATAAAAATCACTTTAAATTCAGTATTAGACACCTAATCCTCCAATTATAATTTTGACTATGGTATACTATGATAATATATTATTAGAGTTCAATAAACCTAAGAAACTGATCAATAGATTACCTATTGTATTTATATGCATGGTGTACATCATTCTCCATACCATTGTATTTATATGCATTATGCATTGTGTACATCACTCTCCATACCATTCTTAATATACAGTTGAATTCACTTTACAAATTGTGATGGTCACTGTTTATTATTAAATTGATCCACGAGTTTTGTAGTCTTCCAAATAAGCCATATTTTTGTGGCTTCTTGAGGGCTCACAACAACATAAAGGGGGGTTTTAAGACAATATTTAAGACAATTTTTGGGTAAATTTTCTTAATTTGAGACAAAAGAAAACTTCTGTATTGTCTTTAAGCGTGTGTCTCACATTAAATCGTCTTAAAATTAAATTGTCTTAAAATATTGTCTCTATAAAGACAATATATAACACAAGCGTTTTTTACTCTCCAGAGACAATAGTTGCACTACAACACAAAGGGGGGTTTTAAGACAATTTTTGGGTAAATTGTCTTAACTTGAGACAATTTCAATTTTGTCTCTCCAAAGACAATAGTTGGAATTAAAGACATATTGTCTTTATGGAGACAATGTCTTTAATCCTATCTATTGTCTCTGTAGAGACAATATAAAACAATGAATCCAGAAAAATATCTCACCATTAAAATAAATCAATATAAATATATTTAATTAAAAAAATCAACAATATCATTGAATAATTCATGTTAGGGTACAGTGGAATCGAACAACCAACCTCCTGCATGGCAGGTGCTCTTCCAATGAGCTAGCACCTTTTAAAGAATTATGTGAGGAATTATGGCAGTCCTTGAAATTGTACAATAAGCATTGATTTTTTAAAAATGTTCAACACATAATTAGAGCAAAAAAAACCAAAGCATTCTCAGAAGTGAAAAACACTGACAACAAGCCCAAACAATCTCAATACAAAACCACAAGTATAGACATAGAAGGCAATGAAGCCAACCAGATTCCAATGAATTACGTCAAGTAGAACACATAAGGGAAGTCCAGCCTAGGTTTTCATCATTGGAGAGATCTAGACAACACTAATAACCATATAACATAGTAACTCAAGGTGACTTTGAAATGACAAAAATTTAATTCACAATTACTGATGATAGAATCCTTTATCCACACATTAAGAAATAGATAAATCCAAACAAATACTCGCAGCTCTAATTGTGAAGCCCTTGGAATTGTGCATGATAGCAAGCTTTATAGGTGTGACCACTGTTTTTCCATTTACAACTCTAGAAACCCCTTGTTCCTATGTTCCTACAGTTACAGCAGCATCCCCATGCCCTTTGTGCTTTGATATTTTTAAAGATTCCCCTTTGTGCTTTGGAAGATCAAACTTACACTTGGCACCATATTTGAAAATACCTCTCTTGATAAAAATATGAGATCCACAACAAGAAATTTAGTAAACCAATAGTTCCAAAAGAAAAAATATAATCTGATTAGAAACAACTGTAGAACATGAAAATACAAAACTCATCACTGAGTATCTTACAACGCACTCAGGCTCTGAGGCCTCTCTGGTAGTGAAACAACATCAGGTTTGACCTACAAAGACAAGAGCATATAAATTTAAGGACTGATTACATATCATATTAAATGGAAGACAAATTTATATAATGGATGTAAACGTAGAATGACTTGAGTACCTCACTTCCATCAACATTCTCCTTTGATTTTAAGTTGCCAACCTATCTTTTGGATGGTGGAACTTGCATTTTGAACAAAATTTGCAGATGCTAGTTTTCATATAGTAATGAGTCAATAATATGAAAATCAACAACATGAAAAAATCTAAATTAAACAACATCAAAAGAAATAAAAAATTATAAACAAAAGCTAAATTACAACAATATCAGAAGGATGTCAGCTAAGAGAAAATGTTAAAATTGGCAACTAAGGCCAAATTCCACTATGGTCTGCTCAGTTGGTAGAGATAATAATATCATTGAATTCCTCTTCTCAAGAGGACCAAAATCGATATAAAGACTGCCTAATTTGGACAAGGAAAAGTATTCATTAACTCAAATGCAATTGCATAAGGCATAACCTTATTTAGGTGGGAAAATTTGAAAATTGAAAATTTGAATTTCCCTCCATGAGTAATCAAGTCAGCCTACCCAAGAAGGATATAAATAACCTATCCTTGGCTCATCAATACTCATTATTCTTGTCTCTGAAGTAACTGCAGAAGAAGTTAATTTCCAACAAAGGAGATGGAGGCAAGGTTGGGTTCTATTTAGTCATCTCCAAGGGCAGAGTTCCACAGGATAGAGGAGTTTTTTTAGGGCATACTTATGATTTTTTTTGGGCATTTTATCTCCTTCAGGTCTGAAGCTTCTAGCCACATGTGTTAAGGCATGTACTATTATGAGACCCTACTTTAGAAAGAAGACTTCTACAGACAGAAGGCCGATATTTTTGGAAGCCTAATTTGGATCATTTGAGGCATCATTCTCCTCTTCTTGTTAACTGTAGTCATGCATTAGAATCTTCTGGGTTCCGCTCTATGTTTTATGGTGGTTGAGAAGCTTGATTGAGTTGTTGTCATATCTAGTAAGAGCGTTTTGGATGAAGATTATTTCAATGTTGGAATATGTGCCCTAACCAGGATAGAAATCCTCATCAAACTATATCAATCATCATCAACAGTGAAGGCCTCACAAATAATCTGGTCTGAATATCCTTTTAAGGATTACTTTGTTTGACTTTAGATGATCACTTATTAAGGCGAGGGTTTTTGACAGCTGAAGACAGAACTGAAGATTTTTTGGGTTACTTCTTTGTGATTTGGACAAGTGGCATTTCTGGCAAGTCAATATTTTATACTATAATAAGAAGAATTAATAAAGGTTTTCCCTATCTTGGGGATTTTCCCTGGTTTGGGCCAATTTTGGTGTTTTCTTGTCTTGGCTTGTATTTTGCATATGATTTCTTATGATCTTTCGATAATCACTATCAGTGGATAATAGTTATGTGATTTTTATTGATATAAATGGAATTAATCTTGGGCTCATTAAAGTAATTATCCTAAGAAAAGATCATGTTAGCCTAAATTAACACGGTATCAGCTCTCAAGTGAGGACAAGCCCAAGAAAGAGAAAGATCAATCACTTAGAAGTGTCTACAAGTCTCTGTGATCTCCTTCCTCTGGAAATTTGAAGGTTTAGAAGAAACGTCGTTGAATTCTCATAGACTTCAGCTGTAATGATGCAGAGGTTAGATATATGTTTTCAAGTATCATACAAGGTCGAGATCTATGTCTGCTTACCTACAATCTGAAGTTATTCTGAAGCCAAGACCTGTAAGAAGACTGAGTCACAACTAAAATTGCTTTCAGGGCTCCTATCAAAACAAAAAATGCAACCCAAATTCAGTAATGGATGAAACAGGCATAAAGCAGTAGCCACAACTGAGGATTCGAACCTATGGTTTTTCTAAAGAATTAGAGGGTTGGAAAGAGTGGCCAAATACAAAGATTACATATGTAATTGGGCAAGGAAAGAAGGTCACTTTGTAAGGCTTTATTAAAAGGAACGGTATGTACATTATAATGATTATTAATCATGATTTTTGCGAAGTATTTCCATCAGAATCTAGAATTTTTTTTGGATCTGGAAATATTAATAGAAGTATAATCTCTGTGGACTTGGTCGAAGCTGAAAATCAGCAATTGAATCAGTGAATTTTTCTAGAGTATGCCTACGATCTTTTCTCAAAACATTGGTGACCTAATGTTCTCCATACATCCACTTGATCTAAGATATGTCAAGGAAGTTTGATTTTCATCATTCTTAAACCAATTATTCAAAGTATGGATGTCCTTTATGGCCAGAAGAGAAGTGATCTAATCACTTTTATGTCCATCTCTAAGGACCGACTCCTGTGAGCAAATCTAAACATCCAACACTTACTAGTTGATGCTGGCATCAAACATTTATATATAGTGTCCTTTGGAACCAATCATTGTTCTACATAAAATGTCTTCTAATTTTTAATGCTCACCACAGTTTTTCGATTTGCCAATATTTTCACCAATTCTCCTATGTACCAATACTCGGACCCTTGGTAATTTTTTTCCAATACAAATCATTTCAACAATGGATTTAACTACCTAACCCCTAGCCTCAATATAATAATATTAATATAGTCACATGTCACTAACATATTAACTAGCTTATATGTCCATTTTCAAATATAGCATTCTATTGGCCATGATATAAACAATGAAAATTGTGTTACTATCAAGCTTAAAAAAAATGGAAAAAAGAAGGTTATTATTAGAGAGGTCTCTAACCAGCTTGTCCTTTCATAAATGGAATGGAAGAATCACCCTTCCAGGCCTTAAGGCTTGAAATGCTCGCAGCTAGGTGTATCCCACCTAGGATGACTCCAAAATAAACAATAGGAATGCTTCCAGTTATGAGAAATGAAAGAAAAACCCCAACAAAAAGAATTTCACTTGCATCACGTGAACAGTTGCAACAACTGATTTTATAGCAACAATAAAGAGCTCTCATAGTTTTCTTCCTCAGAATGATACTCCCAAGTATTATTGCTGTGTAATGTTTATTGCATGCTCATTTCAATATCATATCTACCATGGTAAGATTGTAGTGCTAACTGGAAAATGAATATCATAAACATAAACACCATAATAGAGGAAAAATTAGCACTCTTACCATATGGAATACCAAGGAAAAAGTCATGAACTTTAGACAGGTTTTTAAGATCATCTGGGTGAACAAAAAAAGCAGTTTCAGCTACATCCTTCACAGTGTCAGGAACATTTTCAACCCAAATTGACAAATTTTCTTTTCCCTTTACACGGATTTCCTCTGCAATTGAAGTTAAAACTGCTCTCATATTTTCTGACTGCAATTTCAACTACTCTGTCATATCCTTTAACATTATCTTTGCTTTTTCAACATAGACAACATATGCCTCTTTTGAAATTTCTTACATTCTAGAAGCATGTTCCTTGAAAGAATCAAGGGATTGCTTAAATGCTTCCTCAGATTCATTTGCTTGTTTCTCAAGTTCATTTATTACCTTTTCCACTTCAACATCCGAGGAAGCCTGCACATTTGAAATTTAAAAAAGTAATATCAACTCAACAAATAAATTGCAAAATAAGAACCAATCAAAGAAAAGCACAACATATCCAATAAAACAACAAGAATGAGATGAGACTGCTTTCCATTACCTAGTTGTATTCCAACAATTTTCAATACAACTAAAGAAAATGTCAATAAATGATTCTGAGTACTTCAGTGTCATAAAAATACAATAAAGTTTCGTATACAAATTGTTAATACGTGAGGCACTTGGAAGAGACTTTATTCTTGCACAGTTAATCATGTATAATGCTTATTAACCGTTTCTGCAATCATAATGGTTAAATTATGTCTAAGATTTCATTGCATATAAATAATCCAGTTTCCATAAAATGGAGTATAGATGTGTAGGCCTTTAAACATGCATCCACAACCCACCATATATAGTCGGTTCACAAACAATAAGTTATATTTTATTAAATTGAAGACATGGTATAAAACTAGCTCAGAACTCCATCTTGTGGTAGATTGACCATAAAAAATTAATAGGGTGAAACAAAAGTGACACTCAGACACATCATAGTGATAAAAATTATATACAGTAATCTTGAAGCCTATAGTAAAATCTTTGAAAGAAACAGTCCTGGAGGTGTACAAAATTGTGGACACCTTAAGATTATTTATGATCAGACCTCCTTTATATCTGAGATTTCTTCTCTTGCACACCGTACATCAGAATTTTGTTTGGACCCTCCATTGGCTTCTGAAATAATTCAAATGTTGCTATTGATTTTAAAATAAAATAATCCCAACAAAACTTTTGTTTGAGCTGGCATTTCTTCCTTTTGGAATCTAAAATCATCCAACTTCCAAGATGCACCTGATTGCCTTCAAGATTTGACCCATTTGTCCCTATATTGTGCACAAACCATATGCTTTAGAGCTACCTTTCAATGGCAAAGATAAGAATTATTATGTATCCTTAATGACAGATTGAGATTATAAAGACAAGCATGTATTAGTCGGCCCCTCATTCATCATCAGAATTAACCAGAGCTAAACTTAGTAATGGTATTTTTGGATGAGGATAAGTTTTCGATTCACGTAACAAAGGGAAATGTTTTGTGGGCATGTTAACCCAGGTGGCATAAAATATCTACTCTCATAGAATTCATTAATCATGTCAGGTTTGTGGTGTGTCCAGCTGGTTTGTTTTTGTTTTTGTGGAAATTTTTTTTCATTATATTGACATTATAATTACCATAGATTTACAAAAATACCCCAGTGTCGGGTTGTCAGGGAGTCTGTAGGGGGTAGCTAATTATATATAGATAGTCATTGAGAAGATTTTACCCCTCATTTTCTTTGCATACAAATTATTATGCTTGAAACTTTTTCTTAAACATAACAAAAAGCTTTACTAAATCTTTATCGTGTGCCTTTTGGCCTAGGTTTTCTCCAAACAAAAAGTAAATCTTGATCAATGTCATGTCATTGTTTGCTGCTTGCTGGTAAGTTGGCCTGTGGTATTACTTTTGATGGCCTTCATTTCGATTGGCATTGGCGGTCAACTGCTTTGGCTCATTTTCTTGTAGACTAATGGAGGCAATCTCCATCTCCAAGCTTGAAAAGTCAGTTGTGGTAAAAGACACTATTGCTGAAGTTTTTCTCCTCATTATTAAATTTCCAGATCGGATTTTTTAGTTCTAAGGGGTTGTCTTTGTCTCTTTGCAGGCTCTGATATAACAACTTCTATGACTTGTTGGGGGCTTTTGGGACTGCTTCCTAATGTTTTATGTTTGTATTGATTAAGTGCAGTTGAGACCTTGCCAAGGTTTTCTTAACATCAAGGGTGAGATTTCCTGTTAACATGAATATGGTCCTTATGTATGACTTTTCCATTGTCTCTTCTTCTTGAGCATCTGTCTATGTCTAATTCCAATGCTAATCTTTGCCTTTTCTCTTCTATCCATTGATTTATCATCTCCAGGCTCTCCCTTCAGATATGATAGGGCACTCCATATCAGCTTTGTCTGGGGTTGATTGTTGGTAAGCTAGATACTAGGTATTGTTGTTACTGGCCTTCTTCTGCACCTCTTTGACAGTCAAGTTTTTATCCCGATATTCTTGTTGAGTATGGGAGTCATTTTTCTTCTTCAAGGTTGCAAAATTAGTTGTTGTAGGAGACATTATTTTTTCTCCTCGTGACTAGAATTCCTGAGTATCTTTTTGTTTCTCTAAGGAAGTGGCCTCTAATTTCTTTGCTTTCTCTGCTATTACTGCTTCAATGACTTCTTTGAAGGCTTTCAGGACTAATGCATCTTGATATTCCATGTTTTTGTTTATTCATTGCAGCTAAAGTTTGCCAAGGTTTGCTTGACCTCAAGGTTGAGGTCTCTTGCCAGCATGAATGAAGTCCTTTTGTGTTTCCCTTGATCCTTGATATTTCAAAATTTGTATCTTAGTCTGATCATTGATACCATCCTCTGCCTACCCTCCTGTATCCATTGACACAGGTATTGATTCAACATTGCTAAGCTTGCTTTAGATATGATAGTATGCTCAACTTATTTATGGATTCTCTTGAGCCTAGCTGGATTAAGAAATGATCTTCTTTTTCAAGAACACCCTTCTAAAGGATCCTCTTGAGCTAAAGGTATCCCTGAGGTCCTCGCTTTCATGGTGCTTATTTTTGAGTAGTAGTTACTAGTAGGTAGGAAGCCAAGAAGAAGAAATATGGCTTGGTTGATATATTTTGCAGGGGTGAAAATAGAAAGGAGGAAGATGGAGGGGATGAAATGGGGAGACATCCAAGTCTGAGTAAGTAACCCATAATGCAGGGAAGGGTAAAATGGTGCCAAGATTTGGGGTTAATGCAGGTTATATTTTTGTTGGGTTTTGGGACTGGTTGCTGTCTAATCTGAAAATTGAAGGGTGATTGCCGTTAATGTGTGATGAGAAGCTATTTTACATGGCTTACTAGATCATGGAGGCAGGTGGGGGATTGGAAAAATAAGTAGCCAATGAGTTTAGGTCACTAGTTAAAAAAGGTGACTAAATGCATGGGGGTGGAGTACTAAGAGATAAAACACGAGGTTCATTTGAAGGTATTTGGACCATGCTGCTTTTGGTCAGTATTGACTCTTTTGAGGTATTATAAATGGGTTTGATCCTCATTAGTTATGTAATCAATAATATTTTTCATCTATTGTGTGGTTTCCTAAGATATCAGCTGGACAGTTATTGCTTCTATCTGTGTGATTCAATTTTGTAGGCCGCCTTGACCTCCTAGTAAAGGCATTTCATGAAAAAAAAATTCCTATTCAGGAGCTTGAATGGGATTTGCGAATTCTCCATTGCTTCCATATAACTTATGATGATGTTCAAAGTTCAAACTTGAGGTGAGACTTATTCCCATGTGAATAACCCTTGACTTCAGCCTTATTAGTCTTTATTCCCATGTAATTGGAGAATACTCCAATGGTTCTCCTATTCCTTGTAATTGGACTATGGCTACAATAATTTTTTCATTTTCTCAACCAATGGCAAGTATCAGAATCTTGAGGGTAGAAGTCAATTTCTTTTCTCAACAGTTTAAGGTGCATGGTCAAGGAGTTTCATTACCACGTTCTTTTTCTAGTGCACCAACAGTTATATATATATATATATATATATTCCAAGCATATTGATGACTTCATGAAACTGGCCTATGATAACATGTTCTGGAGTTTAAATTTGTGGTTGTAAATTGGCTCTCTTTATTTAATCTATGCATTGCTTGGGCTCTCTTTGGTCTATCTAGAGGGTGGAAAAAGATGTTAAGAACAATGCTAACTAGCAATTGCACCAGATGTTGCAAAGGAAACGCCAAAAGACATAAATTACATAAACTCCAGAAGAATCATGACATATAAAAGGTCATTCCAATTGTCAATTCACAGTAGTTCTAGGCTCTAGCAACAATTCCTAACGCTCATGAAATATGCTCTATAATTTTTAATTTTCAAGACAATTGCGATTTTTGGATGCTCAAAGAATTTTGATTTTGCCACTAGAATCCTGCTTCCTTCCCCAAAAGCATCATTTCTACCTGTGGTTATCGATCTCGATCAATTAGCATTCATAGATAAAACTACATAATGGATATAAAATCTTATGGCTTGCCCATTTCCAAATAAAATCTACTTGAATATGAAGAACCAGAGCATGGATCAGCTCCCAACAACAAATCCACTACTTCTCGCATAAAATTCCTCATGGGAGCTAAATGGATGGTACAGAGCATGAAATTTTAAGCACCCTAATCATACTCTCCTTGTAAATATCAGGTATCCTACTATCTATCACCTCAAATGTGCTTTCTCTGGTATAAATTCTACAAGAAATCCATTGAAAAATGTCCTTGTTCTCCCCAAAATCTGCCTCTATAGGTTGTCTTCCAGTCACAAACTCCATCAGCACAACCCTGAAGTTGTATATGTCACTCTTTTCACTCAAATTATATGTATAGGCATAATCTGCAACCCATAATCACATATTATATGTTACTTTCATTCTTCTAAATTGTTAGCATTTCATTTGTTTTGGGCTACTCTAAAACATTACTATGTTCAACCCTTTTACAAAGTATGAAATATGGATTACCTGGAGAAATGTAGCCATGAGTGCTAACAATAATACTTGTAGAGTCTCCTCTTCCACAGGATTGATGGATTTTTGCAACTCTGAAATCAACTAAGCGCGGCTCATAATATTCATCTAACAGTATATTACTGGATTTGAAATTTCTGTGAACAATAGCAGGAACACAATCATTGTGCAAATAAACCAATCCATGAGCTATTCCAAGCGTTATTTTATAGTGTGTCTACCAATCCACTATTGGTCGGTTGTTTGATGCAGTCTGTCCCACAAAGTTCCATTCTTGATGTATTCATATACAACGTGGTGTGAATCTATGCTAGAAATGCAGCAGTAGAGTTTCACTATATTTTTATGTCTAATAGAGCCTAAGGTTTCAACCTCCATCTTGAATTTTTGATATTTGAGTGCCTCTTTACTGTGTTTAAACATGGTAGTATTGTTGTTGGTCTAGAGCTGCTTTACAACAATAAGTTTTCCATCCCTTAACTCTCCTATTTGTACCTCTCTATATCCCCCACTGCCAATCAGGTTCTCTTCTGTCAAGCAATGGAGAATTTCATCGTCAGTGAAGTTCAGATTGTAAAAGGATTTCATATCCCAATATAGGGCTTCCATACTATCTCGATCAGAGATTCTATACAAAAGGTAGATGATAACAAGAATTAAGTGTGCAGCTGCAACGACAGTACACACAATGATAAGTTTCATATGGAATCTTCTTTTGGAAGAAGAAGGGCATGGCTTTATGAAATATGAACTAACTTTATTTGCACATAGCCCAGGGTTTCCAGAAAAGTTATGGTTTCCTGCCAAGTAAATCAGTTACGCTAGCATAGGCCATGTCAATTGATTGTTAGAAAAATCAAACAAGTTGTGCTTCAATGAAGAAAGGCTTGTTTTAATCTGACGACTTAGCTAATTATTGGAGAGGTTTAGAGAATTGAAGACTTGTATGGATCCAAATGATGTAGGAATAGTATTGTTCAGTGTATTTCCAACAAGATTTATTTTAGCAAGATCCCCGCGGAGCCCTAATGTTTGAGGTATAGGGCTAGAGAGCATGTTATGCTGCAAATGTTTGAGGTATAGGGACAGAGAGTATGTTATGCTGCAAAATCAGGATGTTCTGCATGCTCAAATTTCCAATTTCAGTAAGAAATTCACCAAATAGCCTAGAATTGCTTGCATCTACTCTAGCCAAGAGCTGTGCCTGCCTATTAGGTCTCGATATTACTAGTATAGTCCCTTATTGATGTTAGTGTAACTCCCTTATTGTTATTATTATACCCCTATAACCCCCATATTGTTATTATTATTCCCTTACATTATTATTGTTAGGTTGGCTAGGATTACATTCTGGCCCCATGGACTCCTATATATAGAAAGGAGGTTTTTTCATTTGTATCATCCAAGAATTTTTCATCCATGTAATGTATTGGAGGTTTCCCCTTCAAAGTGGCTTATTTCTAAGGCGTTGATATCTATTTTCTTCTATTTTTGGAGTTGGTTTCACAACATTTGGTATCAGAACTTTGGATTCTAGGGTTTCGTTGCTCCAAACCGGTTATCGTGGAATTTACGCTATAATTTTTTTCCAACAAAGGTTCAGAAGATGAAATTTTTAGAGTGCGCAGCCGAAATCATGAGGAACATCATTGCAAAATTGCAGATCTTGGTTTGCAATATTTTCAGAGATATGATCTGTGGAAGTTAGGGCTTTTTGCAGGCTCCTGAATTTAACCTAAACAAGTTATCGCGAAATTTGCGCTATAACTTGTTTTCTACGAAGTTTCAAAAGCTGAAATGTTTAGATAGAAAATCCAAAATCTTGAGGAACATCGTTGCAAAATTTTAGAGCTTGGTTCGCAATATTTTCGGAGATATGATATGTGGAAGTTAGGTCTTTTTTAGGCTCCCGAATTTCATCTCAAAGAGGTTATCGTGGGAAAATATTCATAACTCTCTCTCTGAGAATCGAATTGGAATGATGTAAAAAGTGACTGCAATTAAATGGACTATAGTTTCTTGTCTATCAATTTCAGAGCCAAAGGAGGAAACAGTGACACGTGGCAAGTCGTACAAGTTCACTCTACTGAACTAGTCCATAATTGGGTCATTGTGGGAGATTGGACATAACTTTGCCTTGAAGAATCAAAATCAAGTCAGACCTATGACATTTGGAAGAAGCTTCAGAGGGCTACTACATGGCCTAATTTTAGATATTGAGGGTCTACAATTACAAAGATAATTCAATTTCAATATAGAGCTCCTCAAAAGCAAGTAAGAGGTGTGTATTTTTTTTCTCGAATTGCATAAGTCTTGTTCGAAGAATCAAGTTGAATTTATTCCAAGGGCATATTGTAGAATATATATTAGTATTAGATTCTAAAATGGCCCCTAAAAATAATTCAACATCCATTAAGCCTTTAGAAGTCTCTACTATGACTCATGAAGACGAATAATGGCAACATGACATATCAAATTTACAAGAGCAAGTGCAACAAATTTCGCTCTCGCAAAGAGCAACAAAAAATAACATGGAAGTTTTGAAGAAAAGCATGGAAACTAATATGGATGGTTTGAAGAAAGGTGTGGATTCTAAGATGGATGGTTTGAAGAATGGCATGGAAGCTAAGATAGAAGGCATGGAAGCTGGCATGGAATCTAATATGGATGACATGGAAGCTAAGATCGATGAAAAAATGGAAAACATGAAGAACGATCTAAAAGCAGACATGGAAGGTTTGACAAAGTTGATACAATAAATGTTTCCTAATCGTGAAAATATAGTAGAGGAAACTCATGATGAGAACAAAATAAATGTTAATCGTGATTTCATAAACTCTAATGTTGGTGGGAAGAACCACGATATTCCAAAAATGGATATGAGGAAGTTTGATGGAAAGGATCCTGTAACATGGATACTACAGATGGAGTAGTATTTTGATCTCAATAATGTGCAAAACACACAAAAGGTACACATTGCAACTTTACATTTAGAACAAAATACATTTGTATGGTATCGATGACTTTGCTCCTTCAAAAAAAATTGTCACTTGGTCAATTTTTACGGAGGAAATGATAGCACATTATGAGGATACAAAGAGAAACACCTTCTTTAGCCAATTGATAAATCTCAAACAAAAGGGTTTAGTGGGGCAGCACATTGAGGACTTCCAAAAATTGAATATAAAGGTAACTGATATTCCAGAGGAACACAGGATTGATCTCTTCATAGGCACTTTAAAGGATAACATCCAACATGAAGTTCACGTTTTGGAACCTGATTCATTGGAGAAGGCATTCAGGTTGGCAAGAAAAATTGAATGTAAAATTATGGCGACAAGGAAGCCTGCCACTCACTTCTATAAAGAAGGAAGTGTTGCTACGCCTAGATTTCCACAACCTACAAGGTTGACACCACAACAATTGGAAGAAAAAAGAGCAAAAGGGCTTTGCTACAGTTGTGATAGAAAATACACTAAAGGTCATAAGTGTCCTGAGAAGAAATTATTTTACATAGATTGTGAAGAGGAAGAAGAAAATGAACAAGAAGAGGATATACACTAGGAACCAACCCTAGAAGAGGAAGAAATGAATCCGGCCATATCGTGTAATGCACTGGCAGGAATTACCACTCCTCAAACTCTCAAGATAGAAGGACAAATCAAGAAGAAAAAGGTAATAGTGTTGATTGATTCAGGTAGCACCCATCATTTTATTCATTGTAAGGTAGCCAAGGAATTAAATTGTTTCCTATACCCAGCACCAGAATGTCAAGTGATGGTTGCAAATGGAGGAACTATAAATTGCTCTGGAAAATGCCATAACATGAAGCTAACCATGGGGGAATATGTGTTGACTAGTCCAATGCTTTCCATTCCTATGGGAGGTGCTGATGTTGTACTAGGAGTACAATGGTTACAATCTTTGGGGACGGTAGCTTTTAATTTTCAAGAACTTTTCTTGAATTTTTTTTTTAGAAGGAAAGGAATTAAAATTACGGGGTATTGAAGGGAAGTAGGGAAGGATAATAAGCTCTAATGTCATGAAAAAACTTCTAAAGAAAGAACAACGAGGCATAATTGCACAATTATGCTCACTAGAAGTTCCGACATCAAAATCATCTATTTCTGCAGATCTCCAACAAGTCTTGGACAATCATTCCAAGGTGTTTGAAACTCCCAAAGGACTCCCACCTATTCGTGATCATGATCATGCTATTCATTTGATTCCAGGAAGTGTTCCTCCAAACATCAGGCCTTATAGATATCCTTATGTCCAAAAGAGCGAAATTGAACGTATGATTGCAGAAATGTTAGAGGCAGGACCCAAGGGTTATTATGAGCAACAGAGATCCCATTTTTACAAGAAAAAATTTGGACGGAGTTGTTTTCTTCTTTGGGTACTCAATTAGCTCATATCTCATCTTATCATCCTCAATCCGATGGTCAAACTAAGATAGTAAATAAATGTTTGGAAGGATATATTCATTGTTTTGTATCTGATAAACAAACAAAATGGGTCAAGTGGTTACCTCTCGCTGAATGGTGGTATAACACTTCCTTCCATACTGCAGCAAAGATGACCCCATTTATGGCACTTTATGGATATCATCCACCATATATCACATCATCTTTAAGGGAAAATTCGAAGGTTCAAGCAGTGGAAGATCACATCGAGCATCAGCAAGAAGTTCTCCAACTCTTAAAGGATAACATGAATTTGGCACAAAATCGAATGAAACAACAGGCAGATCAACATCACAGCGAGAGAAGTTTTGATGTAGGAGATTGGGTATTTTTACGGCTACAACCATACAAACAAATGTCCCTCAAGCAAGCTAAGAAGGATAATAAATTATCACCAAAGTACTATGATCCTTACAAGGTGTTGCAAAAGATTGGTACTATGGCATACAAATTGGAGCTTCCTGCTTCTTCGCGAGTACATCCAGTTTTCCATGTTTCATGCTTAAAGAAGGTTATAGGTGAAAATCTTCCGGTTCAAACAATATTGCCAGAACTTGATGAGGAAGGAAAAATCATATTGGAACCTGAAGCGGTCATGGAAACAAGAACTCGACAGTTACGGAATCGATCAATTTCAGAGTATCTCATCAAGTGGAAGAACTTACCCACTTAAGATTCTACATGGGAGGATGAGAATTTTATACAGAAGCACCCAGAGCTACTCAAGCATTGAGGACAACACTTTTTTGAAGGAGAGGGGCATGTTAGGTCCCTATATTACTAGTATAGTCCCTTATTGATGTTAGTGTAACCCCATTATTGTTATTATTGTACCCCTGTAACCCCCATATTGTTATTATTGTGCCCTTACATTATTATTGTAGGTCGGCTAGGATTACATTGTGGCCCCACTAGGATTACATTCTAGCCCCATGGACTCCTATATATAGAAAGGAGGTTTTGCCATTTGTGTCATCCAAGAATTGTTCATTCATGTAATGTATTGGAGGTTTCCCCCTTGAATTGGCTTATTTCTAAGGCGTTGATATCTCTTTTCTTCTATTTTTGGAGCTGGTTTCACAACACTGCCCAATTTCTGGAGGCAAGCTTCCTAAGAACTGATTTTTTTGGATGAATATTTCAGATAGTTTTTTGGCCTTGTTGATTCCTTCACCTATTTCCCCCTCAAATATATTGAAACTCAAATCAAGTATGGTGACATGGGGTAATCCCCAGACACCAGAGTGCTAGGATCTTAATTAAGATATTAGCAGCTTTACCATACCACTAGGACAATGTAATGTAAAATGAACATGGCTCAATAGGAAATCTCATGAAAGTTATATATTTGTTTGTGAGAGTAACTATCAAAAGGAAGAATCAATACTTCAACTTACTATGAACTAACGCATCCATGGACACACCATTGACACTATGGAAATAGTAGGGGGATTAGAAGGTTACTTTTTAAAATAGTTACTATTGTATATACAGTCTTGGACAGAAGTAACCCAGTAGTTACTACCCCTATACTTGGAAAGAAATCAATGCCAATATTTATTGATAATTTCAAATTACTTTATTTCTGCACCCTTCACAATATACTCCTTGAAACAATATTTTCAACAAGGGGTCATGGTAGCCCGATCTATAGCATCACTTGGCTTGTGCTTTCTCTCTCACCCTACTCCTATTTTTCTTGCATGGTATGGCAGTTAGGATTTTCAATATTTCAAGTTTTTGGGTTTCTTTTTGGATTAACGTAACTCTTGGAGCATATCCTACCCATATAACTGCTGATTGTCAAGAGGGGATAGAATAGGCTCTCTACTTCAGTTTGAATGTGTAGATGTCTACACATTCAACATGTCTTTTTTGGTTTAAAGCTCTATACTTTATGCCTATCAAAGGAAGCTATTATCCCAAAAAAGAAATTCATGTCTCCCAACTTCCTGCTTAAGCTTGACATATTTTACAAGTATGGAATTACTTATTAGTTATTCTCCTACAGTTAAGGAAGGAAATTTTGTAACCTAGAGAAAATGCTAACATGATTAACATAAATGAAATTGAAGAAAACTCATTAATCATAGCTCTCAACTCTTTAACTTTAGAAAAGCTTCATACAAATGCATTGAGAGAGAGAGAAAGAGAGAGAGAGAGAGGAGTTGTCATCTAGAACTTAAAACTTCAATTTACATTATAATATGGTTGATGCAATGGAGACTTACAATGACTAGGTGCAAACAAGAATTAGTTTATAAATAACTGAACTCTTCTAAAAATAGTCAAAACTAAATATAGAATATTCAAATAACTTGATGCCTCCTAGCTTATACTACGTAATATTGACATAAATTACAGATATAAACTTATTATAGTGCACCTAAGGAAGGTTTTAGCTTTATCTATTACTGCAAGGTATTGTCATGTAGTATCATATTCAATTGCTGCATCTTCAGTGTGGCACCCTTCAACAAATCCATACAGCATTGATGATAGTGTGGCTGAGGGCTCGGCAACATTGAAGTTAAATCCATATGGCATCCCTATTATTCCTTCCTTTGGTTCCTGTGCGTAGAAGAGAGAGCCTGTTGGAGATGTGCATCAAATATATATATAGAGGTAGACGGATTATGCATGTTCCAGCCTTAGAGAACACCAGATTTAGCTTTTGTTTTCGTTAGAAATTGCCTTCAAGAATTATTTTGCCTTTCCAGAATTAAAGAGTGTAGTTTATCTCAGTTTAGATTCAGTCTTTCCATTATCTAGTGACAAAATATGATTTGAAAGTACTTTATTCATCTCAAACATGTCAACTGAATCTTTTTTGAACACCAAGCATAATTTGTCATCGCACAGGATTTTTCGCCTGTTTTTTGGATCTTGCAAATCATTTTCCCTAATGTAAACCCAAAGTTGTTTCACAACCTAGCCACGTGATTTGTCCAAACCAAAACAACAGAAGTCAACTAATACAATCAAGCACACTTTGAAAAAATGATACTTTTATGTGAAAGTAAGCAATAGTAAAGTTGGCACAAGCACTACTAACCTGGGTTTTGGATAACTCAGATACCGCAAGGACTGACTGTAGCTCTGGAGAAAGACCACATAACTTGGTGAAGCCGCCACCTGTTCCTTTTTTGGTCTTTTCCTCATTTGAACTATACCAAGATTAGAAAGCTAAAGTTATACACCACAACATTTAATAGAATGGAAATCACTATAAAAAATCATCATCTACAGATGACCCTTCCAATTTGATATTTGCACATGTATTAGTCCATACAAGCCCAAGAGGTCGGATGAACCTGCTGTTGTGAATGCTGCTGGGAATTTGGCTAGTTACAAGCCAGCAGGTGCCTAGTTCAAATTCCCTATGGTTAAAAGCACCAGTCTACGTTGATGGGTTACCAGGAATGCCATCCACAAATGTGGAGAACCGTTAGGATTAACATTTTCCTGGATTTTTAAAGAAAGCCCATACACACTAGAAATATTTACATTTATGGAGGATGAACCAAGGAAATATAGAATCTTATACATTCAACGAAAAATGAGTATTTACTGTAGATAAAATATATGAAGATATAGGGAAAATACTAAAACAACAGAGCCAAGATCTTTAAGGAATCATTTTAACGCAAGAACGGTTTAATTAGCTTCATGTGCTACTTATTGACTGATCAATAAGTCATGAAAGGATGGTTATGTGTGTTCTTTCTGGCATACAATTCAATTATATGCAATTTTAGTTTTATGGACTATATTTGCATTGCATTAGATCAATGCATTTCATATTCCTTCATCACAAGCATTGGAGGGGGAATAAGTATTAATCTTGAATGAAATCCCATATAGGGATATGTGCAATGAAAAAATAATGATAAGATACTCAGGATGTTCCAAGAACTCAAAAGTATCAAATATGTATCACTGTACAAATAAATTCGATAGACAATAGAAAGGATCCAAGCCCAACCAAAATCTTTATTAAAAATAAGAATCATCGTTCTCATTACAGTACAACCCTGTGGGGTGTTCTTCACAAGGCAAATAAATTTATCAAACTCTTTACTTAAAACCATGTTATAATTGAAATTATTTTTGAACTGAAGGACCAAAAATAAATAAGTGAAAAGCACCTATATTAGGGGTTCCACATGGCTTTTAGAAACAAAATTTCCTCATTTCAAATTTCCCTTACTCCAAATACTATGCACCTTGCACTAAGTTATATTCAACAGCACAGGTTGAAATATGTACAAAATCCTGAGTCTTGGAGACAAAATAATATGGGAAGTTGGTTTATATTACATCCATTTACAAGAAAAAGAATAACATCCAAAACATGGCATGCGTTAGGCAGTCCTTTCTGACACAGTACTTAAATGCGTCTCACCACATTACTTCCAAATATAATGTAAATAGAGGCCTTAATCAATAGCCTTTTGAAACGGAAAATGCAATACCCAAGGAAATAGGAGAGCAACTGAATCCAGCTAGGGAATTTTTTTAACAACAAAAGAAAAAGTGAACATTTAAATTTTAATAACTAAAAACACCCAGAGCAAAGATAGAGAATATGCTATAAAGTAGGAATAGGGATGAGTTTTGGCTTTAAAGAAATTAGCTCCTAGATATTAATACCCTTGTAATTTTCAAATCCTGCGTGCTTTTAAGTTCTTATTAAAACAAATGGACTACAGAATACAGTATGTCATGCCCCCATAATAGATGGCACACATCTAGTTCAAATAGAATTTACTTATAGATATACTACCATGTCCATAACTTGTATGCATCATATACATTTCAATTGATTGGCCATCTCTCCATAAAAAATAAATAAATATGATATTAGTTACATGGCTTTGACTGCAAACATAACAAAAATTGAGCAGAAAAGTTTTATCATGACTATATTCATTATATTTGTTGTATTTGGATCAATACTATGTTGTTTCTATATTGACCCACACAACCTGTTCCCCCTTTTTACTCAGTAGAAGGCTAGAAGACACTATGATCTAAACAAAAAGATGAGCAGATAACCCAACCCAACAAAAATGTAACAATTTGGGAGAGATTGATACAATAGATGTATTACAAGTGTCATTAACAAATTATTCCATTGTAGGGGTTGAAAGAGAGACCCTTTGTCCCAATAGAGACTTAAAAAGGGATTTAAAATAGAAGAGCTTGGTACTTCTACAAGAAGATTAATTTTCTTCATTTCATCCACTTTTTTCCTGCATGTTTCTAAAAACATGAAGTTCCATTCCATGAGATCATCAGTTTGTAATAGACATACAAGGTATATTATAATTTGGATTTTCCAAGTTGCATACAAAGACCATTATAATTGGCATGAAAGCTACCTAGTTTTTCAGAGTCTCTAATTGTTCAGGGTTTAAGAAGATTCCAATGTTATCCTAGGCACACGACAACAGGAGGGAGAAGGGCTTGCCTTTTCTGCTCATATTTTGCAATATATATTTATTCCAGTATTATGCATGAATTTTACAGAGATCCCTCAAAATCCAACACTCTAAAATATGTATGGAAGTTTTGGTGTCCTTCCTTGTGGGTTGTCACTCGCTTAAAGCAGTTATCTCTGTCATGGTTTGGATTTAATTCCACATTAATACTCGTTTGTTCCTCTTTGATCTCCCAATTATTAATCTGATGGACTAAGTTACCAGGATTCAAATCTGGATACAGGTTATGATACAGATCTGTCAATTTTTTGAAAAACCAAGATTTGGATACGGTAGGGAAACAGGCTAATAACTGTAGGTTACAAATAATTTGATGATTACAATATCTATAATTAGGAAGAAGACAATTGTATCATTAGATAAAATATAGGAATATAATTAATTTGGTAATTTCCAGCTCTGAGGCATTAAAGAACAATATTATGACAGGAACGTAGACTACCATAACTGAGATATGGAAGCTTTAATTTCAAACTCCTGCTTCCTTCCCCAAAAGCATTTTGACTGCTTCCTGTGGTCAGCAATTTCATCCCGCAAAATATTTCAAACATATCAGTAATGACTAATCCAAATTTCACAAGGTCTAGGCCCACTAGACTTGGCTCTTCACAGTAATATAGTGATGAAGTTTATTTGGTGGAGAAGGGTCATGAATTGGCGTATAAATACGTCGACCTCTGGATTGACACAGTTATAGATATCTCTGCAAACAACCTGACTGGTGAGATCCCCAAGGATCTTGGATATCTCAAAGGATTGCAGACTTTGAATATATCCCATGTGGAAAAATATTGAGGAGTTGCGTACAAGACTATAGAGTGTGTACAAGACTACTGAGTGTAGTCAAGGTCTGAGAAGGAGAACAAGTAGGAAAAATTAGGATTTTCCAACTAGAAATTGGGCTAAGCTTTCACAAACCCTATTCAAGGCCTTAATACCTAAATCTTGCAAATTGGGTATGGAAGTGGCAAAATCCTCCAACAGAGTACATTTATTCACAAACCCTACAAACCCTAGATTTGAAATTTATTCCTATGGTTGGTCAGGTTTCCTTAACTAGGTTTTTAAGGGATTTGGAGGCATTGGAGATCTTGATCCTACAATTGATCCATACATTTAGAAATATTTAACTGTTTGACGTGTTTGAAAAGAGAGAAACGAGAGAAAGGAGGAGAGCATGGGACCTGAGCTTTGGATTTTTTTGCGTGAGCACTTCGTTCCAGACTTTGCACATCATGGATGTTGAGAGAAAATCCTGCGGTCGCACTAGCTATGTCAATATGACAAGGGACAATAGTTACTGTGGCTCCTAGCAATCTCTAGGCTGATCTGGACAAAATTTACTGTGGCTTATGGCAATCTCCACCCTACTCTATAGTTTTTCCCCTTTGGTTATGGGCTCCGCCGGACAACAGTTACTGTGGCTTATGGAAATCTCCACACTACTCTCCAGTTTTCCCCTTTGGTTATGGGCTCTCGCCATAGAAATCTCCACAATGCTCTCCAGTTTCCCCCTTTCATTATGGGCTTCTGCCAGACAATATTTTTCCCCTTTGGTTATGGGCTCTCGCCATGGCAATCTCCATGATGCTCTCTAGTTTCCCCCTTTGATTATCATTTGATTATGGGATTCCGCCAGACAACAGTTATTGTGGCTTATTGAAATATCCACGCTGCTCTCCAGTTTTCCTCTTTGGTTATGGGCTCTTGACGGATCAATTGAGCGAGTAGCTACCAGTTTTCGGGCTCCCGCCGGATCAATTCAGCGAGTTAGCAACCAGTTTTCGGGCTCTCGCCGGATCAACTGAGCGAGTACCATTTTTCCAAAGGGATATGGGAAACTTGAGTGTATTGCACAAATTATTGAACAAATATAAGAAAATACATGTAAACGACTTGAAAAATAGTTTGAAACAAAACAACTTTTGATCGTGCAAAATATATAAAGGTTGTTAGAGTTGCAATGAATTAGTTTTTTTCATGTTGCATTTTTTATATTCATTACTATTAGGACAAATGTTAATGCATATTTGATATTAAGAATTGTGTGTAAGGAGTGAAAATATGGTTAGGAGGATGTTTTTCTTTCTTATTTTCATCATTAAAGTTTAGGGTGACATAAGATCCATAATCATCAATAAAGGAAATATATGTAATATTGAGGGATCATGTTGGGATGAAGATATTTTTGACAAATGGTGATGTGATTATTATTTGGGATCATTTTCATTAATGGTTTTTCTACCAGGATTTTATTTATATTTTCACCTATGAAATGGTAAGTTTATATTTTTAGCATAAGAAAAACTAAATAAAATGATGAGTGACATTGATTTTCATCATCTATAGTTCATACAATATATCACAAAAAAGGTCATTTTCATAGTTCATGTAATATATCACAAAAAATTCCATTTGCATGTTCACCCACTTCTTTAATGATTTTTCATAGAAAAACATAAAATATTGACAATTGGATGCCATAATATATATGTAAAGGATCTATTATACATGTAAATATGTAGGTCATTTTTAAAGACCTAACTATATGGAAGAGCCCATTTACCTTCAGGCCTAAGATATTTATTGAAGAAAATTTCGATATGGATGCCCATGACTATGAACTAATTCTATTTGGTACAAGATGTAATATCTACATTGGGTGTTAATTTAGTTTAGTCTATGTTGGGATACATGTTTCATCATATCATAGGAGAAACTCATAAGAAAATGACGGTAGAAGGCATACATCTCACACCAAGTCCAAGGTTTGTTAATTTCATGGTCTCTCATTTGGATTCCATTTTCATTCCTCAATTGCATACTCGTATTAATAAATGAAAACCACTAAAATAACATGATAATGTATTTGGAATTTACTTGCAAAAAAAAAAAACTTCTGGTTTGGCCCTTTTTCGTAATGAAAGTAGATTTCTTTCTCTAGACTAGCCCGACTTAACCAAAAAATAAATGTATAATTTCAATGCAAATATGATAATAGCCAACCTTAATTTATTTTTTTCTCTTTATATGGTGTCACTTGTGTAATTTTAATTGATATATTAAATTTATTGAAGTGTCTTTACTAATCCTAATAGGTAGAACTAGTGGATTGCAATTCCAATATGAACAAATATCATTCCACTATGGAGATTTAAATATTTTTAAGTCATTAGTAGATATTAGTGTTTGATATGTTTCTCAAGAAAGGAACCTACTGGAAAAATTTGAAAAACAAAATGCATTGAGGTATAAAACAATTTCCATGCACACCATAGAACTAAGCTACTTCAATAATATTTGTCCTTATGTCATTGATAAAATTTCCCCTTATTAACTAATTGATATTGTGATTGTTAAGTTATTTGATAAATTGGAATATATCAACCACTAATTATACATGCTTTTTATTTCAATGTTCTTAATAATAAAGTGTTAAAGGTTTAGTTAAGAGCTAGAGGAAATAAGGATTAATTCAATTGGTAAATTCTCTTGCAAAAGAGTTCATAGAGCTCTTGATACAAAATCTTATTAATTATTTTAGGGTTACTAGTTGGTATTTTAGTTTCTAGTTACTATTGTGCTCCATTTGAAGACAAAGAAAGGTAAACCTATGGGGATTTAAAATGTACCAGCCTCCCTTAGAACTTTTAATACATTCGTGAGGGAAGGAAAATGTTCTTTGAAAAATGAAATAAACAATAGTTCATTTACTAATTAATACACAAATCTTAATAATATATAAGATATATATGATAAATATAATGGAGCAATTTGTAACACCCACTCTCCAACCATTTTATGTACCAACGCATCGAGTAATGGCATGTCACCGCCCCAGTTTCTTTGTATCAAGTGACATCATAATAAATAGATGCAAATTTCAGTTGTACATCTAACACTGCTCTCACTCTGAAATCCTGCCTATATGTTCACAAAAGTAGATAAAATTACCAAAAAATACCTTATGTAGTAGTGTCTGAAAAAACCTCGATAAAATATGTAAACAAGGAAAATTAATGTCACTTATACATTATAGACCCTACTCGATGTAGATCGTCACTAGCTCAATCCACTAGGACACCCCTTCAAATACAATAGATTGTCGAATCATTGCCGACCAATATCCTTCAGAAAATCTCATCAAGCACACAATCGACAAAGATCTTAAATGACAACACAAAACATTAATGGGTTTTCCCTCTAATAATTAATGAACAACTTGGAAAATAAATATACCCCTAGACCAATTAATGACCCCAAGAGACTCCTTTGTGATCAAATTCAAAATTCAAATATGTTTCCAACTCCACCAACAAAATGAATTCACTTACATAGCAGTAAAGATCCTCAGAAATCTTCCGATCGACCAATCCCAAACCAAATAGGAGCATGAATATCCATAGGAGCAAAGGTTCGAAAGAAATACCACATAAAACAACCATCTAGTGCATCTCAAATAGACCACAAAGAAGACCAACAGGTAGTAGCTAAGATCCTCAGAAATCCCCCGATCGACCAATCCCAAACCAAAGAAGGAGTAGGAAGATTCACAGCACAGGGGCTTCGCTTAATGAACATCTATCATATCACGTGAAATCATAGCATATTAAACAATACCCTTAATTTGAGTACATATTGAAAAATTCCTCTAAAAATCACATTATTTAACCCCCTACCAATAAAAACCCAATACACATTCCCAATTTAAAAAGCCCCTACTTTCGCTATATATTGTAGGTATCCATTTTTTCATTAACATTTTTTATACCCCTTTATATATTTTTGTTAACTTTGAGCTTCATTTTTTATACTAGGAAATATAAAAACCCTTTACCCCCTATATATCCCCCAATAATTATGTCATTTTTTCCTCATTATGTATCCCCCAATATGAACCCACGTGTTATAGTATTTCTCCCGCAGTGAAGCCCTTGTGATCCACAGGAGCAAAGGTTTAGAATAAATACCACGTAAACAACCAACCAGTGCGTCTCAAATAGACCACAGAGTAAACCAATAGCTAGAGTGGAAAACAAATTGTTATTAGTGTACCTTGAAACAAAAAACTAGTATAGATACTTGAGATCATCCAGAAGCAACATAAAAACTGAATATAGCTCAGATAATTATTCTTAGACATATTGAACCCAACAACACCAGCAACTGCACCAACGAAGGCTACATTTAATCCATCTACCTCCACACCTCTAGCCAAAATTACTACCCTTGTGAATTTTGTGACTAATGCTTCCATAATCCGATCTTTTATCATCAGTGTTTTCTTCTCGAAAAATTTGTCGTAGATATTTTGAAGTTGGCATATTGTCTGCTAACAGATAATCTGTAATTTTCCTCCACCATCCTTGTAGAAATTATGGTGTAGATTTACAACTACTCATGAAGTTTTAATCAAAATCTCATCAACTACTTGCAAGATCTCATCAACTACAAATCACTAGATAAAATCAAATCATCAACATATAAGGAAATAATAAGGTATTTACCTTCTACCAATATGTGATAGAGGTTTTCATCTGCTTCACTTATGGTGAAGCCCAAACCGGTGATATACTTATCGATCTTGGTGTACCAAGCACGAGGTACTTGTTTGAGACTGTATAATGCTTGTTTGAGTCTGCACACATGAGACTCCTGATCAAATGTCTCAAGAACTTTTGGTTGCTCAATGTACACCTCCTCCTCAATAACCCCATTGATAAATGTTGTTTTTACATCCATCACATGGATCTTCCACCCCATCTGCAGCTAGAGCAAGAATTGATCTAATGGATGAGTACCTTGCTATATGAGAAAAGGTCTCCTCATAGTCAATATCCTCAACTAGAGAGTACCCCTTGGCCACAAATATGGCCTTATACTTCTCTATGCTTTTGTCTGCTACCACTTCCCAAACGTTGTTCTTTACAATGGATTTGTATTCCTCCACCATTGCATCAACCCATATAGGTTGCTCTATTTCTTCCTCGAAATAGGATGGCTTAGTCTCTATAATCTCAGCCATAAGAGCCATGTAGCCAGTGTACCTCTCAGGTGACCTCATTTACCTACGCAAATTTGAAGGAGCTCCCACATTCTCCCTTGCATCCTGCACAAGTATACCAGCTTCCCTGGTTATTTTTCTACCTTCTTTGGATGGTTTTTCTTGAGTGAATGTCTCCACTCTATGCTCCTCAATACTTTTGTTGCTCCACAACTTCATGAGGCTCCTCTTTTGGAGCTATAAGCTCCTCTTCTGGTGGGATATAAAGATCCCTCTCAAGAGAGCATCACATCACATTATCCTCATTAAACTTTACATCCCTTCACACAAATATCATTATGAGGGATGGAAAGTACACATGATAGTTGTGGGGAGTTTCCGTGTAACCCATAAATGCAACTTATTTGTTTTTGAGTTCTCCAACCATGGAAGTGTAAGCACCAATGCTTGGAGGTGACCTAGAATGGATTGACTGATATTGAATAACTAAGGGAATAAGGTGCCATGGAGGAAGCACATGTATTAAAGAGGGAAAAGTAGGATTTTAGTCAAAATTCAATAATTAAGAAGTGGTGGATGAATAGAACGAAGGGTATTCTCATCAAAATACGTTGGTAATGAAAATGGGTATTAGTGAGGATGGAAACATAGAGGCACAAGTAAAAGAGTTCAAAAGGTTTCAAAGGTGTCAAGAGAATTCCAATCATTTGTTCAAATAAGGGGATTTAATAATTGGAAAGAGCTTGGAGAGAAGAATAGGTGGGGAGAATATGTCTATAAATTTGGAAGAGAAAAAAGAAGTGATGGCACAAGGAGGTGAGCACGTTCAGTTAGATGGATCATGATTGTCTAAAAGGAAGCCTTGGTTTGTAAGGTATTGATTAGCCTATGGAGAGAGATATCATCACATAGAGAGAAGAGGAAGAAACACTTAATAATGTGTTCTAATTGTTTGAGCTAGAGGAAGGTCAAGTAGTATACATGATATATCCTAAGAAAAGTGGATCCAATCCAAACCAACCACCCTATGAATTTTAAAAGCCTAGAGGTAATCCCAACTTTTTATTCTACTTTTAACTTGAAAGCACCTTTTCTTAGTAGTTTTGGATATATTAGTAGTGAAAACAAAATGAAGGTGGGAATAAAAGTAGAAGTGGCATATGTTATGTTTGAATTTTAGTTCAAGTGGAGGAGTATGCCTAATTATTCAAACATGTCCATAAGGTTTTATATTTGTGAACAACCCAACCAATGATATGGTTATAGTAGTTCTAAGAACTTTATGAAGGGTGATGGTGATGAAAAACCGCATCGATTCTTATGTGGATTCATTTGGAGGGTGAAAAGGATGGTAGTGGTAGTTTCTAAGTTGATAAAGTTCCTAACCACATTGTGGGGGAATCTTCTCTAATGGTGCATGAAGTTCATGTAGATTTATCCCTAGGGTGTAGCTAAGGCCTTAGATGAATTACAGGTAATATTTATATCTAAGTTATAGAGGCTAAACATTGAATAACAAAAAATCACTAAGTTGAAGGAGATTAAGAAAATGGTTGGAGAAAGTTCTCACGAGTATGATGAAAAATTACAAAACTTGATCAACAAACTCTCCTATACTCTCCATGAAACTCAACAAAAGAATGATCCATTCAAATTTTGTTGCTCTTTAATAGTGTACCATTAATGAAATAGTCATGGGTGACATAGAGGGATGCCTCACCTTAGGCCATGAGGATAGAATCTTGTAGGGTGAACATCCATTTTACTAAAACATTTCATGCTTGGTAGGATCTAAGAGAGAATTATGTAAGGAGTTCCTTCCAGGTAAAGGACATTGGAATTACTATTGTTAAAGGGGGTGGCCTACAAGGATATATTGGTAGCTATTGATGTAAGAGCATAATTTCAACAATTTATTTCAAAAGTTGTATTTGTCATCCAGAAGGCCTTAGAGATTTATAGAAGAGGAAGTTGGTTTCCTTGTTGCCCTATAATTTTGTATAATTTCTAATTTCATATTTAGGATAGGAAATTTTAGTAATTTTAGGTATAAGTTAAGATGTTGTTTGCTTTTTAAGGCCTCCTAGTCATTAGGAAAGTTGAGTCTTGTGATTAGGATTACTTGTGGCATCCTATGTATTTTTCAAACTCCAATACACCAAGGCAAATACGTGATATTTGGGGGAAATGTGGTTGTCCATAAAATGTAGATTGGATTTGGGGACCTTGAAGCTCTTTTCCTTTGACCCTACTAGTTCTTAGAGGTTGTATTTGGAGTAGTTAGCAGGAAAAAGCATAATATTCCCAAGAATATTAGCGTTGGAGCACCTTTGGTTTGGGAGAAAGGATAAGGGGTTCTAGGAGTTAAGGGGTTTAAGGGTTTAGGAGCAAGAGGTTAAGGGTAAAGGGTAAAGGGCTAGGGCTTATGGGTTTTAGGGGTTAGGGGGTCGAGGTATAGGGGGTTTAAGGGTTAGAGGTTAATGGCTTAGTGGTTAATGGATTTAGGGGTTAACGATTAACCATCAAGAGCTTACATGTCAGGGGATTTACGGGTTAAGTGCCTAAGGGTTATGGTATTTATGTCTCAACAGGTTAAGGGGTTAGGTGTTAATGAGTTTAGGGGATAAGGGTTATGGGTTAAGGGTCAAGTTTTAAGAGGATATTGGATTAGGGTTTATGGGTTTCAAGGATTCTAAGTTAGAGGTTAGGGGTTAAGGGGTTAGAGGCTTTGGGTTTAAGAGATCAAGGGGTTAATTTGTTATGAGTTATGAGTGTAGGGGTTAAGGGATTGTGGCTTTTGGGTTAAAGGGATAGGGACTTTAGTGGTTATGGGTTAAGTGTGTATGGGTTGTGATAATGTGGCCCCTAATCCCCTTGTCACAACTATTGGGGGTTCCCCTATCAATTTATCTAATTGCCTTACCTATAGGTCCCCTAGCCCTTATGCCATAAGGCCCTAAGGCTCCTTCTCATTCTCTAATGTTAGGATTATAGATCTCATTAAACCATGCTCAAACCTCTCACTTCTACCCATCCATGCTACCCTAATGTCCCCTTGCCCCGTTCAATACACCAAAATATCCCCCTCCCCCAAAATTCATGAGAGTTGAACATTTGGAGGTGATCATTTAACAACAACTTCATAACTAATCCATTTATAATGGTGTCTTAGAGCTATTAGATGTGATTTCATTGAGCTACATGATAGGTGAGAGCTATGCATAACTCACTAAAGGTGTATCAAGAGGCTATTATTATATTGGCTATAGAATTTGACTCTTTTTATTTGTAACTTAGCGAAATGGAAAAGATGTGGAGACAATCTCCATTCTTCTTCTTTAACCGGGCCATGTAAAATAAATGAAGCAAATAGTCTCAACCCCTTGGAGAAGGAAAGTTGAGAACAATAATTAGCATGAAAAAACAAAGAATCCAATGAGTTGAGCTTTGAGGGGTCTCCCTTTGTAATAAATCATCCATAATCTTGTTAGATTTAGTATGAATATTTACTAGAAGTTGAGTAGTCTTCACATCACCAACCACATCCAATAGAAAGGTACCAACCCCTATAATAAAAATGATGTCTCCAAATAAGGTGTAGTTAATACCAATAATATCATCTTATGAATCTATTACAATATGATTTGGAAAGTATGTTTCCATACATGTGTGAAAGAAACAATCCATTTGGTTAGCAAAAGGAATTCTTTTTGAAGACCTCAAGAAACCCCCTTGAAGGAGACAAGAAGGGTTTGAAACCAGAGAAGACAAGTTGATCTATGAACCCTATTTCTGATGTGTTATGTGCATGTGTTTGTTCACTCGGTTTGACATGTGATAGACAACATAAGAAGCCTTTTTTTCCACGTATCATGTTCATTAGATATCATGTTGCTAAGAATGAAGTGTTTGGATTAGATTTAAAGTTGCTATTTTAGTTTGTTATCTTTTTTTGTATTTTAGAGTACGAATCTTTCTGGTCTACTTTGCTAGGGCATTTTGGCTTTCAAATATTCAAGGAATATGTGAGCTAATATCAGACCATATTGTAATATTTGAAATAACATGGTGAACTACTTAGCACAATTTATGGTGTTGGATTGATTGAGATGTTTATTTTTGGATGGATGGATTTACATCTCTTTAGCCAATATAAAAAACTCATTAAGCATTGTTGCAAGTATGTTATTGACATTTTGAAGTGTCATTGAGACTTACAGGTATAATATTTAGATTTGTATGTTTTCACCTATCCGGGTGTGATGATACCTTGTGGAGGTAGGCAAAATTTTCATTTTTTTAACTCTTGGAAATATTCTATATGCTCTTGAGAGAATTTAAACCTTTTAAATAAAATTACAAACAAATGTACATTCATGCGATAATTACTAATTGATTTGGGGGTGAATCAACAAACTATATCATGTTGGCTTGTTGAATTTGTTAGTAAGTTAGGGTTTGATAAATTTGTAAGGTTCAGTGGGATATATTGTGGTTGTATGTGTTTTAGAGAAGCCATTTTGGAGTGGTGGTTATGCTTCCTTTATTGAATTTGATTTCTTTGGTTCTTCTTCTTGTGCATTCCCATTGTGGTATGTTCTCGTTTTCAAATATTTTCTTATTCTATACAAGAAAAGTTCTTGTTGCATCCTTGAAAAATTTGCACAATTGTCTTGATTTATCTTTGCAATACCTTGAGTTGTCTCCCTTCTTTCAATTGGGCTGGAATTTTCCACCTTAAGAGGGTTGTTAGTTTTTTTCTAACTAAATTTTTACAACATTTTTTCTTGTTTTATTTATTTATTTTTTCTTCAAGGAGTTGTTTCCTTTAAACTCTAGAAGAAGCATTGCAAGTGGCCTAATTATAGTATTCATCAAAAGATGTTTGTGATCTTGGGCAAGACAACCATTGGAGTGTGAAAATTGGATATGTTATACCTATGGAAAACTTTTTCTAACATCCAATTAGATATGTCATATGTAGTTCACAATTAGGAGATTGCAAACCATACTGTTGCACATAAAAATGCACTACTCCTCAAATGTCAAGGTAAGTGCAAGAGTATTTATTGAATATAGTTTAGTCACATGATACAACTATCCCACAACTCTACAGTAGAGAGACCAACATGGAACAAAAAACTTAAAATCGATTGATGCACTCACTTTCATGGGAAGTTCATGAATATTTTTATTTTCTTATATAATGCACTTTTACCCACATATGGAGATCACACAAAAATGGTGTTCATAATAAAGTTTTCTGGGTGAAGCAATTCATTTTTCCTGCAAGATCATGTTACGTAGCTATAATGTCTCGTGTTTTTTCGTACATCCGACGAGAAACATATCTTGTAGGAATTTTGAAGGAAATCCCACTCAAATTATTAGAGAATCTCCAGGTGATCTCATTAAAAAAGTATGTTTCTCCTTATATGTTGATTATTCTTTCTCTTCACCGTGTTTTATATATAAATTCATTTCAATTCATTCATATCAGATATAATCTAGCTCTTGGTTCTAATTTAAAGGTCGAGTTCTCAACATTGTTTGTTGTTCTTTATTTGGAAAGTGCTTGTGGTTTGAAGAGGTTGCAAGAGGTGGGAATCTCAAATAGTTGTTGACTGTTCTAATGTAAGTTTTATAGGTAGAATGTGCGGCTTTAATCCTCGATGTCTCAAATTTGGTCATGCATTCAGGAGCTAGAATGGTCATCCTTCACCCACATTTATCATGAGCTCAATAAACTAGAAGATAAGCTCTCTAAGGAGGCATTAAAGTATCCAGCTGATGAACTATCAGCAAGATCAACGTTGTGGCACACCCAAAAAAAAGGAAACTCACAAAATTTAAGCTAACAACAACCCCTACTCCTGAAGCTGACAACTTGTCTCCCTCAAGGACCACTGCCTTCTCCTTCATCAAGCAATATTTCATCAATAACTCACTCAACTGCATCATTTATATACCCCCAACAATCTATTTATGTTATTGTTTCCATAACATTTTTCAAATAATCTGATGTTTCATATGGGTGAATGTCAAATGACAATTTACTATTTGAAAAACCAAATTTTCATCCCTTGTACCTAATGATCCTTCTTCATTGAATATTTTCTTGAATGGCATTTTCTTTACTAATTTTTATCATTTAATGATTTCTTATATGTCAGGATTCTTCTCTATTTCATGCCTTATGATGTTTCCTTTGCAACATCTGGTGCAATTGCTAGTTTAAAATTTTCACATATTTAAAAAAATAAACAATTTTAGTTCATGGAATGTAACTCAATTGACAATCACCTTGTTATGAAGTATTATGTTAAAACATGAGATTCAAAGTTCAAATCCCTTTGAGTGGCCAACCAAAAAATAATATTTTTTTATCTATTTATTTATTATATTTTTAGAATGTGGTATAATGAAAAAATAAAAATACAATATAAAAGAAATAAATATGACCTGATTAAATTTGATGTGGCTTGAATATCTATTTTCAAAAATAAAAATATAATTATCCACTATCCACTCATGGAATTTCAATGCAAACTTTTGAATATTAATGATTTTGTCTTAATTGCTAGCTGTCTTAAATGGGTTTTGTCTTAATTCGTCATTGTCTTAAATATAAAGTTATGTCTTAATTCTTTTTTGTCTCAAAGTGCTTTTGTCTTAAATATAAATTTTTGTCTTAAAATATTTTCGTCTCAAATTGATTTTGTCTTAAAATATTTTTGTCTCAAACTTCTTTTGCCTTAAAATATTTTTGTCTCAAACTGTTTTTGTCTTAAATATAAAGTTTTGTCTTAAAATACTTTTGTCTTAAATTTTTTTGTCTTAAATATTTCTCAAATTGTTTTTGTCTTAAATATTTTTGTCTCAAATTATTTTTGTCTTAAATATAAAGTTTTATCTCAAATTATTTTTGTCTCACACTATTTTTATCTTAAATTTTACATTTAAGACAATTCAATTGATATTAAATTTTAATATAAAATAATTAAAATTAAAAAATGGTTTTTTAAGACTTAAAAAAAATGTCTTAAAAATGCCCTCTGTGTCTTAGTGGCTCCTCTCTTCCAGACTTTTGGTCTTGAAATATTGGTGAATCCCTATGGCATTTGTAGTCATATTTGAGAGAAGATTTGAAATTGTGAGTGTGCACAGAGACTACAAAAGAGACGGTTCCACTGTGATTATCTCCTTGAAAGAGCACGCATCATAGTTGCGAATAGGAGAACGCCACCACCAGCGATGAAGCTAAAGGTTTTATCTATTATTTGAAATAAAGTTAAATTCTGCAAATTCCGTAAATACTTTCTTATTTACTACTTGTCTGCCTCTACATGCATAAGGGAAACCTAGAGCTTCAAAGTATTTCTACTTGAATGTCTGATCTTGTAAATCGATCGATTTCAAAAATGATAAAATATGATATATATAGGAGTACTTTAGACCAATATATGATGGTGAAAGTATGAAATGAATCTATTTACAAACACATATTGAGAAAATTCTAATTTGTTTCCAAACAAAATGCCAATGTCGCATTTTATTTTTCATTAAATCTTCCATGTTCAAAAAAAGATATAATTACATCAATTTCATTCAATGGGCATTGGATGAATATAACAAGTCTCACACTTGGATGGATATTGCAATATTTATTTCCATCCATCGTGAATGTCTAGAGAAATGTCAAAAAATAGTAAATTTCGAGTTTTGTGGTGGTTCTACTATGAAATAGTTTCGACACTGGTATTTCTTAAATGAGAGTAGCCATATTGTATTTACTCAATGTTTAAAATTCGTTGACCTGGAAAGAAAGGTTTTCTTGTATCTATAGTTAATGCAAAGTATATGTGAAGTAGTTGTGAAAGAAGATTTTACTATACGATGCAAGCTCAGAATTATTGAATGCTAGAAACTCATGCGAAATGGAATTGTTGAATGCCAGAAACTGGAAAAACGTTCTATATTTCTTGATTTTACATTAAATTTTCAATTCCAGTTTCCTCGGTGTAAGTTTAGATGCCAGTGACTGGTCCTTCCCCCGCCTTAACAATGAGTCAGCATGTTATATAACCTCTAATTTATAAATCTGAGTTATAATTCATGATGTTTGTGTGATGTTGAAAGCTTCCTTGTAATTGGGTTTCAGACCCTATGTATGCATTAATTTTGAAGTCTGGAAAGTTTAAGGTCTGTATAAGCGTTTCTGTCCTGGAATTCCGATTTGAGTTCGAACCTTCTTCATTGTTTAACCAACTAATAGTTACTTGGCTATTTTGGATCTTGATTTTTTCATTCGTGTTCAATGGCAAATAAATGCATCATTATCCCAAAAAATATCTTAATAACAAGTGTAGGATATTAGAATTGCTAGAAAGAATTAATTGAAGGCGAAGTCTATTAGCATTTTCACAAAAATAACTATTTTCAAGTACGTAACATTATAGTAAACTCTGAATTGAGTTGATGATTTATAGATATTAAATATTTGCATTAAATTGGTGGGCATTTTAAATATTTGTAAAAGAATGTTAATTGCATTAGAGAGTCATTCAATGTAATGTCTCTATCGTCCCACTAGTATGTCGATTTCTTGAAATTGAGTTTATTGAGTTTGATGTTTCATTGCTTCACCTATGGAGACATCAAGGTAGAACTATTGCTATAGTAGTTTAACAATGGAGTCACATATCATATTTTTGGTGATTCTTTTCGTAGAATTTTGGACAGTTGAAATAAAAATCATGAATCATCTTTATGGGTATGTTGAGGAGGTATCAAATGTCCCTTAAATCATTATATAAATATTTTAAGACAAGACTAAGAGAGTCAGGTGTCCATCAATGGAGAAGGAATTGGGAACAACGATTGTGAGATTTATGTGATTCAAAATTGAGAGTGGTAACGTATTTTAAAATCTAGTCATCCCTTCTAGAGTCTTAAGAAATTATTGAAATTTCTGTTTTATCTAACATTTAGGTGCCATACATATTTTATTGGTTAAATTGCATTGTAAGCAGGTGAATTTTCGGTTGAACCCGACACCCTTAATTTTCTTATTGTAAAATGGCCAAATTTGAGGGACTATTAGAGTTAATGAATACTCTAATATACATTGTTCATAACACATTTATAATCAACAAGGAAACTCTCTCTAACATATGAACCTGTTCAGAAAATGTTCAAGACAAGATTGAATTTTTGGTTCTTGAATCACAGTTATAGCAAGAAGAACTTTAGAAGAAAAATTGTGATTTTGAACTTGTTATTGTTCAGAGAAACTCCCTATTTTAGCTTAACTCCCATAAGCAGTCAGAGATTGATTAGAATAATGAAGATACTTCAGGAGAATATTTTATTACAAATGTGAAGGTTCAACCTGAAATTCCCAAAACTTTCATTAGACCATTGGAAGAAATTATGCACAACAAAAATAGAACTGATGTAGGATATAATAAGGACGTTTATTTTCATGTTCTTGATTTTTCAAAGCCTATATAGTTTAATTATGCTAGATTTCTGGGTGATACTATTCTACAAGCACAACACATTATAAGATTCCAACATTGTGTTGGAGTTGGACACGAGAAAGATTATTATTATGATCTTCATCCTTGTGAACATTGTGGAAAGAAGAATCATCATTAAAACATATGTTTCAAGCATAAGAATATTACAAGAGTGAAAATTAACTTTGGATGGATTGCTTCTTGGGATTGGTCTAAAACTACTAAGAAGATTTATAGGTCATATCACAAAGTTTATTCTAGAGTATTAACCATCTTGTAGTGAAGGGTACTTCATCTTCTCATGTTGTATCTGATGGAATTAATGGTTTGCTATAGGTTCAAAGATTTATCAAGCGAGCATGAGTCAAAGATAATCAAAGTTTATTACTACAACCTAGAGTCTAAGTTTGTAGCCAAATTCAAGTTACAGTGAGATCACAGATGAATTTGTGTCTATAAGTTTTTATACTCTATGAGTATGATTGCATATTTTTTCCATGCTGAGTTTTGGTTGGTGTGTTTTATCCTTAAAACACCACTTGTAGAGTTAATTTGGTATCTTCTACATCAATTTATGGTGAAGGATCACTTCCACTAGCAGAAGATGCCATATTAAGAATTGTTCAAGGAACTGCTTTGATAGTTCCAAATTTGGTATGTTCATAAAATGCTATGATAGTTCCAGAGTTGGTGGTTATGTTTGAACCATCATTGGTTGAGACCTCGAGTTCTCCCATATTTTGATTTTCACAACTTTGTTGTAACCTATACTGCACCCTCAAAAGACTACCCTTTTAAAATGCTTAGCACTTTAAAGAAAGTGCTAGAGTCACTAAGTCGCAGAAGTAGACATCATCGTAGGTGCCGACGCTTGCGAGCCTAGCGACCTCGGTCGCTGAGGTCGCCGAGGTCGCACGGCCCATCAACTCACTGACGCAACCTGCGACCTGGCGCGCGCGGGTCGCCGAGTGATGCGTCCTGGTCGGTCATTTTTCCGAAAATCGCGACTTAGCGACCTTGCGACCCAGCGACCCCAGGTCGCCAGGTCGCAAGGTCGCCAGGTCGCAAAACGCAAGGTTTGACGAATCTGCGACCCAACGACCCACATTAATGGCCCGCACGTGCGACTTCCTATAAAAGGGGGGTCGCAGGTCGCATTATTCACATTCAGCGATTTGTAAGGAAAACGCCTCTGACAGCTCAACTGACGAGTTTTTCCCGGGTAAGTTGCCATTTCTTCCTGTGGTTTCCATTCTAATGTTTTTCTTACTAAACCCATCTCCCCTTATAGCCTATAAATTGTCTTTTGACCATGATTTAATGTTTTCTGAGATTTTTGCCCATTACATATTGCATAATTTACCAAAAACCTCTCTGTTGCCTTTTCACCCCATGGCATCATCCCCTTTTCTTTAAAATCATGCTGCCGCTCTCCCCGGCCCTAGAAACCTTGCAGAAACGCAGGAAAGGGGGCAAAAGGGTCACGCTGTGCGCGCACCAAACCCCCCAGGCCAAATTGCGACTGCGACCAACACCCAGTCGTGCGAGGTTGCAGTAGTCGCATTTTTCTTCTTGGCTTCCTGCGGTGACCAGGACCGCACCTCCGGCCGACCTGGGCCGCCGCTGTGTCGCTGTGTCGCACTTCCTTTTGTTGAAGACGATCTGGCGACCAGCTGCACCCATGGCCCCAGGTCGCAAGGTTGCAAGGTCGCAAGGTCGCGCCCGAGCCCTGTTTGTGTGATCCGCGACCCAGCGACTCACCAGTCCAGTTTTGCATTAACGCAGTTAGGTTTCATCACTAAATTGTAACTGGTTTTTATCGCCATGACGTTCTTATCGTGGGACTCCTTTCTGAATTTGACAGGTGAAGACATAGAGTGCATACCTGTGCTCTCAGATTCTAGTGACATGGCGCCCCCGCTATCTCGGAGAAAGGACAAGAGAATAGTGGAAGAGATTGATGAGTTGGTGGTGGTGTCCCCACCCCCAATATTCCGAGATACATTATGTACTTTTTCAAAATACGACAGCATGAGATGGTACCAGATTTATCAGGAGTTCGCCAAACTGCCAGAAGAATTTCCAGAAGATCTCCCAGACCGAGAAGTATACTTGGAGGTAAAGAGGTACAAACTACATCTGGCAGGAGCGCATCCAGCCATATTCCCATGTCCGGAGATCATAGACTGGATCATACAAAAGACAAACCCCGAAAATTTTGTGATCAGGGATTCCCAAGGCAGAGCTTTCACTACGCTGGTAGGCTCGGATGCACACGTTTATTATTCACTGCCTCGCCCAAACCAGCATTTCACTCGAGAATGGGTTGCTACTCACGCCGTCCCGATAGTTGATACTATTAAACAATGGTGGGAGGAGCCCGAGAAGTTCAAGTTAAAAAAGAACTAGGAATACCCAGTGGCGAGCCTAAGAAAAGTTTACAAATTGGTTGCTGCCATGCTCTGCAGGCTTTACGGGCGCCCAGATTGCTCCACTTTCAACGGCAGTTGGGCCACTATTATGGAGTATGTGACAACACAAGGCACCCGTTTTAACTGGGCCGGCATACTGATGACGTCGATGCAGACCAACTTGAACTCGGCATTGGCCCCGGACGAAGGAATGCCTGCTGAATTTTTCAACGGAAGTTGGGCCACCATTATGGAATATGTGACAACACAGGGGACCCGTTTTAACTGGGCCGGCATACTGATGACGTCGCTGCAGACCAACTTGAACTCGGCATTGGCTCCGGACAAAGGAATGCCTGCTGAATTTTACATGGCTTCATACCTACTAGATGCGGTGTGCGCCCGAGTGGAGTTTGACGGCTGGGAGCACAACTGGGACCCCGAGAACACGCGCGCAATCCATCTACAACTTAAAGTATTCTGGGAGTCTAAATACAAACAGGACCTAGATCTGATCTCCCAAATATTTGTTCCCGCTCTGTACAGGCATTTATTTGGCCAAGACGCCCCTTGCATGTCATGGCGGGCCAAGGAGACCCTGGTTAAAGTGGCGCACTGGTTCCCTTTCCCTGAGTACACCTTCATCCGAGTCTTTGGAACTTACAAGGCGCCACATGTTATGCCTCGTTTCGTGACAGACAAAATGCTGATGCAGGAGGTGTGCTTTCAGATGTCACATGGGTTCTCCAACATCCTGTCTAAGGGAAAAAAGAAGCCATGGCCCACTCTGCCCCTCACTATTGGTGCATTCACAGTTAAAGACTTCAAGGAGGTACTAGCAGAAGCAGACGCAATGAGAATTTATCAGCTGGGGGCACTTGAACACCGAAACTATGACCCAGAGAGATTGATCCCTGAACACTGCCGGAGAGCCAACCTTAGGTGGACTTATCAGCACCTTGAGCGCCCAGCGGAAGATGAGAGAAGAAACTGGTATAATGCTGAAAGACAACTTGCTCCGGGGATTGACGTGGTCCAGGAAGACTCAGATGATCAGAACTTAGAAGACAGAAGACGTCAGTTAGGAGCTTCCTCTTCATCCATGCTCCAGAAATCCCGAATCAACACAGGGTCAACTCCATCCATCAAACAAAAGGATGCAGAAGCAAAAGCCCAGCAGGAAAGGGAGAAAAAGCTAAAAGAAGATGAGGCGGCGCGCCAAAAAAGTGCAACTGCAACACAAAAGAAGAAGCTGGCCAAAGAGGCCAGGAAAGAAAAAGAAGACAAAGAGGCACAAGCTGCAGCGGAACAGGCGCTTAAGGCAGAGTTGGACAAGGCGGAGGCCGAACGCCAAAAGAAAGCCGAGCAGGCTGCTGCAGCTGAACAGAAGAAGAGGGCCGAAATAGAAGCAGCCGCAGAGGCTGAACGACAAAGGAAAGCCGAGCAGGCAGCTGCAGCTGAACAGAAGAAGAGGGCCGAGATAGAAGCAGCAGCAGAAGCCGAACGGCGGAGGAAGGAAGAGGAAGAGAAGAACACAGAGGAAAGAGAAGATGACACGCTAGATGATCTTGAAGTAACTCCTCTCGACGTACCTTTGGGCCGTACACAACTCTCTGATGTTAGATCGCCCCAGGGACAGGAAGAAGATGTGTTCAACCTGACCAGACTCACATTTGATCAATTTTCGTTCAAGATCCGTCAGGAGAAGAGGAGGTCGTTGGCACATAGTCCCTCTGCATCATCTGCAGTATCCACAGGTAAGGATATAGTTTTGGATACCAGGACTAATCCGGTAATGATAGCGTCAGCAGGTACTGATTTCGCTGCGGCTACAGAAGAAAATGTAACCCGGATGAGTAGAGAAATAGTAGCTCTACAAAACAGACTACACGCAGCTGAGCAACGCGAAAAGATGGCAGAGCAGGAGAGAGCAGCATTGCAAGCGGAAGTCCAGCAACTTCGAAACCAAGCTCTGCCAGCAACTGAAGTCTCACTTGCCATTTTCAAGGAGTGTGAGGTGTTGGAGATGACTATGAGACAGGTATATGGTGAGATGTTCACCATCAAACAAACAGTCGCTCCTCTGGCAAGAGCACGAATGGAAACCAGGAAAAGACAAGATCAGCTCAAAGAGGCCTCACAGGCTTTGGACAGGATGATGGGTTGGACCATTCAGTACCCTCAGGCACCTGAAAATTTGCCTAAGAGGGACTGGATCCACACGCAGGATGCGAAAGTTCAACTCCGCATAGCGATGCAATCTGGAGAAAAATTGACTAAAGACTTGGACAAAGTGATGTCCTCGTACGACCATCTGATTAGTGGTATCGACTCAATGCATACGTTGCACCACATCCCATCGCTTGGAGCATTAGAGGAAGAGAAAACCTGGGAACAAGTAAACCAAGATATTCAAACATTCTTGCAACCCATCAAGCAGGCCGCAGCTGATCCGGAGCCCTCCGCATCTCAAGAGCATCTTAGTCAATTCATCGCCGCTCCAACGCGGATTTATACCAAGCTTGCGTCGCTTTCGAATCAGATTGGACAAAAGAGGGAGACCCTAGTACCGAACGCTTTGGAATGCGCGTATAGGTTGAAAGAGGAGGTGCCCCTGGTATCCCCCATAGCGGCAGAATACCAGGCATGGCAGGATTTCCTTAGGGAACAACCGGTTGACATTAACAGTTCGCGTCCCGGCAGCAGCAAGTCCTGAGCAGCAAGAAGAACCAGGTCGCAAATCGCAACAACAGGACAGGTCGCAGGTCGCATCATCTACCCAGGTCGCAGAAGGAGTTGGTCGCAAGGTAGCCCAAAAGTCAAGAAGGTGAACAGTCAAGGAAACCCAACAGACAATTTTGGCATTATAAATACTCCTACGGGACATTGTACAAGGGCTTTTTTCTTTTGGGAAACTCAGGAGCTACAAGCATTGTATTTAAAGATCTGACACTTGAGCATATGAATATAGAATCTTGTTAAAATACCCTATGGTTATGATGTGTTTTGCTTTATGAACACCTTGTGTATTTCTTTCAACAGTTTCAGAATATCCTATGATTAATGAATCTGTTCTTTTCATGATATCGTTTATACGTCAGGGCTATCCGTGTTGTATCAATGATGTTTATCTTATTATCTGTTATATTAATGAATGTTAATAAACTAGATTGTTAGCATTTCGTTTCATCTTTCAGGAAGGGCAGAGGTATCTTATCATCAAGAACTATTTTTTGTGTGATCAGACCACTATGCAAGCAATTACCCCACAAAAGATGTGTTGCTAATGACATCTCTTGAGGTGTATGTGCTTTATCTATAATCTTGCTACACATAGTGTTTAATTCATGTTTAACACGTTAATCTCGTATTCTATATCAGGTGAATAAGTGTATGTTCGCAGGTTCAAGAAGGTTCTTTTGAGACCGAAGAGAAGTCATCTTAAGTGGTAGCCGGACCCACATTCCGGACGGGATCCCTACTCCAAACGGTTTAAGGTCTAATTGGGACTTTCTACCGGGGAGATCCCCTACTGTTGGCCGGACAAATTTTCCCGTCAACAGAATTGGCGCTAGAAGGAGGGCCGAATGGCAGCCTCCCAGCACACAACAAACATCCCATCACAAACTCCCCAAGGGGAGGTCACAAACAATGAAACTAACCCTCCTCTTCCAGAAGATATTCCAGGGAGGGAGCTTCGATATTATGAAATCACTAGGGAGCAGCTGAGAGCCTTACGCCCAACTGCCCGAGATCTTGTCAACCAGTTACGTTTCACTCCAATCATGGAATACCTTACCCATACTAGGACTCCGCCCGAGAACATCACCCCTAACGAAGCCATTGCAAGTACTATACCCGAGCTCATAAACCTCATGTTGGAAGACCTCGCACACGCTGTTGAGGAAAACGATCCTGTTCTCCAAGAGGGTGAAGAGTTTGCTGACACCGGTCCTTTCCACAACTTCCAGCCTAACCAACCCCGACCAAACAACAACCCGGCACAACGCCCACCCAGGGATGGTGAGGCAGGCAGAGGCCGAGGAAATATAGACGGGGGAAATAGAGCCCGTAGAAATGAAGGAGATAGGAATAGAGGCCGAGGGGCCGGGGGGAGGGGGGATAGAGGCCGAGGCCAAGGAAACCAAGCTCACAACCGCCACCCAAACCCTATGAGGCCTCCTGTAAACAACTTGGGATATCTTAGAGATTTTCTGAACCGTGGGGGGCACCAAGACGAACACTCCCGTCACGAGTCAGAAGCATCGGTCTCAGGTTCGGAAGGAGAATCTGAACATCAGTTTAGGAAACACCAGCGAGCGAGAAGAATACAACCCCTGGCCTGGATGGCTCAATCCCCATTAAACCTTTTAGGCCCGCTCCAAGATCTGCCTAGGCATCCGGAGAAGCATCTACCAAAGTTCGACCCTGAAAAGGGTACCCTGGCTGAAGATCATATTAGCAGTTTCTATTTGTCTCTGCAAATCATGAGAGTACAGTCCGATGATGTCGCATGTCGACTGTTTCCCCATACCCTCGAAAACAAGGCAGCCACTTGGTACCGCTCTCTCCCCAGTGCCTCCATCACTTCATGGGAGCAATTCCGTCGCATTTTCCTGCATAATTTTTCAGAAGATAAAACTCCTTCTATGCTTCTAACTGAGCTAAGCACCATCAAGTGTCAAAAAAAGGAAAAGGTGAAGGACTTCAACCAACGCTTCGCTACCATACAGCAGAAATTTCCTCCCAACTTAGCATTGGATGACTCAATCACCATTGACTACTACACCAAAGCCTTGCCCAGAGATATTGCAGTTTTCGTGAAACGGGAAGCCCGTGCTAACCTTACGGCTAATTATGAGGCTGCTCTCGCTGTGGAAAAGGACATGCTTTCGATAGGAGCCATCGATCATGAAGGACGAGATGATAACAAACCCAACACGAAAAGATGCCAGTCCTCCACTCCTAAGACTACTGATAGGGATAGAGATACTCTTGACTTTGAAAGCATGGCCAAAACGCTCAAGCATTTAACGAATGAAGTCACCGACCTCAGGAGAAAAGGCTCAGAAGCCACGACTAGTAGTAGACCACCTAAACCTTTTTTCAGAAAAAGTAATCTCAATACTAGCCGACCTCCGTCCAACACAAATACTGCTCTAAATGTGGAAGAGATAGGGAAAGATAATTTCTGTTCTTTTCACCAAGCTGCCCATTCCGAGAAAACATGCCCTCAATGGATTGGTAGCATGACAACAGTAGTTAATCAGCTTTTAGATGATCAAACTCCAGGGGATGTGACGGAGGGTGAGTTTTCAGATCATGATGAAAATCCGTCCTCAAATGAAGAACCAGGATCCTCTATCCTTGCTTTTGACGTAATTCGAGGTGGAGAAAACCTTACTCCTATCGATATTTACATGGCAGATACTCCCAAGGATCGGCCCGTGCGAAATTATAGCCTCAGAAGCAAGGGACCTGTGCCCGAACAGTCTTATGAAGACAAAAAAAGGGCTTTCCTGAGGAAGATCCTGCCCCCTGGGAACGGAAAACAATCTGCCCCGGAAAAACTTCCCAACAACACTACCCGAACGAGTCAAAAGGGAAAACTTCCGACAGAGTCCTCTGAGACTTCCGCCGAGCCTAGTCCTCAACCAGAACCCAGTTATAACATTGTTGAGGATATGAAGAAAACAAGAGCAAACATTTCTCTCTATGAGTTGGCTCGCATTACTAATCAAAAGGAGCTCATTCTTAAGGCTTTCGCAAATACGTCAGCTACGAAGACTGTGAGCAATACGTCTGCGCAGGCCGGATCAGATGTTCAATCCATAGTGAACGCCATTAATACCAACTCTAGAGGATCCACCCCCCCGTTCCTTTTGTCCTTCGAGATGTTCAACTTCAATGTCCACAACTGTCTGGTCGACTCCGGTGCCTCTACAAACGTCATGCCTTTATCTGTCTGTAAGAAACTTAACATTCGCCCGGAGAAGACTGATGCAAAAATCATACAACTCGATAGATCACAAGTACCCGCCATAGGGGAATTGAACAATGTCATCATCCGCTTGTCATCAGACTCTAGGGTCCATCAGTGCATCGACATTGTGGTTGTTGATATTCCAGAAGCATACGGCCTATTGCTCAGTAGAGATTGGTCCAGCAAATTACAAGGCTACTTCGCCACCGACTGGTCCCACTTGTGGCTTCCTTACAAGGGGCGGAATAATCAAATCAGGGTAGAAAGTGAGCCTTACATGAAACACACTGTCACTGATCTGGACGCCATTAATGAACCCATCAGCTTTGCACAAGAAGAGCTTAGCATGTGTTTTCTAGAGTCAATATTTGGATGCTACCAAACCCCCCAGTCTCCTATAGACCCCGAGGTTCAATCTGAAGTAGCTTTTGTCACTGGGGAGCAAGTAATCCCTGACTTACCACTTGCAGAAACTCATTCACAGCCTAGTGCCCTGAAGGAGCCAGAAAGTGACCTATGGACCTTGTATTATGACGGATCCAAGACTAATGACGGAGCTGGTGCTGGTTGCATATTGCTTGACCCGCACAAGAATAAATACCTGATCTCATGCCGACTAGAGTTTCAGTGCACCAACAACTCCGCTGAGTACGAGGCATTAATCCTCGGACTTAAAAAGGCACTGGACTTGAAGGTAAAATGTTTGCAGGTCATTGGAGATTCCGAGATCATCACCCGCCAGGTACGCAACACTATTCACTGTTTATCTCCACATTTAAAGGCGTATCAACAAGAGGTATGGCGTTTGATTTCTGGTTTTGATGCAGTTGGCATAAAATCTGTCCTTAGGATGCACAACGCAGCAGCAGATACTCTGGCCAATGCTGCTGCTAGATTCACGCCTTTGAGGGACGGCTTTTCTATTGAAATTGTATATAGGCCCTCTGTGCCAGACAATATTTCTAATTTACGCGTGTTTAATGATGATCAACAGATTTTGGATTTTATGTGCAACACTGAAGTATTCAAAGACGCAGCAATTGATGAGGAAGAACATGAGCGTGCGTTACAGAAAAAGAATGAGGAACACAGAGAGAACACTATGCCTAAGGGGGTGGTATCATTAGAAAAGATGTTTGATCTGCAAAACCGATTCCGCAGGCCTCCGAACACCAAAGTGCAAAGTTCCATATTGGCTCATCGGCACGTCAACTTGGGGTCAGATGAGAACCCTAAGTTTGTTAACCTTGGCAAAGACTGTAGTGATGAAGAGGCACGGGCTTTCACCCAGCTATTCCGGAAGTATCGTGATGTATTTGCCTGGACGTATGAAGATCTACGTACATACGATACTCGCATCATTCAACATGTGATACCCATGAGAGAAGGGGTTAAACCCTTCCAACAGAAATTCAGGAAAATACATCCAGCTTTGGAGCCAATGATTCTAAAAGAACTTAAAAAGCTTTTAGATGCTCGCATCATTTTCAAAGTTCGTCACTCCACGTGGGTGTCGAATCTGGTACCTGTGCGAAAGAAGTCTGGTGAAATTCGCTTGTGTGTAGATTTCCGCAATGTGAATCATTCCTCAAACAAAGACAACTACCCGGTGCCCCCCATGGAACAGATATTACAAGCTGTGTCTGGATCTGAGATGTTCTCCCTATTGGACGGCTTCTCCGGCTATAACCAAGTATTGGTAGCTGAACCTGACAGATTGAAAACCACATTCCGGACGAAATGGGGAACCTTTGCTTTCAGACGCATGCCCTTTGGATTGATCAATGCAGGAGCCACCTTCCAACGAGCTATGGACATAGCCTTCCGCGGTCTAATAGGGTAGAGCGTGGTGGTTTATTTAGACGATGTTACTGTATTTTCAAAATGCAGGGGCGATCATTTACGCCACCTTAGACAAATCTTCGATAGATGCAGGAGGTATGGAATATCGCTCAATCCTAAAAAGAGCGTTTTTGCTGTGGCAGAGGGAAATTTGCTAGGCCACATTATCACTAAACAGGGCATTGTGGTTGATCCGGAACGGGCTAAAGCCATTGCTCAGATTCCGCCCCCAAACAACAAGAAAGCAATGCAATCCTTCCTGGGGAAGATTAATTTTGTCCGTAAATTCATTTCAGATTTTGCGCAGATTTTCAGGCCGCTGCAGGGAATGATTAAGAAGAATGCCGCATTCAAATGGAATCCCGAAGAGAAAGAGGCTTTCGAAAAAATCAAAAGGGCTATAGCTGAAACCCCTTCCCTCCAAAGTCCAGATCTTGATAAAGGTTTCATCCTATACACGTTCGCTTCAGAGTCCTCGCTTGCGGCTGTCCTCACACAGAAAGATAATAACAACGATGAACGGCCCATTTCTTTTATGAGCACCGGCCTACAGGGAGCTGAATTAAACTATCCGGAAATTGACAAGCAAGCCTATGCGGTTTATAAGGCAGTAAAACATTTTAGGCCTTACATCTTGAAAAGTCACGTCACGGTTTTTGTACCACACCCCGCAGTCCGCTCACTCTTCGTACAGCAAGAACTAGGCGAAAGGCGGGGCAACTGGATGGCATGTTTACAAGAATACGATTTAGAGTTCAAACCAGCACATACCGTCAAAGGACAGGGCTTATGTCAAATGGCCGCAGAGGCTGCAAATACACGCGAGATGGAAGAAGAATGTTGGGAACAAGAAATCGACATGTATCAGAGCGACCATGTGCCCCAGCAAAATAGCCCTTCTTGGTATTCTGACATTTCAAGATATCTAGCCCAAGGCACGATAGACCCTGTTCTTACTGCCCGACAGAAGCGCGCAATAAGATTAAAAGCCGCATCTCACCAACTGATCCAAGGTAAGTTATTCAAGAAACACCACGATGGGGTCTTGCTACGCTGCTTGGAAACTGACGAAGCACAGAAAATCTTAACCGAGTTGCATGACGGACCAGCTGGAGGTCATTTTTCCGGGGATACCACTGCCCATAAGATAATGCGTGCAGGATATTATTGGCCTACTCTTTTCATAGACGCGCATGCATATGTCCGGAAATGCATTCAGTGCCAGAAGTTCGCCAACCGAGAAGCACGGCCTGCCGCACCACTACTCTCAGTAGCAGTAGAGGAACCTTTCCAACAATGGGGTTTGGATGTAATTGGGGAAATCATACCTCACTCTTCTAAACAACATCGGTATATCCTTACGGCTACTGATTACTTCACCAGGTGGGTTGAGGCAATACCGTTACGCCGAATCAACGATCAAGAGGTAATAGAATTCCTCACGCATTTCATCATGACCAAGTTTGGTGTTCCGACTTCTTTAGTTTTTGATAATGCGACTTATTTCTCCTCTTTTAAGTTATATGATTTTGCGCTGGAAAATGGAATTATTCTGAAACATTCTGCAAACTACTACCCCCAGGGAAATGGTTTAGCTGAGTCCACTAACAAGAACCTCATCCGTATTATTAAGAAGACTCTCCTATCCCACCAGCGAAATTGGCACAATGCCCTTCACAATGCACTGTGGGCTGACCGTATTACTCCCAAGTCCTCTTTAGGCACCTCCCCATTTTTTCTTGTGTATGGAAAAGAAGCTGTCCTCCCTTCTCATCTATCTCTCCCGGCCCTCCAATTGTCCCAAGAATGTCATGGTACTCCGTGTCCCACCTTGCAAAACCGAATCGACACCTTGCTGAAATTGGAGGAAGAAAGGCAAAAGACCCGGGAAAAGTTTGCCATCCATCAGATCCGAATCAAAAGATGGTTTGATAAAAAGTCCGCGGGAAACAAAACTTTTGAGGTAGGAGACCTGGTCCTTAAGTGGGATAAAGCCCATGAGGAAAAGGGGAAGCATGCCAAGTTCCAAGCACTTTGGACCGGCCCGTTCCAAATTAATGAAAAGATAGGTTCCCACACATTCAGATTACAAACCCTTGATGGACGAGTCGAGGTCCTCCCGGTAAACGGGCATGACCTCAAGCACTATTTCACTTAACAGCCTTTCGAGGGCTGTCTGGTTTTGTACCATAGTTCCTTGTCTTTTGTTTGTTTATATAAAAAAAAAAAAAAAAAAAAAAAACCTAAAGGAGGATTTGTTAGAACTACGCAGATTGGCATACTGCAGCAGGTTCTCCGCTGATGGAAGGCCTTTCCCGATAAATTCAAAGGCGGCGGAAGTTGTTTGCCCTCTACACCTAGAGGTAGCACATTACCAAGCACAAGTCGTCAAGCAGGGGAACTTACCTCGCCAGGCTGAGAGGGTGTCCTCAAAAGAAAATGCAGTGTAAATGGTAACCGGACTAGAAGGGAAGAGAGATACTCTAAAACGACGATAGGGCATCTGGGAAAAACCAAAGTCCTCATACCAGACCAGGAGCAACCTCTCTGCAAGCAAGATAAGTCCGGATCCCTCATCCGCCCAGGCTAAACAGCCATTTCAAATAAGTGCCATGAGCACATTTAAATAAGTGCCTCAGGCACATTCAAAATAAGTGCAACAGCACACAAATAAGGGTAAAGGCTTGAGAAAGGCTTCCTGCGCAGAGAGGTGACGTAACGACTCCGCCGGGGTACTGACCAGGCTCGCTGGCAGCGGAGCAACGTTCATGATTCCTAGGCAGTGACTCCGCCGGGATCGAGAGGTTCGCTGGCAGCGGAGCAACACGATGAGGACAAAATAATCGTACCAGACCCTGTAGCCACCTAGAGTTCTCCAACCCTTCCAGTTCGGAGACCTGAAGAAAGAATTTGTTTGAATGGCGCCCAACCGGACCAGCAAGCTCAGCAACTCAGCCGGACGACCGAAGGCTAGGAAATGACAACCACATGGTAAATGAGGACAGTTAGCATAAGCCCCTCCCCCCCCCCACTAAGGCTAACTATTAGCAGAGACTCTGAGTTCGTCCAGTGAATCGCCATTTGTTGTAACCTTTACAACACCCTCCAAAAAAGACTACCCTTTTAAAATTTTGGGGCCCCTTAGAACTAAAGAGAAATTGCTAAGTCACTAAGTCGCAAAAGTAGACATCCATCCAAATTGCGACCTTGCGACCTAGCGACCTCAGGTCGCCAGGTCGCCAGGTCGCACATTACATCAACTCATGAAAACTGCGACCTAGCGACCTTGCGACCCAGGTCGCCAGGTCGCTAGGTCGCAATTCGGTAATTTTCCGAAAATCGTGACTTAGCGACCTTGCGACCCAGGTCGCCAGGTCGCTAGGTCGCGATCCGGTCATTTTCCGAAAATCGCGACTTAGCGACCTTGCGACCCAGCGACCCCAGGTCGCCAGGTCGCAAGGTCGCCAGGTCGCAAAACGCAAGGTTTGACGAATCTGCGACCCAGCGACCCCCATTAATGGCCAGCACGTGCGACTTCCTATAAAAGGGGGGTCGCAGGTCGCATTATTCACATTCAGCGATTTGTAAGGAAAACGCCTCTGACAGCTCAACTGACGAGTTTTTCCTGGGTAAGTTGCCATTTCTTCCTGCTGTTTCCATTCTAATGTTTTTCTTACTAAACCCATCTCCCCTTATAGCCTATAAATTGTCTTTTGACCATGATTTAATGTTTTCTGAGATTTTTGCCCATTACATATTGCATAATTTACCAAAAACCTCTCTGTTGCCTTTTCACCCCATGGCATCATCCCCTTTTCTTTAAAATCATGCCACAGCTCTCCCTGGCCCTAGAAACCTTGCAAATTCCCAAGAGAAAGGGGGCAAAAAGGTTCAAGGCCGCGCGCACCAAACCCCCGGCAAGCTAAATCTGCGACCTGCGACCCAGCGACCTAGTCGCGAGGTCGCAGAGTCGCATTTTTCTCCAGTCTTGAATATTTGCGACCTGCGACCCAGCGACCTAGTCGCCAGGTCGCCAGGTCGCACTTCCTTTGTTTTATTAAGATCTGCGACCTAGCGACCCAGCGACCTCAGGTCGCCAGGTCGCCAGGTCGCAAGGTCGCGCCCGAGCCCTGTTTGTGTGATCTGCGGCCCAGCGACTCATCAGTCCAGTTTTGCTTTAACACATTTAGGTTTTGTCACTGAATTGTAACCGATTTTTATTCACCATGACGTTCTTATCGTGGGACTCTTTTCTGAATTTGACAGGTGAAGATATAGAGTGCATACCTGTGCTCTCAGATTCTAGTGACATGGCGCCCCCGCGGTCTCGGAGAAAGGACAAGGGAACAGTGGAAGAGACTGATGAGCTGGTGGTGGTGTCCCCACCCCCAATATTCCGAGATACATTATGTACTTTTTCGAAGACTTACGCATGAGGTGGTACCGCATTTATCGCAGTTCGCTAAGTTGCTTAAGAATCACCGAAGACCTCCCGTACGCAGAACATACTCATACAAAAAAGAGGTCCAAACTACATCTGGCAGGGGTGCATCCAGCCATATTCCCATGTCCGGAGATCATAGACTGGATAATACAAAATACAGACCCAGAGAAATTTGTGATCAGAGATCATGAAGGCAGAGCTTTCACTACGCTGGTAGGCTCAGATGCACACATTTATTATTCACTGCCGCGCCCAAACCAGCACTTTAATCGAGAATGGGCTGCTACTCACGCCATCCCGATCGTCGATACTATTAAACAATGGTGGGAGGAGCCCGAGAAGTTTAAGGTCAAGAAAGACCAAGAATATCCGGTGGCTAGCCTGAGAAAGGTTTATAAATTGGTTGCCGCCATGCTTTGCAGGCTTTACGGGCGCCCGGATTGCTCCACTTTCAGCGGTAGTTGGGCTACTATCATGGAGTATGTGACAACACACGACACCCGTTTCAACTGGGCCGGCATATTGATGACTTCGATGCAGACCAACTTGAACTCGGCATTGGCCCCAGATGAAGGAATGCCTGCCAAATTTTACATGGCCTCTTACCTACTGGATGCTGTCTGCGCCCGAGTGGAGTTTGACGGCTGGGAGCACAACTGGCACCCCGAGAACACGCGCGCAATCCATCTACAACTTAAAGTATTTTGGGAGTCCAAATACAAACAGGACATAGATCAGATCTCCCAAAAATTCGTTCCCGCTCTGTACAGACATTTATTTGGCCAAGACGCCCCTTGCATGTCATGGGGGGCCAAGGAGACTCTGGTTAAAGTGGCGCACCGGTTCCCTTTCCCGAGTACACCTTCATCCGAGTCTTTGGAACTTACAAAGCGCCACATGCTATGCCTCGCTTCGTGACGGACAAAATGCTGATGCAGGAGGTGTGCTTTCAGATGTCGCATGGTTTCTCCAACATCCTATCTAAGGGCAAGAAGAAGCCATGGCCCACTCTGCCCCTCACTATTGGTGCCTTTACAGTTAAAGACTTCAAGGAAGTACTAGCAGAAGCAGACGCAATGAGAAGTTATCAGCTGGGGGCAATTGAACCCCGAAACTATGACCCAGAGAGATTGGTCCCTGAACACTGCCGGAGAGCCAACCTCAGGCGGACTTATCAGCATCTCGAACGCCCAGCAGAAGATGAGAGGAGAAACCGGTATAATGCTGAAAGACAACTTGCTCCGGGGGTTGACGTGGTCCAGGAAGACTTGGATGATCAGAACTTGGAAGACAGAAGACGTCACCTAGGAGCTTCTTCTTCATCCATGCTCCAGAAATCCCCAATCAACACAGGGTCAACGCCATCCGCCAAACAAAAGGAGGCAGAAGCAAACGCCCAACAGGAAAGGGAGAGGAAGCTAAAAGAAGATGAGGAGGCGCGCTCAAAAGAGTGCAATAGCAACGCAAAAGAAGAAGCTAGACAAAGAGGCCAGGAAAGAAAAGGAACACAAAGAGGCGCAAGCTGCAGCGGAACAGGCGCTTAAGGCAGAGCTGGACAAAGCCGAGGCCGAACGCCAAAAGAAAGCCGAGCAGGCAGCTGCAGCTGAACTAAGGAAGAGGGCCGAAATAGAAGCAGCCGCAGAGGCTGAACGACAAAGGAAAGCCGAGCAGGCAGCTGCAGCTGAACAGAAGAAGAGGGCCGAGATAGCAGCAGCAGCAGAAGCTGAACGGCGGAGGAAGGAAGAGGAAGAGAAGAACACAGAGGAAAGAGAAGATGACACGCCAGATGATCTTGAAGTAACTCCTCTCGACGTACCTTTGGGCCGTACACAACTCTCTGATGTTCAGACCGCCCGCGTGGACAAGAAGATGTGTTCGACCTGACCAGACTCACATTTGATCAGTTTTCGTTCAAGATCCGTCAAGAGAAGAGGAGGTCGCTGGCACATAGTCCCTCTGCATCATCTGCAGTATCCACAGGCAAGGATATAGTTTTGGATACCAGGACCAATCCGGTAATGATAGCGTCAGCAGGTACTGCCTTCGCTGCGGCTACGGACGAGAATGTAACCCGGATGAGTAGAGAACATAGCTCGCAAACGTACCACACACGCAATTTGTTAACGCGAAAAGATGGCGAGAGACAGACAGAGACAGCACATTGCGGGCGCGAAGTCCGTGACCTCGAAACCAGGCCCTGGCCAAAGAATGAAGTCTCACTTGTTATTTTTCAAGGAGTAAGGTGTTGAGATGTATCATGACAGTATACAGGTGAGATGTTCACCATCGAACAAATAGTCGCTTCTCCTCCGGCAAGAGCACGAATGGAAACCGTGAAAGGACAAGATCACCAAGAGTTTAGCTGTGCTTTGGATGATGATGGCCGGAACTATTCGAAATACCTCTCGGCACCGAAAATTTATCTAAGAGGGATCGGGACCGGCAGCGAGATGAAAGTTTATCCTCGCATACAACAGCGTAATCCGGAGAAAAATTGTCTAAAGACCTGGACAAAGTGATGTCCTCGTACGACCACCTGATTAGTGGTATCGACTCAATGCATACGCTGCATCACATCCCATCGCTTGGAGCATTAGAAGAGGAGAAAACCTGGGAACAAGTAAACCAAGATATTCAAACATTCTTGCAACCTATCAAGCAGGCCGCAGCTGATCCAGAGCCCTCCGCATCTCAAGAGCATCTCAGTCAATTCATCGCCGCTCCAGCGCGTATTTATACCAAGCTTGCGTCGTCGAATCGACGACGAAAAAGAGGGAGACCCTGCACCGAACGCTAAATGCGCGTAGAAAGGAAGAGGAGGTGCCCCTACCTCGGTATCCTATATAGCGTACAGAAAGTACCAGCATGGCGGATTTCTAGGGAACAAACAAAGCGATATTGGGTCAGCTCGTCGTCCCTAACATAGTAAAGTCCCGAGCAAGAAGAAGAACCACAAAACGCAAAAATGCAACAGGATGTGTCGCAGTGTCGCATCATCTACCTGTGTCGCAGAAGGAGTTGGTCGTAAGGTAGCCCAAAAGTCAAGAAGTGAATATTCGTTAAAACCGGCACAATTTTACATTACAACATCTACCAGATTCGCAGTATGCGCTTTTTGTTTTTAAACTCAGAGCTACAAACATTGTATTTAAAGACTCGTACACTCGAGCATGCTTAAACATAGAATTCGTGAAATAATTTTATGGTTATGATGTGTTTTGCTTTATGAACACCTTGTGTATTTCTTTCAACAGTTTCAGAATATACTATGATTAATGAATCTGTTCTTTTCATGATATCGTTTATACGTCATGGCTATCCGTGTTGTATCAATGATGTTTATCTTATTATCTGTTATATTAATGAATGTTAATAAACTAGATTGTTAGCATTTCGTTTCATCTTTCAGGAGGTGCAGAGGTATCTTATCATCAAGAACTATTTTTTGTGTGATCAGACCACTGTACAAGCAATTACCCCACAAAAGATGTGTTGCTAATGACATCTCTTGAGGTGTATGTGCTTTATCTATAATCTTGCTACACATAGTGTTTAATTCATGTTTAACACGTTAATCTCGTATTCTATATCAGGTGAATAAGTGTATGTTCGCAGGTTCAAGCAGGTTCTTTTGAGACCGAAGAGAAGTCATCTTAAGTGGTAGCCGGACCCACATTCCGGACGGGATCCCTACTCCAAACGGTTTAAGGTCTAATTGGGACTTTCTACCGGGGAGATCCCCTACTGTTGGCCGGACAAATTTTCCCGTCAACATAGCCATCCTTAAAAACCATTTATAAGAGACATACAACTCTTGGTTGTGATTTTTGTTTTTGCATTTTTAGCTCTCATTCTTGGACTTTGATACATATTTGGGTTATGGTGTGTTGGGATAATTAGCTATTATAGTCTACGAAACCCACGAAACTGAATCAATGGTTTACCGATTATATTTATATGTATTATGTACATCATTCTTCATACCATTATCAATATATATTATAATTCACCTTCCAAATTGTGATTCCAACATTCACCTTTGTCGTAGATATTCCTCTAATGAATGCGAGAAACAACGTAAAATTATTCTTCAAAGATATTGAGTAATAACAGGAGGTGAGAAATCAACAAACTATAAGAAATCAATATCTAGGAGCCCTAAGGCATCTTGTGTCAGGTGTAGGGTGTATTGTTGAGTTTCTCAATGCCAGAAAGTATACAAAGCATTGAAAATTTAATATTTGAGGTGTGTTTCAATTCTCTTTTTTTTTTTAAATAATGGATTGACAATATATCTGTTAAGGTTTCTGCATTGCCCCTTTGTCGCTTCCATCTAGACTGAGGTCCCTCTCCTCCTTGGTATCAATATCCATACAGATCTCTCCTCCATTCAAGCCTGCATTGGGTCCTCATCTCTCCAATCCATATCTTAAAGAGCAATCCCCCTATATGTCTTGAGGGGCATTTGGATATCTCAAAACAAAATGATCTTTGAAGGCATTCCCCCCGACTCTATGTCTACCTCCCTCCACATTGTGACACTATTTATGGATGTTAGTCCCTAGTATCCTAAATCCATATCCACATCCATTTCATTTATTTATTTGGATGAAAGACTGCCGATATGCTACTTTGATGGTGCTTCCTCAGGCGGGGATTGTGGTTGTGGTGTGTTACTCAAATTGGACCCCTTTTTTCTCTATAGATTCTGTTGGTCCTCTCGTGTTGGAGACAACTGTCGGGCTGAGCTATTTGCATTATGGGAATCCCTCCAATGCTCCAGATGATGGATTTATAAAATATCCTAATTATGGGAGATTCCCTCTAGGTGATCCAATGGATTTAGGTTCGATATGCTTTCGAGGTCCCCTTTCTTTGACACCAGGCTTAGTTAATCATGGATCTGAAGTCTATGTTTTTGGAGGTCTCTTTCGAGCATGTCTACCACAAGAAAAGCTATAAATCAGATCTAATTTCAAAGCACGAGATGCCCATGATTCATGGGTATATGTTCTTTGATGTTCTTCGTCGTGTAGTGATATGTGTGCATGTGATGTTTGAACTATAATCTTTGTCCCCTATTGTCTTATTTTTTCCTTTTGGATTTTGCATGAGCTATAAACTTGTCTCTGTTTCTCTATCATTGTTCTAATGTCTCTGTTTCTTTTGCAATGTTATTTTCATTGAGAGGAAGGTATTTTTTTCAACAAAATATCTTAGATGCTTTCTCTATAGATCATATGTAAGAAGTGTTGTTTCCTTGGTTAAATAACAGACAAATATGTAAAACATTCCTATTTAATATATGAGTATTCTATTTTTTTTATTGAAAAAGGGTATCTACAATTTAACGCATTAATAATTCACATAAAATTTATATTACATGGAGTGATTTGGAAATGAATATTATTATAAATTTAAAAAAAAGAAAGAAATTTAACAGATAATTATTATTATTAAATATTACTAAAAATACTCACTCGTCATTGAGAATTGACTCTCTTTTGCACCCCATATGAGCGACCTACTATCTTACCCATTCGGCGCCCTCATATGAACAAAATTAATCAACATTTAACTTTTAATAATGAGGATTATGATAGGGTTTTGGATTTAAATGAATCATAATTGTGAGATAGTTTGGGATGGTTTAATGCTAGATGATTGCTTAATGACATTTCAGGTAATTCAATTTTGTAGATTGTAGATGGCATTCTATTTTAATTTTTGATTTATTAATATTTTATTTTTAATATCTCTGCACATGATAAATTAAGAGTTTTAGCACCCTATAATTTCCCTAGGTTGAGGAGATAAATCAAAGGTAACCACAAAACCACTTATAAGTTAGAATCTAGCCAATGTAGCTTTAGAGAGGGCTCTCTCTATCTATAATGTTTCAATTAATCTAATGTTAGGCTAGGTATGGTGCTTAGTAGGGTATAAATTTTCAAATATTTTCTGGTATTAAAGGAGACAGATCCATTGAACATGGAGTCATGTCTACATGATTATGTTTCAAGTGTTGAAATGAAGAGAAAGAGGAGCTTCTGTAGGGGTAGGGTAGATAGTCTCTTTGGATTTTTTCAATTTAAATTCGTTGTAGGAGGGTGAGTGGAAGAAAAATGGAAAATGACAACAGAGCATCAAACACCAAGATGAATTCTAACTATCATTTTAGCAAAAACCGTATATGTCTAGAAAACTGAATTAGAGCACTATTTGAAATGAATTTGAGTCAATATCTTTGTTTATATAAACCAAAAGACACAATTAAAATATTTGTTGTTATATAATATATCCTACAAATGAAAATAATACTTCTCCATAGCAAACTAACGCAAGAATCCCTGTAAATTCCACCTTTGTCTTCATTCACTGTAAAATATACCAAAAGAGTGCATTACACAATGTCCTTTCTCCTGAACATGACCAACCCTTTGCCCCATTATGTTCACATCATAAATAGGATAATACAAGTTTGTTACCACCTCTGGGAACTGAATTATCCTTTTGGATTTATGTTTCTAATATATGCAATGAAAATAGAACTAGTTTCTGAAAACTACTATGTGCTTAACTAGATATTTTCTAAACATTTTTACATTAAATCATCATCCCAAATCGAGCCTATGAGTCACTATATGCTTTATTAAAATTAATAAGACTATAAAAGAAAATTACATGATTTCATTTATGTGATTTTCATCGAGAATTATTACACACAATTTATGGATCACAGAAGCCAAATTCCTAAAATTACATGATATTTTGACTTGGGTAACTTGGCCAAAAAGATGATTGTTTGGAAGCGCAACGCCGACATTGCACAACCTCCTAATTCTCCAAAAAAACAAAAATATAGCAAGAAAACACAACAATCCATGGTTGAGATACCTTTTCTCAGTCCTTGAGCTTCCTAATGACTTCAGAATGTGTGAAAAAGCCTATACATGCACACTTTCCTCCTTGTAATATATCTTTCACCACACAAGACCTCCAACTTCAACAATTTCATCCATAGCCAAAAACACAATGTCAGTTGAAAAAGCGCAACGTCATCTGTTTTCATGGTTTGAGTGACAATGAGGTCTCTAGGAAATATTATAATGTTGGTGATGATTTTGACACTATAATAATCATTCCACATACCCCTTTCAAGCCCCCCTTCACCAAAAATACAAAACATTCATCCCCACACCAAAAATCTTAACCCTGATGCTAGCTAGGGCACAAAAATGATGTGAAATATGCTTCTTCAAAAATGAATTTAGAATCCTAATTAAATGGGGTTGTAAGAGGGATTTCATGCAAAATAACATCATATTTTACTTCAATCCCATAAACAAGCATGCTCTAGGAAAAAATAAAAATAAAAACTGTGTTACTTCACCCTTTGCAGCTTTCAAACTTTGGTTGCTTCAGCCAATAGGTCCAACCCACCTCTATCTTTCTCTTGCATCTATTTTAATTTTTTTTTGGTGGTCTCAATTATTTACTCATAGAACTATTTTTCCTGCATATGTTTTTCATTTTCCCATGTAGTGGAAGAGACCTCTTCAACATAATACCTAGCATTCTTCATAGTTGGCTCATACATATCCAAAATCTCACTCATTGTTTCCCTAACCTTTTCATCTTGTTTTTTGAGCTCAACAATCTCATTGTGTTCCTTCTTCAATTGCATTCTCAACCTGTTAAAGGTGTGATTCCCTCATCTATATTTGTCATTTCCTCTTCTTGGATTTGTAGCTTTCTAGATGAGGATCTGGTAACTCTAGTTGCTATAACTTCTGCCTTCTTAAAATATTTTGTCACTACCTTTTTTGTGCCCTTGGATTTGGTCACAACTAGTGTAGCTTTAGCTACTAGCTCATCTTCACTAGGTTTAGTTGTATTTTCTAGAATAACTTTCTTTACTTTCCCATTGTCTTGTTGCAATTGTGCAATAACCATATGGGTCTTCTTTAGTTTTTCTATCAACTGTATAATCTCCTTCACTTTGTCATAAAAAACCTCATATTCTAGTATATTTTCCATGGCTTCAAATGTATGCTCCAAGGGAAATATTTTCGCAATAGACCTAGCGAGAGGCTTTTTAGGGGCATCCACCACTTCTAGAAAAAAAAAATTAGCTCTTTTATTTCTTCTTTTCAGTTTACTACATTGTAGTTGAGGGCCTCTTCACTGAACTTCCAGTTGGTGATTGAATGTATTTTTCCACTGTTGAGGGTATTTCCTTCTTGCTTAAGGAACTAGTTGGTAAGTCAACCACCAGGTTGGAAGAATCCACAAATGAATTCCATGATTGATTTATTTTATTTAAGTCCTCCAATACCAATAAATTAGTTAAGGAAATGTGGAAAAGGCTAGGTTCCACTTGGATTTTTTTTCCTTGCACTTTTTCTGCCATCTTTCTTAGACTCTTGAATAGATAGAAGGTAAAATTCAAGGGACTCTTCCCTATAAAATGCATCGAGAGTCTAAAATGGTATTGATATATCCTTTCAAACCTACCCTCACATGTAAAATACCTCTGAATGGCTTGCAAAATATTGTTGTGATGTTTAAGTAAATACTCTTTAGGAACAGTGGACCCATACTCCTTATCTCTATACTCCAGCTTCAAAAAATATTTATAATGGGAAATATCATGAGGCATACCTTTCAACAATTTATCTCCTTGAAGGGGAACCTATGTTGCAGTTGATATTGTGACATCTAAAACTGGAAAGGTTAACTCTCCAAACTTAGCCTCCAACTGATTAAAGTTCATGGAAAACTCCTTAGTTAACTGTACACTATACCCATGATTTTTTTTTACAAAATATGATACGTCCCACTTGCTCAGAGGAAACTTTGATAGTTGGGTCTGCATTGAATACTGTGAGGTCTCAGGGTTCAAATCTAACAATTTCACCTCCCTTTTATTTCCTTCCCTCTGTATTTGACATGGTTTTTTGTAGCAGAGGGATACTCTAGGGTTTTTTAAATTGTAATATCAATGCAAATTTAATTTGTGCAACAAGTGTGATGGCAATAAGAAAAAGGGATCCAAATTAAGCTTTGATGATAATTGAGAAGAAAACCTCATAAAAAAGAACAATTAACACAAATTACTACGTGAAAACCACAAGAGAACTAGTGCATGCTTGATCCTAGTAGTAGAAATTCTTAAAGACAGGCACAACACCAGAAGCGCAACACATGAGAAAATAAGCTCAATCAACTCCAAGGCACACACAAATTATGGCAAGGAGCTTCAATTCAGTTTAATGACATGGAATACTTTGCATATGGAGGCTTCAAATTAGAATTTTGATTGTTTGGCAAAGGTAAGTACAAAAATGCAGCACACAAAGAAAGTACACCGAATAGAGGAAAGCGCATCGATGGTGAAATATGGTATTTTCAAGTTTATAAGTTGTTTTATTGGCCCATTCATGCAATTGGGTAATCGTACAAAACCAAGGTATTGAATAAAACTAGATTTTTCACATGGAGATGCATTTTAACCACTGGGTTGAAAGAAATGCAACATTGTCTGCAAGCACAACACTCCCCTACCTCCTTTGCACGTCAACCAAAAGCGACCACACAATGAGCTTCTGATGGAAAAATGGAGAGCTTTGAGATCTTATGTGAATATAACCATGCAATTAACCTTCAAGGGTTGCTAAGAGCGGACTTGATGGGTGATAATTACCATTTGAACTTGAATTACCAAAAGTGTAGCACTGCGAAAAAGTGCAACATTGTCCTCTTAACCATTACACTATTTCTAATGCGAGGAATAATCATGATTTAACCTTCTAACTGACTCAAGACACCTAAAAATATGTGCCCATGATGACAAGGCATGGCAACATGATATTGCTCATGATATTTTAATGTAACTTGACCTTATACCTACTTAACTTAACCTCTTAGGATATAAAAGACCATCTTTCTAACTCTTGACACACTTTGACATATTTACAACGAATAATAATTTTTTTTATTAAGACCTAAAGCTTGATCTTCCAAAAGATCATAACCACACTTTCATACTTTTGACAAAATTTGAAAGACACAATTTATTTTTGACTACTATGACTATAGGATACTAACAAAGAGCTCTAAAATCTCTCTCCATTTTGTTAAAAGATGGTATAAAAGAATAAAAATAAATCTAAATTGGTTATATAACCTTGACTACCCGAGGAATATCTTGGAATGAATCATCCCAACTATTTAATAGAGAGAAGTCTAACTAGACCACAATTTTGCTGGGAAAATAGTGGAAATTATGGCAATATTTTGATCAAAATCCAATAGAAATTTTGGGAAATCTGGGTTACAAGTGTCAAGCTTCACAACTTTGGGTGCCCCATGGGTTTTCGATGGTGATGAATCCATTTCAACCATAAAAAATGATTTAAATACTCTTATAGTTATATTTTTTGCAAGAAAAATTGTAGCCTCAATAAAAAACACCTTATTTTATAGCTATAATCATTGACATCCCACCTTCTCATTCTCATGGTCATCATCATTAAAATTTAATTCATTGTTAGTAATCATTAAATTTCCACATTGTCATGGGAATCATCATTAAAAGTTAAGTCATGGTTAATGTTGTTCAAATCACAAGTTGATTTAGGGCATAACCACTTCCTCATCTATGTCACGCAAAAGATGGTCAATGCTCACATTGAGGTTGCAACTATCATCCACCAAACTCTTGTTGTTGTTGTGGTGCTTATGGCTTAGGGTAGAGGTGGTGGCCATAGAAATCACAACACACTGAAGTTTTAGGATGCAAAGGAGTGTGCAACATCTAGAATATATATATGTTTGTACAATGGTCTAACATAGATAGATAAGACAAAACATTGAATGGTTGTTTAATTAATTTTATTGTTATTATGTTTCATAATAAAAATAATGTAAGTAATTATAATGATATCTTTAATACCCTACATAGTATACAAATTCATAGGCTACATTGCATGATAGTCTATTATTTGTTTTTTGTGAGTGGTGTATATGATGAGTATTTTACAAAGAAAATGTTATATTATTATTAATGAGTTTGAATAATATTTATTAAAATTAAATACGATTTTAAAATTTTAAATGGGCTAGTGTTTCATTAAAAATAATAAGTTTTTAAAATTTTGAATGAATAAGAAAACACTTTATTCCGATATTTATTATGGATTGATATTTATTATAAATCATTTAAGAAAGAGTATAATGAAAAAAAGATGACATATAAAATTAGCTAGGAAAGCAATAAGCTTCTAAGTCAATGTCAACCATTTTCATGAAATTACAAATATTACATATAATTGAGACATTTTGAATCAATTAAAAATATTGTATATATCATAAACAGTTTGGAGAAACTATACATAATAAATATATATATATATATATAGGTGAAAATGTGAAGTTGGGCTACACTTTTTTCCCTTTTTGAGAAAAACCTTTCATTTTTTTTTTTTCTATTCTTCAACTTTCTGCAAGCTAAAATAATTTTTCTATTTAGAATTTCATTTTGCGATAAAAAAAAAAAGTTGTCAGAAATTTTATTAGCTTTCTATTTCTTATTTTTTGGAATTTTTTTATACACATTTGATATGTCAACTTAGCGTTTCTTTGAGTGTGTGTTTTTTAACAATCAAAGGATTCATAAGAAGTCATTTTAATACACAATGTTGTATTCTTTGAAAATTTGTGTTTTTGAGAAACAAAATGTGTTACAACAATCTAGACAGAGTCTACTTCGGTTTCGTCATATTTACAAAGCCAACGGATGTATATCATAATTACTGGAATTTTTTGAACTGATCCAATATGAAAAAAATGCATATTTTGAATATGTTTCGTGACGCAAGAAATTTCTTAACATATAAGTTATAAACTAAAAATCTAAAAACTACCCATTAGAGACGATGGACCAATGTAATGCACCATAATTTTTTCAATTTTTTTTATAATGTATTTTGGAAGATATAGAATTATGATTTCACTGAATCATAATGACCTTCAGAAATTGTTTGCACCCATTTTATTACAAAATTTATTAAAATTAGTAAATATTTATGAAATTCCATAAAAGTTATATTTCCTGAAAGTAGATTCAATTCTTAAAATGTTTGTCTTGGTTCCAACAGTTAATTCAGAATGTTTCATGGAGTTTAATCAGTCCAAAGTTGTAGATACATATTTAGAGCTTGGTTCTGCGTAATTGTCAATGCGTTAGTTCGGCCGAACTCTTAAAAAAAGTTCGGTCGAAATTTTTTTTGTGCCGACGGCCCATCAAGTCTAACGACATAAAAGTTTGGCCAAATTTTTTATAAAAGTTCAATCGAACTTTTACCCAATTTTCCATTGGCCGGAAAATACCATGGAGCCCCTCCAAAAAAAAAATTCGCGGAAATATAAATTTCCGTGAAATCATTCATTATTTTCAATATTTTCGCAATCAATATATATATATATATATATAATGTCTAAATGCTTTTACTAATTCATGAAAATATTGCATCGTTGGGTACATCTTTGCAAGTGATTCCTCCCTCACTCCTATTGAATTTGTTGGCCAAGAGAAAGAAACCAAAACATATTTCAAAATCCCAATACAAACGAAACATGAAAGAGTAAGAGGTCAGTATGACTAATAAACCGATAACACAAATTATCATCCAAAATCCAAGGAGTGAACAAGAGCAAGATTCTTAGGTACATTACAAGGTGAGGAGAGTGGGTTGAATGAAAAATGGACATGAGTTTCCATGTGTGCCAGAAGAGCTTCCACCCAATCCAATTTTTCCATGTATTTTTTCCCTCCAAACTAGGGTATTCTAATTTCCATCATCCTCCATTGATGAGTTTGTAGCACATTCATGAATTCTATGACAATGTTCCTATCCTCATGTCTATCTTCACTAAGTCGCTCCAGTAGGATAATTAATTTCATTAACCGCCCCATAAAATTGTCCAGGGGAGGAGACAACTCAACAAAACCCAGAAACACCTTGTGGTTAGGGTCCACATCTTCCTCAAGGAGACAGTCCTTGCCAGTGTGGTCGTTTAGATGGCCTTTCCAGCCTACTCCTCTCCTCATGAAATCCCTCTAGTGATGCAAGACTTGTTGCCAAAGAGATTCACTTGGCCTAAGATCCATCCTCTAGAACCCCAAAAGGCAACACCTCTAAACACACAACAAAAAATTGAAACCAACTAGCTCAGGACCCAACACTCCCAAGATGTCCCCTTCCCACCCTATCCCAAAAGAGTCCAAAGGGGATAAAAAACATATAAAAATGGGTGATTCATGGTTGGTTGAGAGCTTCACATGGTGGAAGCGCCCCATGCCACCTCCTCTAACCACCACTACCCATATTCAAATTGAAGACAAATAAAAACAAGGAGTGTTCTTGTAGAGCTACCTCAACGCCAACAGGAGAGTCCCAACACCTAGAGTGTGTACGCACCACCAAGTTGCCAAATTTTTCACACAATAACTGACTGGTGTGTTGAATTACCATGATCTTGGGTCTGGATTAAAATCTTAGAATCATTGAAGCTACCAAACCAAGAATCTCAACAAGAACTACTTTGCATATCGGAAAATATAAAGCAGTAATTCACACATGCACACGTGTAGATAATTTTTAATAAATATTGTACAAAAATTTAAAACCCAATCTTATTTATATTAAACCAATCTAAATAATACAACAATATATGGATTACAAGATGCACTGACAATCATGATGCGTAAACTCTATGTCGTATCTTTTCTTTCCAGTCCTCCTCTTTCATACCACTCTCTAATCGCCCCTTAGTCCTTTAAAGGACAACACCTATAAGGGTTGCCACCTAACACTACTTCAAGACACTTCTACTACATGTACACGTGTTGATCCAATCTGATCTCTAGGTTGGCCAATACCTGAGCCCCAATATTCCTTCTAGTATCCTCTTTTTTCCATCAAAGAGCTACTCATAAGGCTCCAAACTTCACCAATTCCTCAGCTATCTTTGTCTCTTCAGGACTGCTAGTCTAGCACTACTCTGGGTAGCTGATACACTACCCTCCACCAGATCAATGACACCCAATCCTTCATTGCAAGTTCTGCTCCTAGGATATACTTTTTACCTAAATAAAAAACCTCCTAAGTGGCACCCACAAGCTGCGAAACAAGATGATCCAAACTAATCCACAAAACACAAATCCAACACCTACAAGATGAACCAAAATGCATAACTCCAACTCATTGTTTGAGGTCAACTTGACTTCCGTAATATGGGTCTAATTGGGGCACAAAACATAGTCCCTAACATCCCTCAAAAAACCATACAACAATTCCTTTATTTTATATGGCTTTCCTTCACCTTAGAGCTTCTCCCCTACACTAGTTGTCCCTTAGTTATGTTGTAGGAAATAGGCCTTACGACCCCTCCAACTAGCCTAATATAGACCTGTGTTACCCATGTAATAACCACAGGGCCCGAGGCTCTCATAACCAACAAATATGCCACCTCCAAACAACCCTCAAGAAACCCTTCCTAGCCTCGACCCGCTAGCAAAGATCCTCGACCCTCCTCCCAACAACTCGGTCACCATAACATGGCCGTGAAAATATATTTTTTCTGATACTATTATTCCCTCCTTTACAGAGGCCCAAAATAGAGAATTAATCTCTCCTCCAACAAGATGTCACTTGTAATGTGTTGCACAAATGGATGTACTAAATGTTCTCATCTCACCTCTTATATATACACATAGAAGGGGCTCCTCAAAACTTCATCATAGGGCTTCTACAACTGTTACATGCCTTCTTAACATATCTCCATTTGTCCTAGACTCCTCATGTGCAAACCCAACCATATACTTCAAAAAATCATATCTCCATTTCTAGAACTAGGAATTGAATGATTCTCTTTGTGTTGTATTCGTCTCACTGAGGGCTATCATCCTCATCAATCACATGCCGAAATTTTCTCATGGTTTTGGCCCAAATAACGATGGGTTAAAAAACCCTACCTTGGGTTCCAAGCCCACAAGTGACTCTTTTGGGGCTTTTTTCTCCAATCCCCAAACCCTAGGGCTTGGAGTACCTGCCAAGATACTAAAAAATTAACACTCCCTCTCAAAAGTGAGGTACTTCCAAGAATAGGAAGTAACTTGTTATCATCATCACTACATGCAAAACTCGCCCAACTTTTTGCACTCACCACTGCCGCGATCCATGAAGCATGAACTACACCTCTCTCGGAAGTGTCCCTATCACTGGAAGCATCCCACTTCTTCCTCTTATCCTATTAATCCAATATTTCACTTCAATTAGTTAACTTTAATATTTAGAGCATTAATTAACATTAGGATAAGATCAAGACATAAATCAACATCACATCACATGAATAGTTAACGACACCATTCAACAATGCACAACATCAAGGATAGTACACAAGATATTTTTTAGGTGAAATCCCTTCCACGAGAAAAACCATTGGTTGCATTTGATATAAGTATTTAAAGATTACATCAATAGGAAGCTCCGACTTTCAGGATTTTCCAACAACAACTAGAAAGAGGCTCCAACCCCCTGGTTTAAAAACTCTAAGAAAAAGGATGTTCCAACACTATGATTAACTAGCTCTAATAGGAAGGAGCCTCCAACCCCCTAGTTTTATCAACTCCAACTGAAAGGATTCTCTAACACCCTGATTTACCAACTCCAACTGAAAGGATTCTACAACACCTTGCAAGCTCCAACTTTCCCTAGCACCACACTACCGTCCTAAAGTGTTCTTAGGCTCCAAGCTAAAGGAGACTCCAATCTCTGCCTTACACCACCTTGCAACCCTACTCAACAAGTCACCACTTGCCTTGAAGGCTCTAACCTTCAATTCACCACAGTAAACGATGTTTGATATATTTTCAAACAAGATCCACCATATCCTTCTCTACACAACAAAACTCACTCTGTAATATCAACCAATATCTATTCACATGATTATAACATTAAAATATATACACCATACAACAAGGCACACACACTCTCTACTCATGACACACAAATATTCCCTCACACATAATTTGTTTAATCAAAAGTACGATATGACTCTAACAACATTCAATCAATATTTCGACCCATAATAAGAGCACACATTACAACCATAAAACGATATCTACTCCAATGCTCAGATAATCAACATCAATAACTATGCCCCTTATTGGTAATATGATGCATAGATCATATGGTCATTTTCTTACCACATGCAAGTAGCCAATCAGATTGTGTGTGTGCATAACCTTTGTTCTAATCACAACATAACAAATCTGAAATGCACAGGGATGGCGTGACCTACTAGATCGCACTCTAGACGCATACATTGATCTGAGAACACAAATGCACTTGTGAATTTGATTGTCCAGCTTGTACATTTCATTGCAAAATTGTAGAATTCCCCTCACACGTCGATCCATAAGCTCACCACATTGCATGTCGTTTTTAATACTTAGTCATTAGTTTTGATTGCTATTACTGGAGTTTACATTTTAGTTACTCTCTACATAACTAATTATCTACTTCCAAGAGATTCACATCACATCCTTTAAAAAAATCAAATACTAATTTAATAATTATTTAATTTTTTATAAAACAAATTAATATAATAATATTATTTAAAAAAATTATTACTTCACAAATCTTCGTTAAAATTAAGATTCTTTGGGTAAAATGAACTTATATATATGAAAACTCATTCTTAAAGTTGTTTAAAGTTCTGAGTTAGATTTATACATAAATCAAGTCCATAAAAATATAAGAGATTTACAATTTCTACTAACGTGTATATATATATAGATTGGAAGTTCATTAATATATAGATTGTATATATATTTGTGTAGATTGGAAGTATATATATATATATATATAACTTTTTTAATTTTTCAAAATTGTTAAGACATTTTTGTATTTTTATGACGATCTTTGAATCATAAGCAAAAAGGTTAAATAAATATTCATATAATTCATTTTACATTTTTATCATTGTTGAGAGTACTTCTTACAACACATCATGACATCAAAATATTTTATTTAAAAAAAGTCTGATGAAAAGCTAGTTATAAAACCTTGTTGATATTACATGGTCTTGTCCTTTTCAAAAATTTTAAATAATAATTTTCAACAATATAACTTAGGACAGATAATGAAATGTAATAAATATGAATATAATTAAACATGTTAATAAAAGTCAATAAGAAAATAAATTGATATGAAATCAGAAATATTTAATTAAATTTGAAATGAAAATATTGAAATAATCAAACTTATATTGTAAAAAATAAGAAATATCTGATTACATTGAAAAGAAAAACAATAAAAAAATAAAATAATTCATTATAATTAACAGCCACATGAAACTCCTATAACAACAATAAGATCTTAGATCTAATGAAACCAAAATGAACAATGATCACGAAACAATCAATTTCACTTTCATTAATTATGATAATTCATTATGATAAAACATAAATCACTTTCATTAATTATCATAATTCATTATGATAAAGCATATGATAATTGACTTTCTGAGTACTGCCATACTCCAGCTGATATTCCTGGTTGTTTAACCATGGTCTGGGGGATACTAACAAAGAAGATAACTCCCCATTTCTCACTTCACCCAAACAAGAGTTTGCACAGCACTATATATCCATCTCCCAAAAACCTTTATACCCAACAAAACAACTGCTACTGCGCTCCCTGATATAATGCACACTATTTCCAAAACTATCACTCCACAAACAAAAAGACTCTAGTTTCTCCGATAGTGAGACAATCCTATGTTTAGCGAATATAAACTCAAATCGAAGCAATCCATACCCAAAGCAATAACAATAGCTGCTGTTATGACAGCAACTCTAGGTTTAGAGGGTGCCATGGAATGCGTATGATACCATTTGTTACTACCTCCTTCCAATGCAACAAGGACTGCCCAACTAACAGAGCAAATGAAGTTGACACAACCCACTATGGATGATGAGGTTCTGAGGCCTAGAAGATCACCTCTGAATGACAACAGTGAGCAAAAGTTGGGACTATTGGCATTAGATGTCACCTCAACCACACTTATAAACACATGGGCAGCAAACCCGCTTCCTCTGTTGTCCACGATGGAGTCTCTGATTGCCCTTCTAGCCACTAAAACGTTAGAGGAGCCATCCACTTTGAATCGCTAGAAAAGCCATCCACTCTGAACCAAGAAATAAAATCAAGCGTTAAACATGTTGCAGCAGGTAATTCCACCAGAGGATTACTCTCTGTCAAACCCTTATTTCCGATGTAATCATTCTCCACATGCAACAGGCCCTGCTTGCAACCATAGCAGCCATGTTTCAAGCAGCGGCTACATGGGAGTAGGCACAGGGAATCAGACACTCATTTGAGCCCTGGAAGAATTGGGCGTGCCGCATGACAACATTACAAGGTAGCATTCCTTCAGTGCTTCCTGTGTCCTACATGTGGTCAGTCCAAAACAATTAATGCCCTCCAATCCATTTCTTTTCTCTGGCTGGGGACCTATTAGGGTGGCCATAACATCCCTGGCACCAATCTCTAAATCAACCCTACCTCTTATAAAACTCCTAAAGAAAACAGCTAAGTTGTCTATACACGTGATTCCTAAATCAGGAAAACTGATCAAAACTGTCACAGTTCCACTTATGTGGAGTTGTCCAGTTAGCCATCCCCACCACCAAATTAATTTCAGGATTATCATGTATAGCCTTCCCTGCCCATCCTCGAGGACAGCCATTTCACGAACTAGTTTCTCAAACTGTATAAACAGAGACTCCACTACTCTTGCTCTTCCAATCTTAAAATATAATCATATAACGACCTGAAAGGAACATGAATACATTTGTTTTCCTAAGAAAGCCTCCAGAATAAACAGAGACTCCACTACTCTTGCTCTTCCAATCTTAAAATATAATCATATAACGACCTGAAAGGAACATGAATACATTTGTTTTCCTAAGAAAGCCTCCAGAATAGGAATATATCCATCTTACACCACTGGCTCTTATAACTCGAACATATAAATCTCTCTTCATATATATATATATGTTTTTAAGACCTGCAAGAGTTTTGATCTCATGTCAATAAAAAAGTTATTCAAACAGTATATTTCTACAGGCTTGATGAGGCATTATTAGAGGATAACATGGTGAATACGTCCATGCGAATAATTATTTTCATGCAATCTCTTCAAAACTTACAGCCCGCCAAGCATCTAATTAGGCAAAGAGAATCAACCTCTGATCTCCTTTTCATTTTAGTTTCATCCTTATTCCACATGAGTAACTCTCTTTTTCTTTTACTTTATTCCACAATGATTAATACTCTTTTCCTTTTTGCTTTATTCCAAAGTGATTATCACTTTTACTTTTCACGGTTATGCTTATTCTTAATTGATTAAGATCAAAGATTAGGATTCTCTTCGAAAATCACAAGCTTGCGTGATATATTTGATTTTATTTTTATGTGCAGGTCGAGAGAATTTTTATTTTAAAGCTTCAACCATATAAATAAATTTCAAAGATTTTCAAACATACTTTTTCTTTTTACTTTTATGTTTATTCTTAATTGATTAAGATCAAAGATTAGTTTTCTATTTTATTTTGCGCATTCATGAAAAAACGAGAGAATATTTCTTATTTCTATTTATTTTTCTTTCAATTCAATTATTTTTTTAAAACTACGTATTTTTGTTTTTTTTTACTTTTATTCTTAATGGATTAGGATTTTTTTCGAAAAACACAGCTTGCGTGATATATTCGATTTTATCTTTTTGTGGATTCATGAGAAGGACGAGAAAAACTCTCTTTTTTTGGGTCAATTATTTTTAAAAGCTAATGTTGGGTTTCATACTCGAATTTTAGAGTGGGCAGCAATATAAGACCAATAGTTAATTTCCTTTTGATAAAATGGGTAGAGAAAGAGTATTGAGAGAATATGGTAAAATATAATAAATTTTATTGGTAAAATGTGCTGTTGCATTCAAAAAGTAGTAAGTAGAAAATAGAATATTCTAGTTTAGGATTTTCAAAATTTGAACTTAATTATTAGGTGGTTTGTGAGTATTCAATTTCTATGAAATATTTTAAAATATTTTTAGTATTATACAAAATTTAGATTTTGAGACTTATCTCCAAAGTATTTATGTTTTTTTTGTCTTTTAAATTAAATTGATTAATTACAAAAATTGTTTTATAAATAAATGTTATATGAAGTGAGTTATGGTTTTTTTTGGATGTGATGTTGATAAACTATGACCATGGTATTGAACCATGATACCATTTTAATAATAATATCCTAGATATGTGTAACATAATGTCTTGTAAACATTTTGAATATATATTAAAATAATTTTTTGTATTATTTTTATTGGTTAGTTAACGTGAACTTTACTTGCTCAAGTTACCATTGGTTTTTGAGCTCTAGCTTTATGAGAATCCATGGTATTCATGTGAATAACCTATTTAAAGAAGGAAATTAAACCAACCTAGCTCTCGATCAAATCTCTTGAGATGCAAGTATCTTTTAGATTGAAAATAGATTTGATCCTAGTTAGCATTTGATAGATATGAATCTAGGCTAGTTTACTAATAATTTAGGAAAAATAGAATTTCACTCTTAAAAAGTTAACGGAACTACTTATTTACAAAAAACATAGACACTTAACAAATTAAAAATAATTTCAATTCTTTCTATAAAATTAAAATATATTTTTTAATTAGTAATCATTATAACAAAACCAATCCCTATAACATTTAAACCTCAAATTGGCTTGATTTTTGCCATGTAATTACATCATGTAATTGAATTAAAAAAAATTAAATGGGTTGAATCAAGGGACACGAATTCAAGAGTTGAGGAGGTTACTTGCTTGGGATGTTCAAGGTTTCCTTATTGCAGGAAATCTGAATTGTTTTGACAGTCATTAAAGGTTAGTTGTTGAGCCTTAAATGGCCTAGTTCTTGAACTAAATTGAAATGAAAAGAAGGCCAAAGGCCATGTTGCCTTGGGGACGAATTTACAAGGTAGCGAGGATGGAATTTATGAAGATTTGACTATGTTGGTAGCAAGGTTAGTGGAAGAAAAATCATTGCACATGAGAGAAGAGAGGATGTGGAGGAAGGGAGTAGGGAAATTCATTTAGCAAGGGGAGATTTTGATTCTTCATTCAAAAATAGATCAACAAAGGAGCCTAGTAGGGAAAGAAGGAAATACAGTGAGATCAATTTTTGGTTGACAAGGTGGGCAGGAAGAAGATCAGTCCTAGGTGAGAAACAATGGCCTCTTGATTCCCTAAATAGCCAAAGGGTGGATATGTTCCTTTATAGGAGTCCCTTGATGGTTGGGGTGGAGGGTTGTTCCTTAGATTCATGAAAGGGGATCTCTAAAGCCTTCCTTTTTGTGTTTTTTTACGGTGGATTATGGAATCCCCAAATCGGGTGGAACCAATGTAATGTTGTTTTAAGGGTGAAGACGTGTTCTTTGGACTCCCTTTACCTTCTTGGGTGGAGGAAACAATCCTATGGTTTCCATGTGTGTATTTGTTGGCTACCTATGAAAAACTAGAGGGTGGAGGCAGTAAGCCTTTGGATTCCCTATGTGCATTCGTTGGCTATTGTTGAACAACTGGAGGGTGGAGGCAATTGGCCTATGGATTCCATGTATTTTGGTTAACTATTGAGTGGCTAATGGGTGGTGGAAGGAGGACCTTTGGAGTCCTTAATCTAGCTGGCAGTTGGTGTTTTTAATCTCCTTTGAGAAAATCCCCTTAGTCTCTAGGATTTGGCTCAGGGGTGATAGTTGCAAGTGAGGATTGATTGAAACTATTTATGGTTGGGTGGAGAGTCCATGTCCCAAACCGAGTTGCCTATATTCTTTAAGATAATTATTTTTCTTATATATGTGATATCAATAAATGTATGTTTTCATCTTGTTTGAAACAATGAAACTAATATGTGATTGTTTCCTATGTTTATCTGGTGACAGATCTCATTAATCTAATTTGGAAAACAAATTTCTCGTTATATGAAAGGGTGTGATTTCTGTTGTAAACACAAACTTCACTAGTGTAAAACCATGCCACTGTGTACTAATATTGGCAGAGGCTTCCCCTGACTTATAATCCTTCTTATTCCATCTGGAATGAACTTTCCTTCCTCCTTTAAAATGTATCATGAACTCTAGGTTTGTAATCTAATTATTTGATTACAAATAGTGGCAAAATTTTCCAATTGTGTTGATATTATATTTTGATGTCTCTGGATTAAACGCTAACAAATCAAATGAATATCCTACAGGCTTGTAGGTAGTCTAATTTATCAAATTAACGAACTATACACATATGCTATGTTAGAGACGTGTAGGGAAGGCATATATTGGGATGATGTGTCCCGGAGGTCCCATCCAAAGGAACAAAGAGGATTTGGAAAGGAAAATTGTCAGTATGGTAGGACCGTGTCCAAGAGGTCCCATCCCGGAGGCACAAAGAGGAGTAGGCAAGGAAAATCGCCGAGGTGAAAAGATCACAATGATGTGTCCTATAGGTCCCATCTTGGAGGTCAAAAAAGGAGTAGTTGAGGATAGCATTGGGATGATGGGACTAGGATGACGTGGCAAGCCAGAACATGTAGAGGAAAAAATTATATGTGGGCCCTAGGCTGATGTCACATGCCACGTCAAAGATGAGATGGAGAATGGTAAATGGCGAGGGCTCCAAGTTATCCTTATTCGCAAGTCAACAAACTCGTAAGTGGCTTTGGAAACCCGATAACACCTTTTTTTACACCCTCAATAGTGGTTTTGGAAAGGTGATGGAGGGTATTGGAATTGATCCCATCTATATATCTGGAGATGTATAGATTTGATAAAATTCTTTGTACACCACCCTTTACCTTAATAACATATGTGCATTTTGACCCGTTGGAATTCGTGGATCTCAAGCACAAGCATCAAAGACCACCAATTTATGCACAATCTACAAGAGGGATAAATGTGGTGGTGTCTTGGCAGCAAGAAAGGACCACTCCGTAGTGATCAATGACGAATAATCCACCACACAAAATCAATGGTATGTGTGCCCCCTTCATTAACGTGACATCAGCGGGGAGGATATGCCCCCATACAAACTATCAATCTTCCCCTCTCGTTACAGACCATCAGGTCGTTTTGATAGACAATGGGGACCATTAGGGCATGTCGATGGAGTGTGGCTTATGTGTGTGTGTGTGTATTATATCCCATTTTTCTAATAAGAATAGATAAATTGGATTAGTAGAGCCACCCCACTAAGCTAGGTGGGGTGTGGTTAGAATCCCATTTTATCATTAAAATGACCTCCTCACCCCTCTCTTTCAACAATTGAAATTAATATCCAAAACATAAACAAATACTTTTAAAGTAATTTCTCCTTTTTTTAAGGATGTGGTAAAACCTACCATAGCTCATTTGTTAATGGTTGAAAATAATTAAAATATTTTATTACTATTAATAATGTAAAGTAACTCAAGGTCGTTGGTGGTGGCAAAGTGGTAAGGTCGACCTCGTAATGATGGACCGGTCTCGTGTTCGATCCTGAGCAAGGTTGTGGCTCGCCGTGCGAGTAGTTAGACTAAACCGGGTCAAATCCCATGACCTTTACCCCCTGATGTGGGTAACAAAATTGACACGCTTGACAATCACATCCACACTCCTCGGGAAACGAAGATCTTCTGCGCAGAGCCCCATTTGTTGTGGATCCTCATATCGTTAGCCATTCGCACAAGACTCGCAGAATCAGACATGATGACGAGAGGACGGGAACTGCGTCACCATGTCCTGAGCATCACCTCGCATATATCACCATTAATGACCATCATGATTAACCTATATTGTAGCCATCCCCCTTCCCTCAAGCCTGCTCAGGTTCTCAATCATAGCACACAGATGTGTGTGAAGCCTACTCATTTATATCCTCTTCACACACATCCCTGCCCCTTTAAAAAGATGTTCTCTCAGCCCTTTTTAATACTCAATCTGTTATCTTGGACTCCCGCCTCCCTAACTTTGCTTTGGCTTCTCCCTGACTTTAAAGGGCTGCAAAGCTCTACTCTCAGCATAGCGTTGCGTAGTCTCCTTTGGGTTGTTGCACCCCTTCCTGCGCATCTACCCCCCAAATATTCCTTCCCCTTGAGCCTCAGTGATGCTCGCCCTTTTCTGCTACCTTTCTTCCTGAACTTCTCCCCCTACCTCGTTACGCAATGGCTCTAAGACTTCGCCAACGAACTATCTGAGGAGGACAGAGAGGGGCTCTCCCTGGCCATTATCATTGTGGTGAGGATAATCATCTCGAGTCAATGGAAGGCTCCTCTTCCAGCTCTTTTTCATGTCAGAGTCTCGATCCCGAGCAGTAGGCTGAAGCCTCAAGGCATGTTGCACAGAGAGGAAGATGCAGTTCGAGGAAGTCCACCATCTCTCCCTAGATGCACCCCAACACCACAAAACTGACCCGCTACTGGTTCCAAAGAAGGAAAATGAGGATACGGACATCTGGGTGATGGACTTTGATGGCATCTGGACGCGTGTTCCTGACAGAGTAGATCCGGACTCCCCCACCCTCTCCACACCAGTCTGCAATCCCAGGCGTACAGTGGTAGATGCGAAAGAAGCTACTGAGCAAGCTCGCTTGCCCCATTGAGGAGGAGGCCCCTAATAGTGATGATGAAGATGAAAATTGAAGCCTGCGCAGCTGCACAGTTCTCCTATGTTTTTTGTCATGCTCGCCATCAATTTATTTCTACTACCGTTTACTTTGTGTTTCTTAGATATGTCAGCACTACTGTGCATCATTTAATTCTCTATTTTAAGTTTTTTCTGGGTTGGTTTCCTCCCCCGAGGCAGCGGCCCAGAAACCATGTAACAAAGGCTGGGATCGGCTAAGCGTAACTTTCCAACCCAACCTTTATCATATATAACTTTATGATTTTGAATTAATAGAATAGCCCAACTTACCAAAAAAACAAATAATGTAAAGTAACTCATCACTATTATTCCAAGAAAACCACATATTTAAAATACTTTATTAGTAATTTATAAAAATATATTTCACTTTAAAAAATTTAATTTATTTACTTATTTTCAAAGAACATGAACTCTTAACAAATAAAAAATAATTTGAAATATTTCTATAAAATAGAATATATTTTTTAATTAATAATTATTATAACAAAACTAATATCCCCTTTCCCCTTTCATTGTGAAAATGACCTCCTTAATGCTCTCATTTCATAAAGTAAAGTATATCATGAAATGATGGTCAAACTTTTAATTTTCTCAACCTAAATGAATATTGAAGTTATAAACTAAAAAAGGCCACAAATAAAATTAATAAAAAAAGAAGTGTAAATTTTAATATAACAATGGTAATATGAAAAAGAGGAAGTGACCTAATATGTCTATTATGCTTGTGATTTTTATGATTATCTCCCCCTATTAAATAAAAAAATTTCAACCAAGTGATTTAAATGGTAAATTCGACCCAGTTTTCAGCAAAAATGTTGAAATTAATGAATTTCACAAAATTAGGCATAAATCAAATGAACATATGAAGATACGTGGCATTTTCACCTTTTATTTTTTTTGTTTTGATTATTCATCGGCTTCAATGTTTAACCATGGAACATAAACCAAAAATTACTATTATAATATGTGGGAATACAACATATACCACTCAAAGCCCCAATAAAATCCTTTTATTTGGAGAAATAGAAAATTCATGCTTCTAAATAGCTTATGTTAAAGAAGAATGCCATGGGAAAAACTATGTGTTAAAAATATTATGGTAAAAAACATGGGTGAATACAATGACTCAAAAAGTTATTTTTATTTTATTTTAAAGCATCGCTATTTTTATTTTTATTATTTTATTTATATTTTTTATAGGAGAGGACAACATCTCTCGCAGGCCCGTTGTGCTGCGAGTGAACACACCCACGGCCGGGAGCGCCCACCCAAGGCATAGTGGCCCCCTTCCTGCCAAGGGGATGGTCGGGCAAGTTTGCCCAATGTGATTTTTTTTTTTTTAAATTTGAAAACTAATTTCTATTTCGTAAAATAAATGTAAAAAACAAAAAATTTGATGGAATGAGTTATTTGTCTGGTATCTTGGATGAACCTAACAACCCAAAGAACCCAACAACCCCACTGGCACATAACTACTAGTAAACCTATGGGGGTTTAAGACTTGTACTCAGTTGGATTTGAACTTAAGTCCACCTTGTTTTAACAATTTCTTAAATTTTGAATTAATAAATTGAGTTTCCCCCTAAGAAAAAGTAAATAAATTTTGATTTGTTGGATTAATACAACCTATTTTCCCAAATTCATCGTTGAATGGTCGGAATTAGAAGGGAAACTAACCTTTGAAATGTGAAAATATCTCGTTGAATGTGTTATCGATGACAATGTATCTTGTCCACAAAATTGCTCCAAGTTTTTTAGTGAAAGTTCCACAAGTCTTAATGTGATGTGAGGAATAATGACAATGAAAGTTATTATATAGTAAAAATTATGGAATTTCTTTATCACTTCTTGAATGTTGTATTAAAAAAAAAATTAGAAAAAATTAATATATAGTTAATATTATGATGATACACTAATTTTTGTTACATGTGTGATAAAAAATATAATACAAATTAAAAAAAATCAATTATCTAGTAAATGTTATATAATTTAAGTAAAAGATTCAGTTTAATTTTGAAGGAATGCATTAAACAAAAATTGTGTGGAAAATTTGAATCGAAATTAGGGTCTTATTAGAATGTTTTCAAATAATTTCTAGAATAAAAATTTGGAAGGAAATATTTCAAATGAAATTTTTGGAGGGAAAATTTTCGGGGAAAATTTTGGAGGGAATTTTTCATTCTTTAAGATATATATTATCTTTGGGAGGGAGTGCATTTGTATCATTCAATGTATTATATTTGAAAGTCATGGATTCTTTTGATAGTGAAGTTTCTCTTTGTGAAGCATCAACATCTTCGTCGCATAACAACTCTATTCATATTGATTAATATAATGAAAATTATTTCACTATGAATAGAGAGACAAAATTTCCACTTAGTCCTAATCCTAAGGACTATGAGAGCAACACTGACAAAGGGTAGGGTGAAGAATGTCAAATAAATATAGAGTCACATTTTGCGCTTAGTCCTAATCCTATGGACTATGAGAGCAGCAGTGACAAAGGTCGGGATGAAGAATTTCCAATAAATCAAGAGTCACATTTTCCACTTAGTCCTAATCCTAAGGACTATGAGAGCAGTAGTGACGAAGGGCGGGATGAAGAATTTTCAGTAAATAGCGACTCACATTTCCCACTTAGTCCTAATCCTAAAGACTATGAGAGCAGCAGTGATGAAGGGCAAGACGAAGAATCAATAAGTAGAGAGTCACATTTTCCACTTAATCTTAATCCTAAGGACTATGAGAGAAATAGTGACAAAGGGCAGGATGAATAATTTCCAGTAAATAGAGAGTCACATTTCCCACTTAGTCCTAATCCTAAGGACTATGAAAGAGGCAGTGACGAAGGGTAGGATGAAGAATTTTCAATAAATAGAGAGTCGCATTTTCCACTTAGTCTTAATCCTAAGGACTGTGAGAGCAACAGTGATGAAGGGAAGGATGAATAATTTCCAGTAAATAGAGAGTCACATTTTCCACGTATTCTTATTCCTAAGGACTATGAGAGAAGCACTGACAAAGCGCAGGATGAAGAATATATAGTAAATAGAGAGTCAAATTATCCACTTATTCCTAATTCTAAGGACTATGAGGGTATCACTGACGACGGGAAGGATAAAGATGATGAAGAATATCCTCCATGTCAGTATTTCAAAAGCACAAATGATGGTAGTGAAAATTGTTTTGCAACTGAGGTTGGTAATGAATATTTTTCAAACAATTATGTTGATGAATTTCCTAACTATGCTCAGATTGATCACAGTGAGGATAATATTCCTCCTAATGATGATGAAACTGCTTATACAGAGGATGATGAAATGTTAGATACATTCCTTGCAAATATTGTATCTAGGAGTAGGAGTAGAACTGTTCATATCAATCCAAGATGTTCTAGTTATACAAGGGGTGGGAAAGAATATCTCACGATAAGAAATTCTATCGTTGATCTCATTTCAAGTGAATGTTTTCAAAAGGATTACTTGAAACATATGGATTTCAGGTTTTCATTGGAGAAAAGGAAGAGATATTTTTCAATGAATAAAAGCATGTAAAATTCATATATAGTGGGGTGCATGCAATCTACATTGTCAGGTTATGATTATCATATTGGGTATTTATTGCTCCGTAGAAATGCTTTTAAAATGTTTCATTCAATTGGTAATTTTCGTCTGTCAAGAATCCAAGAAAAATTGGAAAAAGATCCCACATTTTATTCAGAAGTACATCATAGAAGAGAGTTTGGACCATTAAAAAATACTTCAATTTCATGGATGCAAGACTTATTTTCAAAACATGGAGAGTGTATGCCAAATAGAGACACAATACATATTTCAGATAATTTCTCAAGACAATAAATCTACAAATTATACAAAAAATATCCAGAAGGTGTTGAAGGAGATGGTAATTTTATTACATATCAATATTTTATGAATATATGGAGGAAAAAATTCAACAATGTTTGCATTCCTAAGAAGACAAGGATGGGAGTTTGCAGTACATGTGCTTCTCTTAAATCAAAAGGGAAAATTTTGAAGAGGTGGAAAGAGGTAAGACTTCGTAACATTATTTTTTAAAATTGTATAGTTATGAGCTATGAAAATGTATTTATTAATAGGTTTCTTTTATGTTATATGTAGATTCCATTGTCAAAGAACTTCAAGAACATCGCAAACAACAAACAAGTGAAAGTAAAAAATTGTATAAGCATATAAAGAAGTGTTATGTTAATCTAAATAAATATTTGGGTTTGATAATTGATGGTATGGACCAAAAGAAAACACTTCTACCACATTTTTTTCGCACACCAAATAAATTACAGGAGGAAAATGGTATTTAGTTTCACTTGGTCGGTTGTATGGTCTTTAATGGGAAAATGTCGCCAAGGGTTTACTTCACAACTCCAAATATTCATAACGATGCAAATATGACAATAACCATAATTCATGATGTACTTTCTCATTGGTCTAGTAATCTTCCTGAAGTTTTGTATCTACAGTTGGACAACACTTATTGTGAAAACAAAAATCAGAATGTTTCTAAATATCTAAACATGCCCGTTGAATTGAGAATTTTTCAAAAGGTAAAGGTTGGTTTCCTTCTTGTTGGGCACCTTCATGACCATATTGATCAGATGTTCAATCGTTTTTCAGTAACATTGAAGAGGAAGGATGTTGGAATCTTTCCATCATTAATTAAATGTATTAAGAAATCAAACATGCTAGAGCCTATTTTTCATGTGTTGGAATAAATTGTTGACATGCGAAGGTTTATTCTGGAATCATATGGTGAAGAGAAATGCCTTGAACAAATTAATGAAATTAGCTTCCAACATCAATTTCGTATCAAAAAAATTTGATGGGGCAAGAAGTATTCCACTACTGTAGAGTGGGCATCATCCTTAGGTTTGGAATTTTTGAAGTTTTTTCTAGATCATCCAATATTTGCATCAAATATATTTTTATTACAATCAGTTGTTGAAGTTCATAATGCACGAAGGAAAATGAGAGATATAAATAATTATGAATTCTTGAAATAAATTAAAAAGTATATTAGATACACATATCAGTGCTTTGATGTTGTTGATTTAGTTTGGTGGGAGTCTTTTTTCAATAATTAAAGTGATATAATTTCAATAACAACAAATGAAGATATAATTTTGAAGATTCCATTTATTTGGTCACAAAATGTGTCAAATGAACATGAGGAAAGAAACATTGTTTTTTTTTTACAGCAACGAATATTTTTATTTAAGTGGTGGCAAACCAGCTGCCGCAGGCTATTACAGGACTGCTCTGTCTGAGAATGCTTTCTGTTTTACACAGATTGGGATTGCTTTCCTTGTTACATAGAATGAGAATGCCGAGTAGAAATATTCTCGCAATGGCTAGATCTACTAATGGAGTTGCGCTGAGATTGCCGAAAGGGGCATGGGTATGCGCTGGAGCTTGAGTTAGGGAGGCATCTTGTATTTCCTCCTTGTTAGCTTGCAAGGTCTTAGCATTGCTTCTCAAGATTTCCAAGAGGAGATCCAGCGCAACAGCCGGATATGCTATCAAAACCTAAATAAAGGACAATCGAGGCTTTTTTATTGCTACCTTTGATGTTGTCTTCGTGGTCTACCTAGAACTTGAACGAAAAATTACAAATTGAGACAACATTGAAAACTAACAGAAAGCAGAGGTCGAAATTGATGGGAGATCGATCTGAGTGAGTCTTTATAGTAGAGTCCATGATCCTTAGCAACTGTCTTCTCGATTTGATCCAATCCCAGAGTGTTGGGTTATGAAAAGGAATTTGAAGTACAGGAATGCCCGGAGGTAATGAGGGCCAATCTTCAAAAGATTTAAGGAATGCTGCAGATTGATTCAACATTGTTGACTAACAGAGATCTCTGACTCCGCAGAGAGCCAAGGTTGGCTTCCAAATCTGCCTAAGAGTTTAATTTCCTTATAATATGGAAGAAGGAAATTTTATGGAACTTGGGCAAGATAAGCCTGATTTTTTTGAGTATGGAGGCTAAATGAACCTGAGAAGGGTTTTTTTGGGATTTCATAGCCTGGATGATAAGCCTAAAGTTTCCAAAGGTAGAGATGGAGAGGAACTTCCTCTTTATCGCCAGATTTAGACCCTGCCACAGAGCAAGAGCCTCTGCTCTGTTGTTTGATTCAATGCCCATACCCCATGCAAACCGCAACTCTGTTGAACCTCCAGGACTCAGGAGAACCCCACTGTCCCCCGCTACTCTAGGGTTACCTTTAGAGGCCCCGTCGAAGAAAAGACAGTGATCATCTAGAGTTGATCTCCACTTAATGAACTCCTGCTCATCCAAACGAATTTCCCAATTAGAAGAGGCTATTTCAGGATGAATGGGGTTGTCCTTATGGTTTGGAACAAGCTCTTTAAGCCATTGATCCTCCTCGCTTTCCAGGACCATTTCATTTCTTGTGGCAGGGTTGGCTTCTAATGCCTCACCCAACAGAGCTTTGATTTTAGTGATAACTCTGGTAGGTTTACAACTTTCTTCCCTGAAAATTCTATTGCTCCTCTCCAACCACAGTTTCCAGCATGTGAATTTGGGGATCCACATCCAGCCAGTCTTGAGAAGGATTTTTTTGGAGAGATGAAATGGAGATAATTTGGCCCAGTTTTGAAGAAAATTTGGTATATTTCCGGGGAGCTCTATTTTGTCAGCTCCTAACATCAGGACACACCTCCAACAGTCTTGAGAAAAGGGGCACATTAACAATAGATGATTAGTTGTTTCTTCATCCGACACACATAGGGGGCACCTGGAGGGCCCTTCCATTCCATGTATTCGCAGATTATCTCTAGTGAGGATACTTTTATGCACCAACGTCTAGCAGAAGAAGTCAACTTTGGGAAGAGAAGGAAAGGCCCAAATAAATTTCCATTGAATTGGATCCAGAGGGACGTTTGGGACAACCATCATACTTGTGTAACCTTCTGATGCTGAGTATGATCCTGAGAGGGAGCCCCACCCTCGTTTGTCCTTAGAAGTTTCCTTTGAAGGAGATTTTCCTTGGAGCAAATCCAGCAATAACGATGCTTCTCCCTCCAGCCATTAAGGAACCTCCCCCAGATTCCAACTGTCCCAAAGACTTCTTGCATCATCCGCCCAGTTGGAGATGTCCCACAGGGTTTTCAAATTGCAGGCTTGAAGCCAAACTTTAATATTTATGAGATCTTCCACCTGGTTCAAAGGTTGATCACCTAGGATCGAATCATCCCAAATTCTTATTTTTTTCCCATTACTTGGGATCTAGTAAATTTTGTGGCTGAAGTGCTCCATTGCTGTGAGACAGAGTTTGAAAATCGGAAATCCTTTGGATGTTCTTGGGGGCTGATCCAAGCACCTCAGACGCTGCCCATGGAAATATTTCTGCCACAGAACTCTCTTACTCCAACTAGATTTCTCAGAGACAATGTTCCAAAGGAGCTTGGAGCCCAGAGCAAGGTTTTGGGTAGCCAAATCTTGCATTTGGAGACCTCCTTCCAAGAATGGCATCTTAAGAGTGTCCCAGTTTACTAAATGAAGCCTTCTTTCATTATTTTTCCCCCCTTCCCACAGAAATCTTCTCAAAATACCATCCATTTTATTGATAAAGGTTTTAGGGACAAGAAGGATGGAGTGCTGATATAATGGCAAACTTATGAGAACATATTTCATAAGGATTACCTTCCCAACATTATTCAACCAAGAGTCTCCCCAAGCTTGAATTTTGAGCTTTAGCTTGTCTAGCGGGGACATCCGGTGGGCTACTTTAGGTTTGGATTTGAAGATTGGGATCCCAAGATATTTAAATGACTCCCAGGTCTGGGTTCCTTCCATTTCTAAGAGCCTTGCTATGTCTGTCAATTCCTTGATCGAGTAATTCCAGCCGTAGATTGTGCTTTTTAAATAGTTAATCTTGCTACCTGAGACCTCCTTATAAATGTCCAGCTCCTTCTTGAAGGACCTTGCAGAATTTATGCTTGCTCCTCCAAGCAGTAATGTATCATCAGCGAAATGGGCGTGATTTATGTCTTTGACATTATGAACCATTCTAAGGCCTGGCAAAGTTTGGATCTATTGACTGTAGTCTAGCTGGAAGCTGAGCACTGAGGCTTGAATAACGTAGAGGAGCGGGGACAATGGGCAACCTTGTCTTAGACCCCTTGAGGCTTGGAAGAATTTTGTTGATCGACCATTAACCAACGGCGCGATCCAAGGGGAGGCTATGTAGGCTTTCACCCAATTTATGATGGCTATTGAGAAGCCCAATTTCTTCATCATAGTAAATAGGAAATCATGTCTCACCCTATCAAAGGCATTTTCCAAATCAAGCTTAATCACCATACCTTTCTCATTTCGTTGGCAGCTTGAGTGAACTGCTTCTTGCACCAGCACAATATTGTCCAGAATCTTTCTCCCTTTGATGAATCCTCCTTGATTTTCCGAGATGATGACCGGCAGAATTTTCTTGAGGTGTTTGGCTATTATTTTGGTAACCAACTTATAACTAGTATTACACAAAGAGATGGGTCGGAATCTGCAAAAATCGGAGGCGCCTTTCTCTTTCAGGATCAAGGCAAGGAAGGCCGAGTTGATGCTTCCTCCAATATTGGTGCATGAGTGAGATTTCCTGACCATTCTCAGAAGATATTTTTTTATTGTTGACCAACAAGTCAGATAGAACCTTACTGTGAACCCATCAAGGCCAGGAGCTTTATCCGGCTCCATACAATCCAAAGCTTTCTTGAGCTCATTCATACTGATCAGAGCAGTCAGCATAGAATTATCAGTCTTGAACATAATGAGGAATTAGTTCAATCAGATAGGCATGAGGATCGATAGGAGGGTCTTCAGGTGCCGAATAAAGGTCTTTGAAGAAAGAGTAGGTTGCTCTCTTTATGCCTTCAAAATCTTTAACCACAACGTTTTGATAATGAATTTTAGATATTGTTTTGAAGTGCTTGCGAGCTTCGGCTTGCTTATGGAAGAAGCTTGTATTTTTGTCTCCAACATGTAACCAAAGGTTTCTGGACTTCTGTCTCCAGAACTCTTCTTCTTCCCTACTTGCTCTATGGAAATATTTTTGCAGTTCAACTTCTTTTTGAAGGAGGATTTGAGATACAACGGAATTCTCCATTGCTAATTTATGGACAGCAAGGTTGTCAAGGGTCTCTTTTCTTTTGGCGAAGGGTGTTTTCAACCTTTTAGCCCACTCCTTGAGCCCTCTTTTAAGACCCCTCAATTTTTCCTCCCACACAAAGAATGGGGATCCTTGGACTTGCTGGTTCTAGGCCTCTAAGACCACCTCCTGGAAACCATCTTGCTGAATCCACAGAGGACTAAATATAATGGGAATGGGGCCAAGGTTTCCATCCAGGGAGAGCTCAAGGAGAATGGGTTTATGATCAGAAATGTAGTTCGGCAAGATTTTAGAGGTGGCCATTAGTCCGCATGTCAAGAAAGAGGTTTGGACAATGAATCTATCCAAACGAGCAGTAATATGGTTGGGGCCTAATCTTTTGTTGGACCAGGTGTATTTCCCAGATGTGGGCTTGATATCCTCTAGATCCCAGCCCAACATAATGTCTTCAACCCATTCTCTAGCTGGGTCCCTGACCGGGGAGCCACCCTTTTTCTCTTCTACAGCTAGCGTAACATTCAGATCACCTACAATAATGATGTTTTCTGGATTGTGCAATAAAAGATAGGACTGGAGCGAGTCCCAACAAATTTTTTTCTCAACTGGTAAGACCAGAGCATATAGATTGAACATACTTACTTGTTGGCCAGATTCTTTGTGGAGGAGCTTAGTGAAAAGCCAGTGAGGGCTACTTTCTTCATGAATCAGATCATATATGGAGCTATCCCAGAAGGAGGCAATCCCTCCAGAGGCACCTCTAGCACTGACAGCTCTTCCTTGACCTTTATGCCAGAAATATTTGCTATCTTGGAGGAGAAGAAGATCCTCCAGCTTTGTCTCATGGATGAGAAGGATTTCAGGTGAATACATCCTCACAATGTCTTTCAGGGCTTCTTCTTTCAGTCTGCTGCCTAACCCTCTGCAGTTCTAGGAGACGTATTTCATTATTTACTGGCTTGGGAGGTTGTGGCTCCTTTTGGAGCCTTGCCATGTTTGTGCCTGGATCTGGTATTCATCATTCCTTTGAGAGTTTTCTGGGAGCCTTGGAGTACATCCAGATAAGTTTTTTCCTCTCTCTGTTTCTTCTTGGATTTTCGACCCCTGGCCGACTTGATAGGGGTGACTTGCGAGCTGTCTGATTCGGAGTCTCTCTCTTGTATTTCTCCCCCAGAATCGGAGGCAAGACTGATGTTCTCCTCGTTACCTTCATTTCCCCCTTGATCATCATCTGCTAGGGGAATAATTTTTTCTGCACCAGTTTCTTTCACTTTCTTCGACAGGTCTTCTGATTCTTCTTGGGTCTCAATGGCTTCCTCCATTTCACCTGAGGGGGAGCCTTCTTTTGGAGATACTTTGACCTTTGGTTTAGTCTAGGGCTTCCCCAATGGCCCAGAATTTTTCTTCTCAGATGGCTTTGGATAGCCTTACCCTTTTTTATCTCTTTCCATCCTTCTTCTTCCACCTTGTCCCCTGTTGGGGCTTTTGGGAAATTTCGTTGGAAGTGTCCATATTCATGACAGGTTCTGCATTTGAAAGGCATTTTCTCGTAGTCTAGCTTCTGATAATGATGCCATTCTCCAACTGTAAGTTTTACTGCTTCAGGAAAACCAGCTTCCAAGTTGACTTCCACGCAGATTCTTGTGCAGGTGTATTGGCCCTTGTTATCTGCTTTGTCAATGAATCGACCCAGCCCATTTCCAATCTTCTGCAAGGAGTGAAAGCTCTAGTAGTGGATCGGGAGGTTGGGGAGTCGGACCCAGACTGGGACCTCCTTAGGGACATCGACTGATGGATCGAAGTTAGGGGTCCATTTATTAATATACAGACCTTGATTTCCCATGAAATACGAGCCATTTCTGAATACCAGATCTCGATATTCTTTGGTGGTGAATTCGAAGATGAAATAGCCTCTTCCGACAGCATAGCAAATCACATTGTTTTTCAGCTGAGGCCTCCAGTTGGGTTGAATCCAGTCATCAGTAGTTTTTGTAGATGGCCAGTGACCCATAAATTTCCCAACCAACCCTCTGTCAGCTAGGGCTAGGGCGATTTTTATCGGTTGATCCTCTAGCAGGGAAATATCTGGAATTTACTCTAGTTTTTTTATGAATTTTAGGACATCATGGATCGAGCGTTTCTTCCCTTTTTGCGATAATAGACTTCGAAAGGCATCTTCAGATGAGATCGGAGGGGTGGGAGAAGGCTTTCCACCCCCAAGTGCGCTCATGGCGGTGGCTATGGCTTCTCTGCGGCCGCAAACCTATTCAAACGCCTGCTGTGCGCGCGCGAAAACAAAGAAACATTGTTGAACAATAATAATCTCAATGTATTATTAATTATTCACAATTAGAGGAAAGATAAATGTATATTGGTTCCAGAAGATCTCATACACAATCTGAAGTCATGGAAGACCTTTACAGGAGTTCAGTATGAGATATTAAGGAGGTTTGCATGATCACATTGTTAGCAGATGGAGATGCACATGACTATCCATTCTGGGTTTCCAAGGTTATAAATGTCATTACAGAAAATGAAGATGTTGCAGGTGTTGAAGCACATTGGTATGCCACAAATACACACCCATTTAATCGTGTGTACAAACCAAAGATGGTATTTGATAAAAAATTTGGTAGAAAGAGAAAAAGAAAGGGTACAAATATAAATCGTCATCGCACAAACCTCTTAAAATTGGATGATGTTGACATACTTGTTTATGACCTAAATTTAACAAAGAGAGGAACTCTTTACTTCAAAATGATATATATTCTGAAGAGGTTGCTACTAGAAGAAACAATGTTGAGATGGGAGTATGTTGAACCTAGTCGTAGATCTAGAAGACTTGAAACTTGAGATGGTGGGTATGCATGTTGACTCAGATGGGGCACTAGTTTATGAAAGAGAAGAATGTGGCTCATCTTCATCTGAATCCATTCATTCATCTAAAGATGTGAATTCTGATGGTGTGCAAGAACATATGAGTGTGATCTAGATTTATGCAGGAACACAATGAAATATAGAAATACACATAAAAACAGAGATGCAGTAGAAATAAAACTTCATTTCATTAATAGAAAATAACTGAAATATGCTTACAGATAGAATGGAAATAAACTAGCCAAGGCGCTAGTAGCTTATCTTTGAGAAGAAGAGATGTGGTGGCTATAGGCCTCTAAAGTGTGTTACAATGAGTCTCGAGGGCCTATATATTATTTAGAAACAATGGAAAACGCTAAACATTCAAAACCTAACCCTAGGAGATGAAGCGCAAAAACTATGGGGCCCATTTGGGTAAATTGATACATCAATCTTCTTGGGAATGTAGCTTTGGCATATGATCTTCATTTTACACGCACAATAACTAGTTAAAAAGATCTATCTGAGGACTACAAATTTTTATACATCGAAGTTCTTCAATGTTGCTCCCCGTTTTTCCAAAAAAACGTTGTTTAGGGCCTCAAAACGGCTCTGGAAGTTCAGGACCCGAAAAAACTGCTAAAAATAGTAATTTGTGCTACTATTAAGGAAGCTATAAAAACTGAAAGAAACAATGGTGGAGCCCCAAGTGGAATAGGTGGGTGGCCACCAATATCCACCTGGATCATTCATGCCCCCTTAGGAAGCAATGGTCCCCATTGCGTTGAGTTCCTTCATGAGATGAGGAAACTTTTGTTGAACTTAGTCCCTGGTGAACCATTTTCCTTGATGTAGGAGTTGGCCAGCTTTGACAACCCAATACAGTTGGATATTTTGCTGGAGAGTGTTTTTTATTTGCATGTCCATGATATGATCCGTGGTGGCTTGTTCCATCAAGTATGGGTTCAACTCTGTTGGTGTGAGTTGTTCTGCAATGTTGGAGGTGTCCAGTAGAGGTGGGAAGTAGGCCCGAAGGTGGTCCACATTGAACACTGGGTGCAGACCAAGGAATGGAAAATATTGAGCTCGAAGGCATTGGACCCTATAGCCTTGGTGATGGTGTATGCCCCACATCGAAGTGGGTGAAGCTTTTGATGGGGTCCAGTGAGGCACTCCTTCTGAAAATGTAGCCACACTTTGTCATGCACTTGGTAGTTGTGTGGAACCTAATGTTGATCATGTTGTTTCTTGTACTTAGCATTGGATCTGTCCAATATGTCATGAACTTGTTGGCGGATGTGTTGAATGTGATCAATGAAGTTGTTTGCCTTGTGAACTTCATACTCGACATGAGTCGCATTGTCCTGAGTAGCTACAAATGGCATGGCTACGTCAATGGGACATAGTGGCTGGAATCCCAAGCCCACCTAAAAGGGGTTATGGATAGTTGAGTTGTGGAGAGCCCGGTTATAATTGTGTTGTACATAAGGAAGGCCCTCATCCCATATATGTGTATGCTTTGAATTTTACATGCACAGAATGTGTACGATCATCCTATTGACGACTTATGTCTGGCCATTAGTTTGGGGACAAAAATTTGTGGACTTGGTGAGCTTGGTGTCTAGCATTGACCAGAGGTTGGACCAAAATGTGGTGAGGAACCTGTTGTCACGATTTGAGATGATAGGTTGTGGGATCCTAAAGTGCACCCACACCCGTTCAAAGAATATTTTAGCAGTGGATTTTACTGTGATATTCTTCTTGCAAGTCACGATAATGGCCATCTTCGAGAATATGTCAATGACCACAAAATACAGTCATTTCCATGCTTAGTAGAAGGAAGGCCATACATGTAATCCATGGATATGGATTCCCAAGGTCTACTAGGGGTAGGTAGCGGAGTATAGAGGCCTTGCTTCTTTATGGTCGGTTTGGAAATAGGTTCCCGAAATCCTGCCAAAGGTTCAGCCAATAGAAATACTTCTGAAATATGGCTATTGTTTTCTCGACCCCAAAATTCCTAGCGACCCGACTGTTGTGTGCTTCCCAAATAATCTTGGCACGCTCGCTTGAAGGAACAGAAAGGTGTCCCAAGTGACATAACAATGCATCCTGGAGGTGAAATTTTGGAACTTGCGTACCCTTCAAGAGTGTCTTGTATGTGTGGTTGAATTTTGGATTTCTCTTGTAGAGAAGCAGCCAATCAAAAGTATTGTGCCCGCAAGAGTTGAGAACAGTGGTTAGCTCCACGATTGGTGGTCGGCTGAGATAGTTGTCAACATTATTGGTGTTGTTTTTCTTGTACTTGATGTTCAAATGAAACTGTTGCAGATATGTGGACCACTTCTAATGGCGATTGTTCTGCAAATTCCCTTGCATTTGTATGAACTATAGGGGTCGGTGGTCTGTTTGGATGACCGTTTCCTTCCCCTAAATGTAATGCTTCCATTGTCAGCAAGCCTGCACGCTGGAATACATCCATCATCGACAAGCCATATACCGAGAGATGATAGTCCACATCCTATGCACCTATACCTTCACATGTACTTGTACATGTGCATGTACCTATAATCTGTTGTAACCGATGCCTAAGCTCTCTATACTTGGCATCTTGTTGATCTTCTTATAAAATATGATCTTGTAGGTTTGTCCCATAATAAATAATAGTTGTAATGTGATTTACATGTATATGCCCGCTAAGAGAATTTGCAACCTGGTTCTCTTTACCCTTGATGTACTTGATATCAAAGTAAAACTCGCTAATAGTGGCCAACCATCTAGCTTTCCAGGCATTCAGATTTGGTTTTTCAAACAAATATCTCAACCCACTGTGATCACTCATTAGGACAAACCTCCTGCCAAGAAGATAGTGCCTCCACATCTTCATTGTATGAATGATCACTGTCAACTCAAGATCATGTGTTGAATATTTCTTCTCATTCTCATTCAGTTTCCATGAATCATAGCATACTACCTATCATTCCTGCATAAGGAATCCACCAATTCATTTCTTGCAAGAATTTGTACATACCACAAACTCTTTGTCCAAATCTGCAATCTTTAACACTGGATCATTTGTCAACAACTTCTTTAACTGTTCAAAAATTGTTGCACATTTATTTTTCCTTTGAAATTTCTTGCCTTTCCTCTGCATTGAAATAATAGGATATGCAATCCAGGAGTTTCTGATGAACCTCCTATAATAGCCTGCTAGCCCCATGAATGATATTACCCCATCCATGTTTCTAGGAGTCTACCACAACATGATAGCTCTTATCTTCTTTATATCCACTGATATGTCATCCTTGGAGACCACATGCCCCAAGTAATGTACTTATGTCTAAAAGAAACTGCATTTGATAATCTTGGCATACAATTCACTCTCTATCAATAATTTCAACATTTCTGCTAAATGCTCGACATGTTATTCCTCATTGTTAGAGTATATCAAGATGGCGTCAATGAATACAATAACAAACTTTTCTGGATAAGGATTTAACACACTATTCATCAAGCACATAAAGGTAGCTGGAGTATTATTCAAACCAAATGGAACTACAATAAACTCATAATGCCCATACCTGGTCCAGAAATTTGTCTTGTAGATATCCTCTTCCTTGATGCGTACCTGATGACATATGGATCTCAAATAAATATTTGAGAACACTAATTCTCCCTTGAACTAATCATATAATTCATCAATCCTTGGAAAAAAATACTTTTTCTTGATGGTCGCCTTGTTCAACTACCTATAATCAATGCATAACCTAAGGGTACCATCCTTCTTCTTCACAAACAATATTGGTGCACCCCACGGTAATACACTTTGCCTAATGTATCCCTTGTCAATCATTTCCTTCAACTGAAACTTCATCTCTACAAAAATTTTAGTGCTCATTTTTTATGGTGCCTTTGATGTTGGTGCTACCCTTGGTACTAACTCAATAGAAAATTCCACTTCTCTATGAGGCGGTAACTCTGACATATTTGCTGGAAACATATCTTGAAACTAATGTAAGATTTTGTACCTGCTCAATATATCGGCACCCTTATCCTCCTTACCTTTGTCACTAGAAATGTGCATTACAAATAACCCACACCCTTTTCTGCGACTGTGCTTTGTCTACATAGTTGTCACCATTCTAATTGATGTTGTATTCTTCTTTCCCTGTAAAATTATCTATTCTTCATTGTCATCCAAGCACTCAATGGATTTTTCATAGCAGACCACTTTTCTCCTATGAAGATATAGCCAGTCCATACCCAAAATCATACTATATGATCCCAACGGAAATACATTCAAATTTTTTGATGTAGGCATACCATTCAACTCAAATGCACAATCTCTTACACAATGATGAACTCTCTTCTTGGTACCTATAGCCAACTAGACCAACCAACATTCTACATGCACTTATTCAAACCACACTTATCCACCAAGTCAGGGTTAAGATAACTATAATTAGATCTAGGGTCAATCAAATAAAAACAACATGATCACAAATCTTACCTTCCATCTCAATGATAGATGCTTGATGATATTCCTTCTTGTTATCTAATGTTTCATAGATACGAGGAATGTTCTTCCCAAGATCCCCAACAGTATGTGCCTCCTTTGAACTATAGATCTAAGGCCTACCACCCTGATTCTATAGACAATCCCTTTTAAGATACTCCTTACCACATGTCCAACATTCCAAATTTCCTGTACCATCACCTTTATTTTTCTATTGTGACCCATCTCCATCTCTAGCTGCATTGAAATTATTATGCAGCGCAACATTCTCTTTCTCTTTTTCATTTTGAGGCCTTGTTATTTTCATCTGAAATTTACCTTTACCTTTATCTTTCCCTTTCCATCCTTGTTGAGATTCATTCTTATGCTTTGATTGATCATAACAGTGTTTTTGTTTCACGATAACTTCCTCAAGTGACCAAGTCTTATCAGACTCAATATGATCTCTAAATTCTAATGGTAATCCACTGGAAAATCTTTGAAATTTAGCCTTTTCATCTTTAAGATACGGTACTTACCTCAAAATCTCCAAGAACTTGGTCATATATTCCTCATCTTTGGCATTGATCCCATTTTAAGCTCATAGAATTCCTTAGCTTTGCTATTGTAGTACCTTTCTTACAAGTACTTATTTTTGAAGAGTCTTTTGAATTCATGCTAACTCAACACCTATTTCTTGATGTCTCTAACTCGTTTCACATTTGATCCCCACCATATATTTGCTTTCCCTTTGAGGTTGAATATAGCTATTCTAGCCTTTGAATTTTATGTGTACTCATGGAGTTCAAATAACTTATTCATGCCAAGTAACCAAGCCTTATATCCTCCGGCTTCTTCAACTCTCCATCAAAATTAGGAGGCTTCACTTTCTTAAACTCATCCGGCAAGTATTCCCTATCACGCCTCCTATAAGGGTCATAATGATGACAATCATAGTGCATGTCAGAACCAAAACTAGAATAGCATTTGTGTCCATCACGTCTCCTATCTAGAGTATCCAAGAATCTATTGTCTCTGATCGTGTCATATCTATCTGGCGTATGACCACCATGAGATTACTGCCATATTCCCCATTATTTTTTTCCTCCTGTCCATGGTTGATCCGAAGTGGCCCTTGTCTCTACAATTCTAACAAACTCTGAAGAATTACTGCATTGAATTCTACTTGTTTCTCCTGTTCCTCCATGATTATGCCAATATATTCTTTGCAAATCCTTATTTTTTCCTTAAAACTCCTCATTGTGTTTTCTAATTCAGAAGAGTTCCCAACACCATGCTGCTCATCGGATTCATAGGGAGAATATATGTAGTCTACCATCTTGTTAGTCATCTTGATCTCTTCCTACAAGGCATACTATGTTAGCTAAACCAAATTATAAACAAACCAGTGTATCTTAGTATAAATCAGGGAGGATATCGCGTCTACAAGACCAACCATATTAGCACAATTCATATATATATACATAATCAAGTCAACATATAATCATCACTTCAACCACTATCCAGTTACCATGCATGATGCCAAAACCATAACACCAACTAGACACAAGGCATGCATAACAACATACGTATGAAACACACAGATACACATTACATACAAACATTGACATGCATATCCAATAAATAAACGACATAAACTCATGATAAACACATCCAACAACAACACCATTAACTTTCACATGGTGACACCACTACAACCATATCCAACACCATGCATACACATCCAGTACATAGACCAAAAACATGAGAACACATATTAAACCGACCTAAATGCATGACCAACATAGCCCCCATCTAGTCCAAGGGGTGATCCATGCTCTGATACCACTCTATAACACCCTCCTCCCACATCTACCCAAGTAATCGACCAACCGAGGTAAACATGTGATGAGAGGATACTATGATTTGATTCAACTCCCCATGTATACTTAAGGAAGTGGAACTGACACAATCCAACCAATATGACCTTCTACACATCCTACATAACCTCCAGGAGCTAACCCACCCTTCTTGGTGACCAACCTCTGAGGTAAATCAACATTTCAATGACTTGGAGCCCCAATCGCTCACTTGCCAAGGCCTCCATGCGACTGAGACCCCCAGTTGCTCCCATGAGCCTGCCTAAGTGCGAATGTAGCCTTTTTCTACCAATGCTCTTACAACCACCATGATATTTAAGGCTAAATTCCAGGGCTAGGACCCAGTCACTGCCTAGAACTTCATGGAATTTACAGAAATGAAAGGTAACATAGAGACAATTATACCAATGCAAATTCTTGAACAAAGAATTGACTGGACCTCTACTAGCAATAATAATAATTTCGTCAAACATATCACAATCATGCATTCTACAGGTCATAATAACATATTTGAGCATAGGGGTCTCATACTTACCTTAGAATCACTAAGAAGCATTGATTGCACATTAGGGGTCTCATACTTACATTAGCTTAACTATCATCTATTAGGTATTATATTCATTGCACATTCATTTACAAATTAAAACATGATGAGAACCATAAATTTTCATTGCCATAAAACATATTCATAACCAATATATAAACAATAGAAGAAATAAATGCCCCATATGAACCAATACATTTACACATAAAATACCAAGGGAAGGAACTCTTATTAATGAATGCAAAATCCAACCCGTTATGGGACTTCCATGTTCCACCTGACCATAGATTGGCTGAGCCAAATCTCTCTTCATCCAATCATCCATGTGCCATATTCCAATCATGAATATGGGACTCAAAACCAAAATAATCAACCAGGGCTTCCTGAGGCTAAAACACCTCACCCTCATCAATAGAAACATGATTTACTGCAATCCTCTTCGGATCACTAGGCCATAAAAAATAATGTATGCCACCATATTTCTCCACCTACAGCATGAATAATTTTCATGTCTCCTAGTCTCTGGGCTTTACGAAAATTCACAGTTTGATCCAGGGATCACTAGGCCATAATCGAGACACCACCCTCCAGGCTTTACCGTATATCCCACCATTCACAAGCCAAGGATTCCTAGGCATGATCAAGGGAAACCAACTCTAGGCCTTACCATATATCCCATCATTCACTGGTCAAGGATTCTTAGGCCCACAGAGGAAAACAATACCTAGCTTTACTGAAACCCACATTTTGTTTTAGGGGTTACTAGCCCAGTGTCTTTACCGCAAGCCATAGTCTGTTTCAGGTATTACTATGCCATGTGTTCTTTCATTCAGAGATCCACCTCGCTCAATTTCGAATCCATCTGGCAAACTAGCTCAACCAAAACCTGAGAACCCCATCACTTCGTGGCTATCCAGAAATTTTAGGGGAAGGCTGAAGAACACTGTCACACCTGGAAAAATCCATGTTAATGACAAAAATAGAACCAAGAACACATATTCATAACCATGCATGCCAAATATAGCAAGGAAATCACATGCTAATCGATACCTGCAAGTAAACCCACTATAGTCGCTTGATCCTACTCTTTCGTGCTTGATCTTTGCTTCATATTTTCATAATTTTCATTTCTTGATCCAATTTTGAAGTGCTCCAATAAAAATCTGTGTCCAAGAGTGAGAGAGAGAGAGAGAGAATAGAGAGAGAGCTCCAAAAATGAACCGACAAATGGCACCAATTGATCTTCATAATCCTTTTTATTAAAGTGGTCTTTATTTTCTTCATTTTCCATTATTTTTCCTTCATTTTCCTCCTAACATGCAACCTATGACCTTTCACCTACCTTGTCTCTTAATTTCCATTATTTTCATAAATAAATTGCCAAAAAATGTCATGTTTCCTTTCCAAATCCTTTTCCATTGCCTTTGCCAATTTCCTTAGCCATAATAACCGAAATGAACACCAACACTAGGATGTTTTTGCCCAACATTTAGCTTCGAATAAGTGTCACATAATCATGGTTATTATTTTTCCTTTATTAACTTTTATTACATAGAATTTTCACTAGGGTTGTTACACCAAGAATGGTTGTTGGTGAAGGAGTGATGTTGGAGGAGGTCAACCTTTATCAAAGTTTGGCTTTGGTATGGAGATTCCATGGGAGTTTCATCTTGCAATGACATGAAAATAATGGATTATCAACCACTAGAGCCTAATCCTAGGTTATGTCCCTTCCTTTCATATCTTTTCAAAAGGATACAATTCTTCCATGTTTAGGAAAGGGGAAGATCAAGAGACAATATTAGAAATTTTTTAATTTTAATGTAACCCCAATTTTCCCTTGAAGGATTGGGAACGTTGTTTTGAAACAAGCAAGGAAACAATTTATACTAAAAAATTATTGCGCCGAGAGGTGCATTCTACAACCTAGTATGAGAGTGATGTGTGATTATGTTTGTGCTCAACCTCAAGTTGACATGTGTCCTTTTTAAAATAAAAATAAAAGATTCTCTAAATAAAAATACAGAGTCAACTATAATAAAATATAGTAATGAATATACATGTTTTTCTAGTTTTAGTTATCTCATTGTTCTCGGTTGGTTAGTTAATAATAAAATCCAGTATGTATGAAATAAAATCCAGTATGTGTGAAAAAATTCACCGTCTCTCTTAGCCATAAATAAAATATTTATATTTCCATATGAAGTAACATAAATTTATAAAAAATTTAGACATAGATAAAGTAATAAAAACCTAAAAATAAAAATAGAGAGAGAGAGAGAGAGAGAGAGAGAGAGCTTCCTAAAACAAATAATAAAAGGAGATGTGCAATTCATAATTTCAAATTGTTAATAGAAAATTAATATGTTGCGTAGTAAAATATTATTAATAATAATAATAATAATAAAAATCAATGTAAGTCATAAGTAAAATATTTTAATGTGCAAGGTCAAATAATAATTTTTTTTCAAATAAATGGGTAGCATTTTTATAACAAAATCTGAAAATGGGCTAGGTCCCTTACATTCATGAGAGGAGAAGTCTCAAAGATTTGCAAAATTTTCAGTGAGACATGGTTGCTACCTTCCTTACTTCTATTGCATAATATTACATTACATATATTATAAATTTTCCAAAACACTCTGCAAATCTTAACTGTTTGACATAACATAAAATTTCAAAGACAAACTACTCGTGACCATCTTGCTCCTTGGTTTCCTAACTAGCTTCCATCAACTGATGCAGGTTCGTAGTTTCCTCAGCAACATGCTCTTGACCGATATTCGCATCATCCCCAGCTCCCGCCGCCATTGGTCTAGGTGCCTCATGTAGTTCGAACACCTCCTTCAACACTCCCACCATTGTCGTTTCAACCTTGACTTCTATATTCTCCATTGAGTACCTTAGGTTTATCATGCCTACATTCAACAATTTCATTTCCTTCTGCAGAAGTTCCAAATCCTTGTCAAACCCATTCATATGAGCCAGAAACATCGTTATATGTTCTTGGATCTCTTTAACAACCAAATTAGTTTAATTATCAATAAATTGTGTCATGTTCCCACTACGCCTGAAGTTATCAACATCGTGTCTATTGCATGAAGTTGCAAAATTCATTTTCTTCGCAATTCTTTCCTGCACCAAGATTATTATGCTCCTAAGTTGAATTCTCTAGCTCTTATTTATAACCAAGAGTTCTAGTTGCACAAAGACTCCCATCACTTCACATTTAAATGAAATCCCGACTTGCAAACCCATCATGGAACACTCCTCCAGTTGAAGCACCGTCACACAGCAAGCGAGGAGAAATGTCAAAGTACTGGAAGTAAACACACGTAAATCGCCATTTAATACGTGTCCTGGTAAATTCAACTTATCCCTTTCCATGGTTGTTATACATTGTCACACCCTCTTGTTCTTAATTACTCTGCTTCCCTTGACAGCTACCAGCATTCCAGTTACCATGCCTAAGGTGGTAAGTAAGGGATTATTCCTTTGATCTACTCTTAACCCGATGGACCAATTGTACCCCATTGCAATTATAATTAAACCGCTAATTAATGGACATGACATGTTGAAACCTCGAGGTCAGTATACAATAGCGCTTGGGGTAAAGTCACACCCAAATTTTCTTGATGGTCCACCATATTATTATTCCCTCTTTTAACATGATAGAATTTGAAATAATCAATATTTTTTAATAAAAAATAAATCCTTGTTATCAATGGAGAGGGTTCAACATCAAAATGTTTCTCTCTTTTAAATAGCCTCATGCAATTTTGTATCACCACCAATGAGTTGCCAACAATAAAAAAAAGTATGCCTTTGGAAATGCTTAACTTTAGACCATGCCAAAGAGAGAGAGCTTTGGCTTGGTTATTCGAGGCTTTCCCAAGTCCCTATGCGTACTTAGTTCATATTTTTCTTTGAGGTTAAATATCACCCCTCCCGCTCTAGCCTCCCTAGTGCAAGGTTAAATAATATTAAAATGTATTAAAAAATACATTAATGACGGAAAAGTATTTTACCATATACAATAAAGTTTATAAATAAAATATCTCATAGCCCATGTTAGGTAAAATATTTCAATGTAACTATGTATATATTATATATAATTAAAAAAATCTATATGTATATGATATAAAACAATTGAAAAGAAAAAATTCTTATGGTTAAAAAATTTCAAATAATCTCATTATTTTACATTTTAACCCTTTTTAGATATATGTTTTTGGTCAATTTTGTCTAAAATCCAACAAAAATTTGTTGGATTTGCAAGTTTACCCTGTGTATATTACACAATCCAAGTTCCCAAGGGGATTTTCAAGGCATTAAATTTATTTATACATTCAAAAATTCAATCTAAACAATGATATATATATATATCGAGAGAGAGAGAGAGAGCGAGAGAGAGAGAGAGAGAGAGAGTGAGAGAGAGAGAGAGAGAGAGATAAGTCTTCCATATTAACCACAAATTTATCAAGCGTTGAGCTCTCGGAGGGATCAAATCTCTCAAGATGCAAACATTTTTTCAAGTTTTGTACCATAAAAATGGTTTGCACCTTAAAAATTTTGATCCTTTTCAATGCATGCTAGATTCATGGTTAAGATGGATCTCAGGTAACGATTTTATGGTTAATATTTGAGATGTGGAAAGATAACCCTCTAAAGAGCATTGGAAACACCTTGGTTAAATTTGTGTGTTTGGATGAGCATTTCCATTCAAACATTGATAGAATAAAGGGAAAAAAATTTGTTGAGATGTATTTAACGAAGGGTCTTATGGGATATATAGATATAAGATATGGAAAATAGAACTACATGCAAACATCAATGATGACCAAATATAAGATTTTGATCCACTATTTGCAAATAATGCAACCAAATAAAATATGATTGTTAATTGAAGTTGGTAAATAGATATGAATATGGAAGATTTAATCAAAAATCCTTATACTCTTCTCTAATTTCAAATAGTTCATAAGGAAATGAGGTAACATTAGAGACTTGTGGAAGGTATTCAAAATATAAAGGCTCTTGTTATCCCCACATAGGATGGAGTGGTAGAGGAGGTCTTTAGATGGATAGGGTGGGTCTTTAGATGTATGGGGTGGGTGGTCTCTTTGTTAGACCAATACAATGGTAGAAAATACTTCAACCATTTGGTAAAAAAAAGGTGAAAAGATAGGTGAAAGTTGGGAAGTAGAGCATAGTAATCACAATGGCTTCATGGTATCTTACCATGTTAATTCATAAAGGGAGTTTTAAAATTATGAAAAATAGAGTCAATATATTGTAGGTATTTAGGGGTGTTGTTTATAGGTATTGGTGGGTATAAAAGGGGCCTTTAGTAAAAGTAGGGGATATCTAATAAAAATATGGGTTAGTTTTATAAGAAAGATGTAGTGGGAGGGGGAACCAAAAGAATGGTTTTTGGTCCCTTTTTTTCAATATCTAGTGAGACTAGAGGTATTTGTTGAAGTGGCACCCCACTGCGAGGCTTCTAATTTAATTTTTCCTTAATTAAATTTGGAAGAGAAATTGTAATTTCATCTCATAACAACTTGTATTAGTTTACTAAGTCATAATGACTCAGTTAGCTTAGGAAATTCCAGTTGAGGGTCAGAGAGCTTGCATGTAGAGTGATTCCATGATTTAAGAGGGTCAAATTGCAGTTATGCATGAGTTGTAATTAGTTAACTCAATTAATCGAGTTAAAATAAGTTTAACTAGTTCTAACTGAGTGATGAGCTAGTGAGAGGTCCAGTGAATTAAATATGATTTAATTCATAACGAGTGATCAATCAGTGAACTGATAATTCATTATAAATAGTTGTTGCATGTTATTTCTGATGAAGACCCAATTGAGATAGAGGTTAAAGGGAAGATAACTATCAGTTGTATAATTAGAAAATTGTACAGGTTGGTTATAGATTCAGTTGGAGACATTGGATGGATTGCGAAATCTAGGCAAGGGATTTTCCTATTTAATAGGGCATTAATTCCTCAAGGAATGCTGAGCAAGGCAGGCTGAGAAAAGGCTGATAATGGCTAAGTATTTGTCGAATTTTTCCTAGATCATTGTGAGATAGTTGGCAAAGTGAAGAAGTTCTCTTGTGAGATAAAGCATTGTATTGTTTCATGATTCTTGACTTTATACAATATACATATAGTGAGGTTTTAGGCATCATGCTTTCCCCAGATACATCTTGTGTTGTGCAAAATAGATTGTCTTGTTCTCTTACTTTTTTATGTGATTGTGCGATCATGTTTTATTCTGAAAATTGTAGAAGGGATTCAATATCTTGTTTTAGTATATCATAAGATCAGATTGAATCCCCGTGGTTAGAATTTATACTATTTTATTTAATCCCACGTGTGTAGGTGCTCTGAAAAAATTTAACTAAGTGGAGACCATGTGATAATAATTTGGGCTCTTAGAGTAGGGAATAACCCCAAAATAGTTGTTTCATGTCATTAGGTAGACTACCATTATAACACTCAAGCCGAAATGACTATAAATCAACTATAAATACAAAGTAGTGTAAGAAAATGGAAGACACCATATGTGATAGATCAATCCATAAAGCCATCTTATATAGCACAAGGATGTAAGAAACCACCTTGAAGTGAGGAAGATGAGTCCACTTACTGGTCCAAGATATTTTCTTATAGATGCATTAAAGAATTACATATAACAGAGCATTTAAAACCATGAATCATAAACACATAAAATGAAGAACAAAGAGATCATGACACGCATAAGACCAAGACACCAAAAATTGATTATGGAGTTCTTCCAATTTGGACTACATCTCCGGGCCCTTCTCAACAGTGGGGAGGCATTCATTCATTAAGTGGCGAGAAGAAGAAGAAGTTCAAGAAAAATTACATAAAGCACCCTTATACCTCCAATCTTGAAAAGGCCTGAAAAATGGAGACCTTTGTTGTAGAAACGGACAACACCATCAGATTCCCATCGTCGAGAGGTGTAAAATCCATATTAAATTTGTCCAAATTGGGCACTGGAAAATTTTGGCCCCTCTAAAAATGTGGCTCAGATCATGGTTCCACTACCTCCCTGAATGGCTCAGGGTTCCACTACCTCGAAATGTGTGCCTACCTATACCTGGTCTGCCTATACTATGTGAAATGTTAAGTTTTTGTATAAAAAAACTCGGCGGACTTACCAAACCTGGGGTGGTTGGTGTATTGGTTAATCTCCGAAAATGAGGGAGGAGGGGACAAGGGATCAAATCCTGCCCCTCCCTCTTTTTTTACACAGATATGTGAAATGGTCATAAGGCGGTAGGCGGGTCCGCTCCACGTGACCTAACCCGACCTGCTCATTGTTTTATACATATTGTGGTGGGCGGTTCCGCTTCCATGCGGCCCAACCCAACCATTTATCATTTCAACGAATGATTATATGGTAAGGATTTGGGGAGGGTACGGGGGTCATGACCCATCCCCTTTTTTTTTAATACTTTTTGTTATATAGTACTTGGGGAGGGGCAAGGGTCATGGCTCGTCCCTTTATTTATATATTTTTTTGTTTTAAAAAATAAACAACCCAATATTCATTTTAACTGATTTTGGGGGATATTAAACAAACTAACCATCCCACAATTTTTCCCAGAAATTAGCCGGATTCCGGCGCTAAGAAATTGAAAAATTGATGCCTCCTTAACTTGCCATATCACCAAGTCAACCCAAAACTTTGACCAGCTCCAACTTTCACATACGAACTCGGTTTGACGAACCGTTCGCACCATTATGATCAGAACAACGATATTTTCTACTTAACACTGAGTCACATTTCTACTACTTTTAATTTTGAGCAATTTTGAGCCACTTGTCCTCTGAGATCCTCATGGATCAATGCTCCCCACTGAGGAGCTTTTGGACCACCAAAAGCAATAACACATCAACACACTGCTTGTGTCCTTGCCAAACCACACTTTCAATCACCTACACATAAATCTGCCACATCCCTTACAATCATTTACAAACCATACATTACTCAATCAACCCCACACTTGCCAAGAGTTTATAACACACACTCTTTGGTCAAGGATTACATAATAGAAGCAATACCCAAACTACACACAGAGGCCAAACATGATCATTGATTTAGGAATCGATGGAAAACACATAATCACTTTTACATTTATTTGCAACGCATGATTTACAAATTGTGGCCAGAACAAGCTACTACATCTAAAAAAAACACCTTTTACTTAATAAAGCAGACCGCCATGAATTTGGTGGATTCGGTTTTTGAACATTTTCACCTGTCGGTTCCTCTATCGATGCTTTCTGAGTTTGGATCATCTGACACATGGCTTGTTGGTGTCCCACCTCGTTGCAATAACTACAACAATTATTCTTCCTCCAAACTTTCTGGATTGTCTTGGAACGCTTCTTCCCGATGTGCCTCTGATAAGTGCTCATGGATCCCTCATTGTCGCTAGGATGTGAGGAGGCGCTCTCATCGTTTGTCTTTGGTGGGTCACTGGCTGTCTTGAAGCATTCCCCAACTTCCTCCCTGACGTAGCCAAGTCCTACATGATGGGGTAATTCTTCTACTTTGATAGGTTTTATGATTCCTTGGTCATTAATGTTGAGGCCCTTTCCCTGATACCCCATCTTTTTCAACAGTTTGGATCCAATACATGTAGTATGTTTTTCAAAAGCAGCGAAATCGTCATCATGAAAAGTAGGTGAAATCGAAGAAACAATTTTTACCTCAACGGGGTTACATTGCAGCTTCTCCAAGGCCTTGTCTTTAACTCGCAAATGGTGTAGAAACCTTTGTTTCTCCTTTTATGCTTCCTGTAGGAGTCTCCTTAGCTCAGTATTCTTTGCTTGAATGCTTTGATTGATCTCCTCAAGTTCCAAGAGCCATGCCGCATTGGGCGACCTTTTCATCTTATGTGTTGAAATCTATGTTTCATTGTCCGAATTTGAACCCAAATCGATGGGTCCATCTATTTCCATTCCAATAGTTGCAATACTCCTTTCATCACCGGAATCTGATCCCAAGTCAATTGGTCTACCTCGTGCAACTTCCGCAGTCGTGACCTTCTCATCTTCCTCTGATTCATACTTTTGATCTTGTTACATGGTGGTAGCTCGCTTCTGCCACTCCTTCCTGTCATCCCTCTTAGGGCCCAGCTCAGGGTGTAGTTTCCAACAATTGTCTTTGTCATGTCCTTCTTTCTCGTAATGGGTGCAAGAGGTCTTTGCTCCTCTTCTCTTTGTTGTTGCAGCTCTTTTTGGGTGGTCATTTTGTTCATATGTCTCCTTGTTTTCAAGATGCACGGCCTTCACGTTGGCCTCATCAATAGTAGCAGGCTCAAACAATAATAATGAATGTCTTATGTAACCATGTAAAGAACTGATATATTTAGTTACAATCTCTCGTTAATCTAACAGAATGTCTAAGTTCAATGCTTGTTTTCTAAATTCTTCAGTGAATTTTTGCACATTTTGGCCTTTGCCTTGCTTTAGGTGTTGCCATTCCATTAATGCTTTTTTCTTATAGCCCAATGGGTAAAACTGAGTTTTCAGTGTAGAAATAAAATTTGACCATGAGGAGAGAAGGTTACCTAGATTGTTGTTGCCTTGCAATTTTCTCTCCCACCAAATGAGAGTGATGCCACTCAGTCAAAGGGATGCCAACTGGATCTTTGCCTCGTCTTTCTTGACTTGTTGAATCCGGCAGTAGACCTCAATCTGTCTAATCCAATTGTTGAGCTTTTTTGCATTACATTCTCTTGTATACATAGGCAAGTCGAACTTTATATCTAGTTTAAGGAGCAGCTTCTTATATGTATGCCTTTGACATCTGCGAGAATGATGAGAAGAAGAAGAGGAACTATCACTATAAAATGGAGAGGGAGGGTACTCTTCTCCACCATCTCCATGGTTTACTGATCCCTATAAAATCCCTATAAAAATTGTCTAATTTGGACACCAGACAATTCTGCCCCCCTCTGAAAATGTGGCTCAGATCATGGTTCCACTGCCTCCATGAATGGATCAGAGTTCTACCACCTTGAACTGTGTGCCCGCATGTACTTGGTCTGCCTGTACTATGCGAAATTTTGAGTTTTTATATAAAAAAACTCAGCGGACTTACCAAAGCTAGGGTGGTCGGCGTATTGGTTAATCTCCTAAAATGAGGGAGGACGGGGTGGGGGATCAAATCTTGCCCCTCCTTTTTTTTACATGGATATTTGAAATGGTCATAATGTGATGGGTTGGTCTGCTCCACGCACCCCAACCCGACCCGTTCATTGTTTTATATATATTGTGGTGGGTGGGTCTACTTCCATGCGGCCCGACGCAACCGTTTGTCGTTTCAACAAATGAGTATATGGTAAGGAGTTGGGGAGGGGGCGGGGGTCATGACCCGTCCCCTTTTTTTTTAATACTTTTTGTTATATGGTAGTTGAGGAGGGGCGAGGGTCATGGCCCGCCCCTTTATTTATATTTTTTTTGTTTTAAAAAATAAACAACCCAATATTCATTTTAACAAATTTTGGGGGATATTAAACAAACTAACCATCCCACAATTTTGCCCGAAAATTATCTTGGATTCCGACGCCGAAAAATTGCAAAATTGTTGTCTCCTTAGCCTGCCACATCACCAAGTCAACCCAAAAAATTGACCAGCTCTGACTTTCACATACAAACTCGGTTTGACGAACTATTCACACCAATACGATTAGAACGATGAGATCTTCAATTTAACACTGAGTTTACCACATTTATAGCACTTTGAATTTTGAGCAATTTTGAGCCACTTGTCCTCTGAGATCCTCCTGGATCACTTACATTAGTGATAGTGCATAATGAACTTCTTGAGCTCTACCTTATTCTACACAACAATCAATTGTTTTAGCTGAATAGACCAACCAATCAAATGCCCAATTGACCAATCAGTTGATCATGCACTTGATTCATGATCAAATTCCCATAAACTCCACAATCTCTAAAAAAATGTAGAGTTACGATGAAGCTACTTATCTTGCTATTCCATTATTCATCATCCACACAATCATGCACTTAGATTCATTATCAAATACCAATAAACTCGACAATCTCCAAAAGGTATAGAGTTAAAAAGCTACTTATGTTGCTATTCCATCATTCCCCATCTGCACAATGTCACTAGATATACTCAAGGGATGAAATTATTTTTGTATCTTAATTTACTACTTCTCGTAACTTTCAAATACTACTACTTCCTCTAACTTTCAAATACTACTATTTGTATCTCTCATGGGTGTGTTTGACAATTTTCAAGTTTTTTACCATTTTTCAATCAAAAGCTAAATTTTCATAATTTTTTACCATTTTCCTTTAATTAGTTTTTTACCATTTTCCACTAAACGTCTTTCTTTATATTAAATTTAAATTGAAGTTATTAGAGTATATTTTCATAAAAATTGTTCTTTATATTAAATTTAAATTATTAGAGTATTTTTTCATAAAAAAATTTAACAATTTTGATATACTTCTTACCCTTTTTTAAAGCTTCTTTCATTATACCAAATTACATGAGCTAACTATAGTATTCAGGCACTTTGATAGAATTATGGACAATATCATCAGAAACTTTGAAAATTGGAAGTGGGCACCATTCTAAAATTCCATCCTCAAAAGATCTTCACAGCTACTCCCTGGCTTCATTTGTTGGAACATATGAAAAATAAAAGGAACAAATGTATCTTCAACAATTCTACCTTCGCAATTGACTTCACCTAGCAGGCCATTCTCAGCAAGCTGAAAGAAACTATCTACCTCAATTCTTGGTATGCTCAGGACTGGGAATGCAGCCAATAGGAAAAATATATAATGGTTAATCTAGGACTTTCTCCCTCTTCTTTCGTTTCTATTTCCAATCCTGCTGCCTCTACTTATATTTTGATACTTCATCAAATTATATTTTGATGGTGCCTCAAAAGGAAATCCCGGACCAGAAAGTAAAGAGGGTGATTTCAGAAATTACAAGGGTCAAATCCTGTATATTTATGGAGGAGCAGTCACGCATAATACCAACAACATGGCGGAGCTATGGGCCCTGCAACAGGACTTGTAATGGCCATCTAAAACAGGGATCAGGAGATTATTATTGAGGGAGATTCAAAGCTTATCATATCTATTTTCCAGGAAAATACAATGTGGCAACAATCCGTTCAACTTCCCATAGGTTTTCCAGGAAAATACAATGTGGCACCAATCCCTTCAACGTTTCTCAAAGGTGGCATATGCCAGCCAAAATTGTAAAAGTTGCATCCCTTTTGTCTCACATCCATGCTCCTTGGATAACTCAGGTTTGGTGCGAGGGCAATAAAATCATGGACAAGCATACAAACTTTGGTCTCAGGGATACATATCTAGACTTATCTTGGGATAACAAACATCCCTCCTCTGCTCCGATCAATCTGCCAACTCCACGCCCAACAAAACCTCTCCCCCACTGCAAATGCAAATGTGCAGGTTCTCTAGGTAACTCCACTCAGTAAAATCTATGCAACCAAATTATAATTATGTTGCATAGTTTTTGTTAGATGATAATTTTGTTTGTATCTCCTGCTTTTCATTTTGTCATCTTGACAATCTGTAAAATCTATGCATCCATATTATTATAATTATTGTAATTTTGCTCCACACAAAATATTAAATACTATGTTTATTATAAATTAGTGGTAACTATTCTGGTTTGAAAAGTTATACATATAAAATATGAACAAACATTCAATAAAAATCATACAATTTAATATTAAAATTGATAAAAAAAAATTATAATCCTCAAATTATAATTTTGTTTTACACTTTCTGCCCTGTGATAATTATTTTTGTATTTCTGCTTTTTCATCTATCCAATTTGTAACCTTCTAGTATAATATTAATAGATATTTGTTCTACACTTTCTGCCAAAATTTTTTTACTTATTCCCCTGGCTAATAATGGAATAAAGCATATTTAATATTGCTGAAGCATTTAATAAATTTTAAGAAAAAATTTTAAGCTTCTTTACTTATTTTCTCTGCCCAGCCTCTCCTAAAATTTTAAGCTTCTTTCCTTGTATTTTCTGCCCAGCCTCCTAAAGCAATTCCATGAGTTAATTACCATCTTCCATGAGTTAATTACCAGCCTGGAATGGTAAAAACTCCAGAATAGGTTACAAGCTTATAATAAAAAAATTCAGACATACGTTACAAACTTCAAGAATTTGTGATGATGTTAATTATTAAAAAAAATATATATGTCAAATTCCACCAAAAGTAAAAGTGCTAGATTTCCAAAAAAATTTAGTCAAATTCTTTCAGATTTCCAAAAGAAAAAAATTGTGACGAGGAGGACGGCAACAACAGCAGCAGCCAAATTCCAGATTAAAAAAAAAAATAGTCAAATTCCAGATTAAAAAAAAAAACAATCGAGTCGATTAAAAATAGTCAAATTCCAGATTAAAAAACAAAAACAAAACAGTTACCAATCGAGTCCATGACCAGATTTATGTTTTAGAAAAAAAACAAAACAGTTACCAATCGAGTACATGACAAGATTTATGTTACAAAACAGTTACCAATCGAGAACATTACCAGCCCGTATTCTAAAAACAATCCAATCCATCAGCAGATTTATGTTTAAATAGTGAAACATTACCAGTACAGACTTATGTTTAAATTGTGAGCCTTCACCCTCTTAAAAAAGGGCAGACTTCCAAAAATTGACGTATGCCGCTAATAACGGCCAACACACGGTATTCTTTAGTAAAAGGCGAATGAATAGTTCGCTCAGTGTTGACCACACGGCTCAGTACCTAGCAGAGGAAATCTCCACCTATTTATAGTTGTTCCCTCGATTGTATGGGCAGCACGATCCATGTGGGACTAAAACAGCACACTTTGCATTTACCAGGCACAGGGAAGAAAAGATGTTTTAACGCCGGCGCGTTTGTTTATCCGTGCTTGCAACTTGAATCAATTTAAAAATTTAGCAAAACGGTGCTGTTGTATTTCTTTTATTTTATGGCCCTCCACATAATTTGTGAGTAGATTCTTGCCGAGATTTCTGGATTGTTTTGTGAGTATTTTTAAACTGCGGCTCTGATTTATTTTGTGGATATTTTTAGACTACTGCTCCACAAAATACAGTACACTTACTATGGATAAGAAGTGTCAATCGATGAGCTCCACAACGTTTACTAGACTAACAAGCCTTGTTGAAATGATAAAGAATACTGTCAAATAATATTAATGAAGGATTTTACTCTAAAATTCTATTAATAATTTAATACGATAAGATTTTTTTTTAAATCAAATTATCTCTATATTATATTAAAAAAAAAACTATATATTTTTAAAATAAATATGAAAAATTATATTATAAAAATAATTTTATGATTTGTTTTAATAATAAGCCTTCAAAATAAATTTATCTTATTATTTTTCAGACTATAGAATAATTAATATCATTAAATAATTAATGTAATTGGGTAATATACACCCACACCCACAGTTAAATTTTAAAAAATTATTTAAATTTAACATTAGACATATAACCCAACAAAAATTGTATATCTCATAGTTTTTCTTTTTGCGAAGGGCCAAGTACGCATAAAAAAGAGTATTGAATATATTGAAGAGAATGGAACCAACACACTTATTCCAAATAAGTAAAAATAAAAAGATAAATTAGTAAAAAAGAAAGCAATACGCATTCAATTTTCACAAAATTATACAACAATTACTAATTTCTCTACAACAATTACTAATTTCCCTTATTAATTTCCTTACAAGAATTACTAATTTCCCTTATTAAAGTATTACAAGAATTACTAATTTCCCTTATTAAAGTATTAAAATTTTATGAACTTAATATTTCTCCTAAATATTTAAGTATTTAACCATTTAAAAAATTAATAACAATTTTTCATAAACCAATCTTCTTTGGTTCCAAAGAATTACCAATTAACCATTTTTAGGAAATTAAGTTTTTTCCTATAATGAAGTACCTAAAAATAACCAATTAACATTTTCCAGTAAACCTAAAAATAACCAATTAACATTTTCCAGTAAATTAAGTTATTTCCTAATATTTTATGCCCCGCCTGCTCAATCACTTCCGTTAGTTGATGACCAATCCAGCTTAATGTTTGAATCAATATTTTATGCCCCGCCTGCTCAATCACTTCCGTTAGTTGATGACCAATCCAGCTTAATGTTTGAATCATGAGCCTCTCGCTTCGAGATGAAGGAGAAGCTTCCAAAAATTGGCGTATGCCGCCGTTAGGGGCCAACACAGGGTATTCTTTAGTAAAAGGCGAAAGAATAGTTCGCTTTGTGCTGACCACACGGCTCCGTACGTTCTACATTAATTTTCCGCTTATTTATAGTTGTTCCATCGATTGTATCGACAACACGATCAATGTGGGACAAAAACACCACACTTGCATTTCCTAGTCTCAGCCATAGGCAAAAAAATGTTTTAACGCCAGCGCGTTTGCGTATCCGTGGTTAATAGGAAAAGGACGCTGCCGCATCATATGAATGAAGGATTTTACTCTTAAAAATCAATTAATAACTTTATGCGTTAAGTTGAAATTATTTTATATTATATTAATAAAATATATTATAATTTATTTTAAATAAATATGAAAAAATATTTTAAAAAATAATTATTTTATAAAAATAATTTTGAAAATCCATGAACAATAAACAATCAACATTGAAACATGACTTATAATAATAATCATAAAATAAACTAATAAATTATAAATTATATATTATAGTTTAAAAACAATATTTATCAATTAAAATAATAATATTTTAATTATTTCTAATTACCAATAATTATCAATATTTTTATCTTCTAAGTAGTTTATCATGAAAAAAACACTATATTCATAAGTCATTATTTAAAACATATGTATTTAACTTGAGATTAACTTGAAATTATTAAACAATTATTTGGTCAACACTTAAAGAATGGAAGTAAGGATCTTTTACTAGTGTTATAGTGAACAGAGGCTTGGTAATTCTTTAAGGGATTTATAATATGGAAGAAAAGAATATTCAAAGACCAATCAATAAATTTGGACACTATTTGGAGCTTCATAATAGGAAAGCTAATGGAAACAATCCTCACACCCCCTTGTAAGCATAAGATTGCAAATGTGATTCCAAGCAATTAAGCATTCTCACACTTTTGGGCCTCAATCAATCCCTTACAAACTCTCACTCAAATCTTGATAAATGGCAACCACCTCCCATTGGCTTCTTAAAATTAAACTTTGACGTGGCCTACACAGAAATTTTGGCCCTACAAGTTTTGGAGGGGTGTTTAGAGATGATCATGGGAAAAATACTCACATTCACGCTGGAAATATAGGAAATGACAATAATAATGTTTCAAAACACTAAACCATGAAGCATGGACTAATAATAACCAAGTGTCTTAATTAAAAAAAAAATGATAATTGAAGGGGATTCTAGAATTATAGTTTTAATGATAAAAAAATGCAAAACTGATCCAGCCCCACCAAGGTCTTAGATAGTTGAAGACTAATGGTTGGCTTAACGAGAATCACAATCCTCTTACAAGCAATAGAAACCCCTGTTCTATCACATATTCAAAGAAATTGAAATAAATGTTAAGATTCAACAAGAAGATCGGCTCCACAAAATATAGTACACCTACTCTAGGTAAAGCACTTCTTTGAAATTGTTCCGAAAATCGATGAGCTCCACAACGTTTACTAGCCTAACAGGCCTTGTTGAAATGATAAAGAATAATGTAGATGATATTAATGAAGGATTTTAGTTAAAATTCAATTAATAATTTAATACTATAAAATCTTATTTGAAAATCAAATTATCTTTATATTATATTAATAAAAAATTATAATTTTTTAAAATAAATATGAAAAATTATATTATAAAAATAATTTTATGATTTTATTTAATAATAAGCATTAAAATTAAGCCCCTAATGGATAGCAAAATTGGCTACTATGCAAAAATCCCTAGTGGACAACTGAACTGGCCACTGGGTGTGACTATACTGGCTTACGCCTTCAGTGGACAACTGAATTGGCCACTGGCTTACGCCCTCAATGGACAGCTGAACTGGCCATTGGGTGTGACTATACTGGTTTACGCCTCCCAGTGGACAGCTGAACTGGCCACTGGGCATGACTACTGACTTACGCCCCTAGTGGACAGCTAAACTAGCCACTAGGTGTGACTATACTGGCAAAGAATTTGTATATCTCATAGTTTGCAATTTGTATATTTCATAATTTGCAAAAAACTACTCCCACATAAAATAGAATATATTGAAGAGAATGGAACCAAGACTTATTCCAAATAAGTAAAAATAAAAAGAAAACAAGTATAAATAAAAAAATAAATAAGGAAAGCAATATGCATTCACTTTTCACAAAATTATACAACAATTACTAATTTCCCTCCATATTAAAGTACTCAAAGTTTATGAACATTAATAATTCCTCTAAATATTTAAATATTTAACCATTTAAAAAAAAAAAAACATTTTTTTCATAAACTAAGTTTATTTGGTTCCACTAAATTACCAATTAACAATATTTAGGAAAATAAGTTATTTCCTCTAGCCTCGAAATGAAGGAGAAGCTTCCAGCCGCTGATAGTGGCCAACACACTATATTCTTTAGTAAAAGAAGTTGTCTTTCTTTAGTAAAAGAAGTTGTCTATGGCCAAGGCCAACACACGATATTCTTTAGTAAAAGAAGTTGTCTTTCTTTAGTAAAAGAAGTTGTCTATCGAGCCCGTGAAATGGGATAGTGGCCAACACACGGTATTTCTGAGCAAACATTGTCGGATTCTGGGTGAAAACGCAGCCTTTTTAGACTACGCATTAGTAAAAGGCTAAAGAATAGTTCGCTCTATGCAGACCACACGGCTCTATACGTTTCACATTAATTCCCTGCGTATTTATAGTTGTTCCCTCGATTGTATCGACAACGCAATCAATGTGGGACAAAAACACCACACTTTGCATGGCAACACATAACCAGCCTGCCATAGGGCATTTAATGCCCCTATGGTGGCTATGCTTCACATATATGGCCTTAGCCGATTTACATATGCCCATAGGAGACGTGACAACTCTCCGTGAGGAATTTCCGACAGGCTCTTCAACCGTAGGAATGAGAGGGTACTATACATTGTACGCATTAATGGCAGGATCATTTGAATTCTTAGTTTGAATTTAAAACCCCGCTGTAAATTTGAAATTTGAATTTTTAAAATCGCTCACCCCTTGAAATTTGAATTTTTAAAACCTTTCAGCCCCGGGTAGTGTTGGTTTATTAGATTCCTGCATGCAAGGTAGCATTCGTCGATTAGATTCATGCAAGCGGGAGAAAGTGCAACACATAACAGTAGAGAGGGAGCCTTGGCATCGCTTGTGTTGGAGCCCTGGTCATGGTAGCCTAGCAGTTTAATGGAAAACCCCGCTTCTTACCCTTGTTGTGCCAAATTATTAGTGTAAGTATGTGCGAGCTGCAATCTTTGAAATTTTCCTCCGTGAGTCGAGTGGAATAAAATGATAGATTGAAGATGGCATACATCATTATGAAGAAAGGGCTCTTTATTCTTGCAGGATTGTTAGTAGCAGCCATTTGTTGTCATGTAACCACCAGCAGAAATTTAAACAAAGTGGTTCATGATCGTCTAAATAAACCTGATAGTTTCATTGGAAGCTAAGGCGCGTTAGGCGGAGGAGGAGGACTTGGTTCCAGCGGGGGAGGAGGCTTGGGAGGAGGACTGGGTGGCAGTGCTGGTGCTAGCGCTGAAGGTGGTTTTAGTGGTGGCACCGGTGGTGGAGGTGGTTTGGGTCGAGGTGTTGGCGTTGGTGCTAGAGAAGGTGTCGGTGGTGGGGAGGGAGGTGCAAGAGTATTAGCAAAGGTGTTAGTGGAGGCTCTGGGAGTAGAGCTGGAGGAGGATTTGGCGGAGGTGGTGGAGAAGGTGGAGGATTTGGCGGTGTTGCAGGAGGAGGTGGTGGAGCAGGTGGAGGGTTTGGCAGCGGTGGAGCTGGCTGGGATTCGAACACTGTTACCGATGAAATAGGTAACCTGACTCAAAACGAGAACTCTAGCCCAAAAAGACTCAAAAAACATGAAAAAACACCTCAAAACAAAAAAAGTGTATTCCAGAACGCACTTGGTTTTTTTTGGAGGTCAAATTTCAACATTTTATAAAATTATGCTAAAAACAAAATTGTTTCTTGAAAAAAAGATTGAAAAAACACCCTCAAAACAAAACCAGTTGATGCTGGAATAACAAAAAAAAAATTGTGTCATATTTTTGACATTTTAAAAAAAGAAATAACTTTTTTTAATTTTTAAAATTCAAACATTAAAAAAAAACTTAAAATTTAAGAAAAAAAATAAATTTAAAAAATAAAAACATTTTAAAGCTTAAAATTTAAAAATATATAGGAATAAAAAAAAAAAAAAAAAAACAAAATAAAATTTTTAATTCAAACATTAAAAAAAACCTAAAATTTAAGAAAAAAAAATAAAAAATAAAAAATAAAAAAAATTTAAAGATTAAAATTTCAAAATATATAGAAATAAAAAAATAAAAATAAAAATATTAAATTAAAAAAAAACAAGTTAAAAAAGAAAGAAATTATAAAAAATAAAATATAGAAATTAAATTTAAAAAAAGAAAAAGAAAATGTTTATTAGATTTAAAAAAAAAAAAATTTAAAGAAATATATTAAATTTTAATAAATTTAATACTTTAAAATAAAAATTAAAAAAAAGAACATTATTGAAATTAAAAGTAAAATAATGAGAAATTAATTAAAAATAAAAAAATAAAAATAAAATATAAAATACAATAAAAATATTAAATTAAAAAAAATATATATTAAAAAAACAAATAGATTTTAAAAAATAAATTAAATTTAAATTATAAAAAATAAAATGTATATATATGAACTTAAATTAAAATATATATATATATATATATATATATATATATATATATAAGATTTTATTAAATTTAAAAAAAATGTTAATATTAAAATAAAAAATTAAATTAAAAAAAAAAAATATTACATTTTAATAAATAAATGAATAAACAAATAAATTTTGAAATATAAAATAAATTTTAAATATAAAAAAGAAAGAAAAAAAAAACATTCTTAAAATAAAAAGTTAAAAAACTTTAAAAATCAATTAAAATTGAAAAATTGAAAAAAATAAATTAAAAAAAAATATATTAAATAAAAAACAAATTAATTTGAAAATATTAAATTTAATTAAAAAAAAACTGATTTTAAATACACAATTTTAATTGAAATAAAAAAAATATAAAAATTTAATGTAATTAAAAATATAATAATAAAAGAATAAAAAATTAAAAAAAATATTAAATTCAAATAAATTAAAAAAAATACAAAATTTACTAAATTTTAAAAAATTAAATGAAAACATTAAACATAAAATTTAATAATTAAAAAAAATAAAAAAATTAAAAAAAAATCAATTAAATAAAAAAAAAATACAAATTTTAATAAAAAATATAAACAAAATTTAGAAAAAAAAAAAATTAAAATTAAAACAAATTAAATTTCAATATAAAAATTAAATATTAAATTAAAAAAAAAATTTAAATTTTTTGAATTTAAAAAAAAAAATCAAATTAAAAAAAATATTAAAAATTAAAAAAATAAAAAAAAATGAATTTTTTGATCGTGGTGGCGCCGCCAGTCGGCCTCCCGCCCAGGTGGTGATGGAGGCCGGCTGCTGGGTGGGAGGGCGATTCCGGGAATCGCCTTGAGGCCGATTCCGGGAATCGCCCTCCCGCTGTGGGAGGCCGATTCCGGCAATCGCCCTCTCGTTGCGGGAGGTCGATTCCGTAGGAAGGTGATTCCTGGAATCGACCTCCCGTGGCGAGAGGCCGATTCCTGGAATCGGCCTCCTGCTGTGGGAGGGCGATTCCCGGAATCGGCCTCCCGCCGCGGGAGGGCGATTCCCGGAATCGGCCTCCCGCCGCGGGAGGGCGATCCCGACCGCCTCCCGTCGGCGGAGGCCGAGCCTTCGGAATCGCCACCGTCGAGTGGCCGCCTCCGCCGTCACCTAGGCGGGAGGCCGATTGGCGGCGCCACCACAATCAAAAAATTCTTTTTTTATTTTTTAATATATATATATATATATATATATATATATATATATATATATTAATTTGATTTTTTTATTTTGTTATTTTTTAATTCAAAAAATTATTTTTTTTTTTTTTAAATTTAATTTGTTTTAAATTTTTTTGTTTTTTTTTTTTTTAAATTTGTTTTTAAATTTAATATTTTAGATTAATGATTTTTTTAAAATTAAATTTATTTATTAAATTTTATTTTAATTTTTTTTTTTTTTAAATCTTTTAGTTTATTTAGTTTTTCATTTTTAAAATTTATAAATTGTTTCATTTAAAAAAACACAGTAAATTTATGGATATTTGTTTTTTAATTATTTGCACGTGGTTTTTTTTGTTTTTTTTGTTTTTTAATGATAATTTTTTTTTAATTTTAATTCTTTTATTTTAATTTTCTTTTTCAATTTTAAATTTTTCTTTTTTTTTTAATTTGTTTTTTTTGTTAATTTTAAAATTTGTATTTTTTTTTCTTATTATTATTATTTTTTTAATTTAATTTTTTCTTTTTTTGTATTTTATATTTTTTATCTAAATTTTAATTTTGTAATTTAAATTATTTTAAATTTTCTATTTTAATTATTATTATTATTATTATTTTAATTATATGGTTTTTTTTAATAACTTAGAAAAAAATGTTTTTGATGTTTTTTTTTTAAAATCTTTTTGAGTAATTTTTGTTTTTTTTTTTCTTTAAATTATGTGTTTTTTTTTTCCAATTTTGTCATTTCTTTTGATATAATTTTCGAATAATTTTTATTTATTTATTTATTTTTGTTTAAATTTTTTATTTTTACGAGTTAATTTTGTTTTTTTTTACATTTTTATTGGTTTTTTTTAATTGTTTTTTTATATATATTTTTTATCTAAGTTTTGTGTTTTATTACCAACATGAAAATCACCACTCTAGAAAAAAAGGTTGATGCTACATCAATACGTTTCAAAATTAGCATGAAAATCATTGTTCTAAAAAAAAAAGTTGATGCTGCATCAATACGTTTCAAAATTAGCATGAAAATCACTAACATTTTAAAACAAATATTCATACTTTATAAATAAAAATATTAGAGTGTCAAAAATGTGCTCAAAAAAAAGAAGAAGGTGATTCTGCATCACCACTTTTCAAAATCGGGTGCTTTTTATGCTACCAAAAAAAAGTAGGTAACAGTGCGGTTACCTATTTCATCGGTAACAGTGTTTTCAGCGGAGGAATATAATTTTCCAAATTTTATATTATAAAATAAAATAAATAAATTATTAGTATTTTTAATTTAATCTCCATATTACACAACTATGCAAAATAGTTTTGAAATTCTATAATATAATATTACTTTTATCATCTTGGAAAAATAGTTATGATATTAATTTTATCATTTTTGCAAAATGGTTTTCTCCTACAATAAGGCAGGATCACACGATAAAAATATTAGCCTTATTTAATCAAGGAATCAAATATAAAATGAAGATTTCATTTTATTTGTTTAGTATGCTTCTATCAAATACTTGTGAAATTGTGGATGAATTAATAAGGAAGTGGTGATGAATTATTTGACTTAAATATATTCTTTAAAAATTTTAAATATATGGTTCATTATAATAAAGAAGAAATTTATGTGCGATTAGTTTTAATTAAAAGTACTATTATATTTATTTTGATTTTAATATTACAATCTAATATGAAGTAGATGTGGTAAATATATTTCACTTTCATTCCTAAACATGAATAAAATATTTTAACATCCATAAAAAATATTAGAATTTTATACCAACTCTAAAAAAAAAATAAAGTAATAATAAGAAACAAAAATGCATGTAAATAAATATACATGTTAAGTTAATTTTAATTAAAAGCATTATAAAATGAATAAATAAAATATCTCAAATTCCATATATAAAATATTATAATTTTATACAATTTTTAAAGAGATAAAATAACCAAAGTTAAAAAAAATTTTATATTTTCACTTTTAACCGTTTTAAAATGTTTCACTACAAAATTTAAATAAACTATTTAAATATATAAATATAAATGAAAAAATAAAAATAAAAATAAATAAATGAATTTTTTTATATAACTATAATACAATATTTTATTTTGTAACAACATAAAGTAATTAAAAATAAAAAATGTAATTACTTTATATTAAAAATAATAAAATGAATATACGTAGTTAATTTATTTCTTTTTAATTTTTTTTATTAATGATACAAAAATTTAATATATAAGATTGAGTTATTGACCAATATTTAAATATATAATAATAGAAAAATAAAATTTTGATGTATATTATGCGATTATAAATAAAATTCTCATATTTGTATTCAATTAGTTTTATTATTCTATATTTTGGTATTGATTATATTTTTTTAATATATATATATATGAAGTAATTAAGTTTGTGTATCATAAATTATTAAAGTTTATGTGAATAATATTTTTTGATATTAATAAATAGATGTTAATAAATAGTATAAGAGTGCACATCACCACAAATGTCACTTAATAAAATTATTATATATATTTTTATGTGACATATGAGACTATTTAACTTCTATTATATACTAAGAGGTATTGAGAAGATACGTCCTCATAATACATGTGGGACAATGTAACTTCTCCTCTTTATATAACAAATTTTCACCCCCTAGGGTGTTAAATAGCCCTCTCACGCTTTCCTCAAGAGGATAAATACATTTTATATATTTAATAATTGAGTAGTTTTACCAATGGCTTCGTCAAATTTTATCAATATCTCAATTATTTTATCAAATTTATTTGGAATCAATGAAAATACCAAAAAAAACTAAAATTTAGGTATCTTTTTTTAACTAGTAAATGTAAAGTAAGTTTAATTACCATAACAATTTATCTATTCTCTATTTTAGGTATTTTTGAATATATAGATTATCTACATTTGCAAAATAAAAGAGGTATGATGTAGAGATAATTGTGTGCCAAAGGGGTTTGATTATATGAAACCTCCATCGACTAGTTAAAAAAAAAATCGTTTTGATAAATGCAAGGTAATCTACCTACCATAAAAATTTATCCATCTTTTAATTTGCAATCTTTTAAAATTATTCATATATACCTAAACTTTAGCTACTGCTTTTGTATTTTCATTGATTTCATGTAAATTTGGTAAAATAATTGAGATATTGATAAAATTTGATGAAGCCATTGGTGAGACTACTCAGTTATAAAATGTATTTATCCTCGGGAGGCAAGTGTGGGAGGGTTATTTACCACCCTAGGGGGTCAAAATCATATACATGTGAATAGACTATTATAGTTGTGCCAAACAATAAAGCAAAAGACTACAATATCTTACAAGGACTAAAGCTTGCTACCTTAACTTGACACTTAAACCAAACAATATTGAATCATTAGGAAAAATGACATAAAGAATGACCATATTTCTAGACATAAAAAGGATAGGGTTGATAAGACATGATTTTTCTTGTCACATTATCCATATTATCATTGACTCATAATTATTGCTCCATTCTTGTTAACTATCATTATGGTGGAGGGATAATTGCCACGACAATCAATGGTACAAGCTTTACCATATTTTGGTATTTATTTTGGAAATTAGCATATGAACTTGGTAAATTTTGGTATTTAGATATATTCCATCTTTTATCAATGACAAATGAAATAGTTCCTTCAACCATGTCTAGTGCATTTATATGGACAAGGTATTTGTCTCTGAATTGGAGCTCGAAACTTTGGTAACAACTTCTAATTATAGAGTGGATGAAAATACCAATAAGGGCATGATTGACACTAGAAATTTGGTATTGTTCCATTCATATATGTTTTTACATTTTCATTTCAATTATTTTGAACATGTGAGTCATTTTCTTGAGCTTATGGCTTATCGAGATATTCACAAAATGTGTCTCTCTCTATAGAATCGGCATGAGGAAACTATCAACACATTTCCCCCCTCATTTTGTTCCCTTATATATAGATTAAGAAAGAAAGGCAATAGTTTCAATCTCAAGGTAAAAGTAATTATGGGCATACTACTATATAACAAAATAGGAAAGTAAATGGCCTGGAGTAAATGATATGTGATTTAATTCACCATTAAGGTAGGGATATAGTGGTGTGGTACGAGGATCTACAATCAATTCCACCCGCAACAGACCTACAAGAGACTCAATTGAAACATTATACTAAAGAAGACACCAATGGAGGCAACACTACACTAGACACTCTTCTTGACCTCTACACCATGCTTATATATGTTATGTTTTTTTTCCTTATGTATGAACTCTAGAATAATTATCCTTTGTTTTGGACTCCTATTATGCCACATTTTTTACACTATTTGTAGTTTTTTCTAAGTTATATAGATGGTTATATTAAAAAAAAATAATCACTACAAGAAAAAAGGACACTGGTGAGGGTCATGCTTATGATGGACCTTTAAGGTCCGTCACCAATGTCACATATGGTGACGGTCCTTAAAAAAACGTCATTGTAACTATATATAGTGATGGTCCTTTAAGGTTTGTCACCAAAGCCATTTTCAAGACACTTTTGGTGAGGGTCATTAAAGGCCCATCACTAATTCTCTCTTTGGTGACACTTCTAGTGACGAAATTTTAATGACCCTCACCAATGCTCTTTTTGTTACTTTTGGTGACGAGTAAAAATTTTCGTCATCATTGATCATTCCAATGAATTTTTGATAACGTTATGTACCTATTAATATATTTTTTGTCAAAAGATAACGATTTAAGACCATTATTGTGGATTATTTTTTATATTATGTCTAAGGCCATAGTCGTTAGATTCAGTCAAATTTTTAAGAAGTAATTAATGTGTATCATTTCCCTCAAGCAATGACTAGTCGAATAGAGTTTTCCTATGAGTCAACACATGATTCATATCTATTAAGTTTATTATCTAGCAAATTCCCTTTAGATAAAGTTCCACTAGTGTGTGTAGGAAATATATTATTTAATACATAATCAAGCTATGACAATTCTATTAATGAGAAAGACCTAACACCCCTCAACAATCTGGGCACACCTTAAATTAATGCTTTGGCACACACTAACATTTCTTAGCACCTCGCATGCCTTGGAACATATTTGTACCTATAACATCTTGTGGTGACACTGACGCCCAAGCACATGGTGCCATGCTCTAGCACAACATGGAACTCTCCTAGCATGTGTTGGCATGCATGTAGTCCCTAGAATGCCCTGGAACACCTTGGTTGAATGCATTGACATGCATTAGCACTTGGCAAACAATGAAAATTGCCATGTATTGGGACCTATTATTAGTGTGCCTAGCATGCCCCTTTTGAAAAAGGTTAAGAGTCCAACCGTGCAGTCAGAATCTTCATCCGACCAACATATATTTCTGACATCTTCAGGAAGTAATATTTGGTGTAATCTTCAAGATTTTTGAAGGTCCAAAATTTGACAATGTAAGAATTGGACTAGTCTATAGCCAATTTTACACCATTCACCACCATTAATTTAGTGGTGCAGTCTATTTCAGTAGATGAGATTTGCATTTTTCAGCCATCACCGAAAGTGGAGGTGCATGATGCATTTATGTCTTCATTTTATTTTGTTTTGCTAAGATGATGTGTGTATTATTGAGATCCCTAATTACCATTATGTTGAGGGATAATTTTTTACACATCATGTGAGATTTTGTTAGATTTTCATGTTGAATAAGAACCCATTTGAGTGAGAGTTCCTGTAGGGAGAATGTTTCGTGGAGAGACAAGCCACTCTTGTTGAGGGAATTTGGCCATATGGGTGACAGTTACTGAGAACGTCTCGTGGAGAGATAGGAAACTCTAGTTGAGGGTATTCATCCTTGTAATGACAAAGAACATACCATGTGCATCATTAGCATTTGCTGCATTAAATGAAGCGGCCTCCACTCTCTTGACACCAATCCCGGAGACATAACTCACACTGGGTGAACTCCATTATCAATGGGTCTGTGTTCGTGATTTTATGGGTGTTGTAATGTTTCATCTACCTTATAATATGCAATGTGGCTTTTCATGCTCTTTTAAATGCAATTCTGATAACATCACCTAAGTAAAAAAAAATTGGTTAATTTCAGTAATTCAAGAAATCCGAATCAATTATTAATAGGCCTACACATTATTTCATATAAATTCCTTAAAGGAAAGTAAGAATTTTCAGTCTACCTGTCAATTGTCGTACCAAATCCTTGCAAGATATGTTATCTTGTGGTGTATTTAGGATTGTTTATCAAACTTAACTTTATTTCAATAGATGATGTTTTAGTTTTAAAGAGACTAAGATATTTATGAGGATGTGAGAATGTAATGAGAAATAAATTTAATGGACATATGTGCTAGTGGCATCAATGGTAATGATGGCACTGGTATTGAGGAAAAATAATGTAAATAAGAAAAGTATCATCTTTTACAACAATGGCCTGCATCAAATTTCCTTGAAAATAAATAATACCAAAGAAAAAAATATAAATAATGGAAATTTTAAAAGCAATGGCCACCTAGGAAATGACATGAACACATACATTCTAATTCTCCATAAAAATTCTAGTTAAAAGCCACACTTTGAATTTTAAGTCAAATAGATAGTAAAGGAACTCATGTACATATATAATTATACGTCACTCTTTCATGTGGGTCTTGAAAATGGTTCAATATCATTGATTAAATTGGTCCATGATCACATGATTCACAAGGTATTTAAACCACACTTCTCCATGGGAAACAAGCATGTTATTGTGCATGCAATTTAAGGGAATTGGAAAAGGCTTAAAATATATGGATGTAATTCTTAAACAAAATGTAGTCTCATGGACTATCATGATTAAAAGTTATACAAAGTTTGAGTAACTTGATACTACTTTGGCATTGCAAATAATGGGTGTCTAGAAACATTGGTTCGCATTGTCCGATTTTGTTCTAGCTTCTCTAATTAGTTTAGTAGCTTTGGAAGTTGGAAAGGAAATCCATCAATACATAATGAGATGTGTAGTTGGGGATAACGTGTTTATGGGAAATTCACTTGTTGATATGTATGTTACAAGCGAGAGAACAAGATATGCAGGAAATTTTCTCGACAAAATGTAGACTTTAAATCTCATCGCAAGGAATACGATGATTATAAAATATGTTGAAAATGGTATTATAAACAAAGATTATGCATCATTTAAAAAAAAATTGTAAATAAATTAGATTACATGGACTACCATGATCACAACATGCTCATAGTTTGGCAGGTTACAATATATGCACACAAATATTTTGACAAAATTTCCAAACAAAGTGTGGTTTCCTAGACCACAATGGTTGCAATATTTGTGTAAATTTGTCACTGTGATGAGATTCATGTAATAATTTTTAAGGAAATTTCTTTAATATATTAAACATCAATGAGTACAATGATCGTAATATTTTTTGAAAACGATGTTTTTGAGGAAATAATGGATCTCTTTTAAGAAATGAAATGGATAGTTGTAAAGCTTGATTTGGATATTTTTTCCTATGTTTATCAAGCATATGCCAACTTTGTAGCTTCGAAATTGAGGAAGGAGATCAATGAAGGCATAAATAAAAGTAGGTTTAACAATGATATCTATGTTGGAATTGTGTTGCTAGATGGGCATGCCAAATATGTTGGTATAACTAATACACACAATTTGATATAATGTTCAAGAAATATGTTGTATTTTAGAATCCCATGGTTGCGAGGTATTCTCAAAATGAAGGATCAATGAACCCTTGAGTCTGAACATCACATCTATAAAACTAGGGATGTTATATCAAGCATTGTTGATGTTGCTCACAATCACAAGCTTCTATAAATAGTAACCAAATTCAACATACAAATAACTAAATTCAATTTCATACATGGATATCATACACCTACATCCAAGGAGATGTTGAGCTAGTTTTCTAATGGATTTGAACATTTGATTATGGTAGTAGCTCAATATATGTTACATAGATTCAAGTTAGTATGAGAGAATTTGTGTCATAAAATTCGATTACACAAGTCACCTGGAAAATGTTAGAATATGTCCCTTTGAAAAGTAATAATATCTAGATTATGTTTTGAAAAACTCTAATTTTATATAAAAGAGGTATATCCTGCATTCATAAAAGAGTAAAATACCCTTGTAATAATTTGTTATATAAAAAAGTGAAATTAGATTGTCCCACATGTATTATGGGGTTGTAACTTCTCAATACTTAGTATATAATAGAGATTAGATAGTCTCATAAGTCACATAAGAAAATATATAATAATTTTATTAGGCATTTGTGGTGATGTGCACTATTACCTTCAAATAGCTCTTATAATATTTATTAAGATAAAGTCTTAAATAAATATAATATTTTTTTATACACATAAACTTCTATCATATGCATTTCCAAGAAATATTTCCTAGATTTCATCCAAAATTGATCTAAGAATATAGCTTCAAAGGACCAAAATATAGTATAATAAAACTAATTGAAATGTTTTAAGTCTAATATTTTCTTTTTTCAATTGCTTTATATGTTATATACAATATTCCTTTCAAACCATATATAATATATAGATGATTGATATTAAAATATTTTATTTAATATAAATATGAATTTTTTATTTATAAATCACATAATATACATTAAACTTTTATTTTACTATTATATTTAAATACTAGGCAATAACTCAATCTTTTATATATTAAAATTTTGTATCATTAATAAAAAATTTAAATGTGACATTTTAATTTTATATTAAAAAATAAATTAATTACATATATTCATTTTATTACTTTTAATATAAAGTAATTACATTTTTTTATTCTCAATTAATTTCTATTGTTAGAGAATAAACTATTTTATTTTATTATAGTTAGATAAAAAGATTCATTTATTTATTTTTCTTTTTTCATTTATATTTATATATTTAAATATTTTATTTAAATTTTCGTAATGAAACATTTTTAAACGGTTAAAAGTGAAACAATAAAGTCTTTTTAAATTTTATTTATTTTCTCTTTAAAAATGGTATAAAATTATAATATTTTATAAATGGAATTTGAGATATTTTATTTATGAATTTTATAATGCTATTAACTAAAATTAACTTTTAACATGTACATTTATTTACATTTATTTTTGTTTCTTATTATTATTTTATCTTCTTTTTTTTAAGTTGGTATAAAATTCTACTACATTTGATGAACATTGGGATATTTTATTCATGCTTAGGAATGAAAATGAAATAATTTTACCATGAAATATTCCAAATTTTAATTTTATGTTTAGGAATGAAAGTGAAGTATTTTTAGCACCTCGCATGCCTTGGAACATATTTGTACCTAGAACATCTTGTGATGACACTGAAGCCCAAGCACATGGTGGCATTCTCTTGCACAACATGGAACACTCCTAGCATGTGTTGCATGCATGTAGTCCCTAGCATGCCCTGGAACACCTTGGTTGAATGCATTGACATACATTAGCACTTGGCACACAATGCCACTTGGCATGTATTGGGACCTATTATTAGTGTGCCTAGCATGCCCCTTTTGAAAAAGTTAAAGAGTCCAACCGTGCAGTTAGAATCTTCATCTAACCAACATATATTTTTGACATCTTGAGGAAGGAATATTTGGTGTAATCTTCAAGATTTTTGAAGGTCCAAAATTTGACGGTGTAAGAATTGGACTAGTTTACAGCCAATTTACACCATTCACCACCATGAATTTAGTGGTGCAGTCTATTTCAGTAGCTGAGCTTTGCATTTTACCATCACTGAAAGTGGAGATGCATGATGCATTTATGTCTTCATTTTATTTTGTTTTGCTAAGATGAAGTGTGTATTATTGAGATCCCTAATTACCATTATGTTGAGGGATAATTTTTTCCACATCATGTGAGATTTTGTTAGCTTTTCATGTTGAATAAGAATCCACTTGAGTGAGAGTTCCTATAGGGAGAACGTCTCGTGGAGAGACAGGCCACCCTTGTTGAGGGAATTTGGCCATATGGGTGATAGTTACTGAGAACGTCTCGTGGAGAGACAGGCAACTCTAGTTGAGGGTATTCATCCTTGTAATGACAAAGAACATACCATGTGCATCATCGTCATTTGATGCATTAAATGAAGCGGCCTCCACTCTCTTGACACCAGGCCCGGAGATGTAACTCACACTCGGTGAACTCCATTATCAATGTGTCTGTTCGTGATTTTATGGGTGTTGTAATGTTTCATCTTCCTTATAATATGCAATGTGGCTTTTCATGCTCTTTTAAATGCAATTATGATAACATCGCATAAGTAAAAAAAAAATTGGTTAATTTTAATAATTCAAGAAATCTGAATCAATTATTAATAGGCCTGCACATTATTTCATATAAATTTCTTAAAGCAAAGTGATAATTTTCAGTCTACCTGTCAATTGTCATACCAAATCCTTGAAAGAGATGCTATCTTGTGGTGTATTTAGGATTGTTTATCAAACTTAACTTTATTTCAATAGATGATGTTTCAGTTTTAAAGAGACTAAGATATTTTTGAGGATGTGAGAATGTAATGAGAAAGAAATTTAATGCACATATGTGCCAGTGGCATCAATGGTAATGATGGCACTAGTATTGAGGAAAAAGAATGTAAATAAGAAAAGTATCATCTTTTACAGCAATGGCCTGCATTAAATTTCCTTGAAAATAAATAATACCAAAGAAAAAATATAAATAATGGAAATTTTAAGATCAATGGCCACCTAAGAAATTACATGAACACATACATTCCAATTCTCCATTAAAATTCTAGTTAAAAGCCACACTTGGGATTTTAAGTCAAATGGATAGTAAAGGAACTCATGTACATATATAATTATACATCACTCTTGCATGTGGGTCTTGAAAATAGTTCAATATCATTGAATAAATTGGTCCATGATCACATGATTCACAAGGTATTTAATCCACACTTCTCCATGGGAAACAAGCATGTTATTGTGCATGCAATGTGAGGGAATTGGAAAAGGCTTAACAATATATGGATGAAATTCTTAAACAAAATGTAGTCTCATGGACTACCATGATTAAAAATTATACAAATTTTGAGTAACTTGATACTACTTTGGCATTGCAAATAATGGGTGTCTAGCAACATTGGTTCACATTATCCAATTTTCTTCTAGCATCTCTAATTAGTTTAGTAGCTTTGGAAGTTGGAAAGGAAATCCATCAATACATAATGAGATGTGTAGTTGGCGATAACGTGTTCATGGGAAATGCACTTGCTGATATGTATGTTAGAAGCGAGAGAACAAGATATGCAGGAAATTTTCTCGAGAAAATGCATACTTTAAATCTCATCGCAACGAATACAATGATTATAAAATATGTTGAAAATGGTATTATAAACAAATATTATGGATCATTTAAAAAATATTTGTAAATAAATTAGATTACATGGACTACCATGATCACAACATGCTCATAGTTTGGCATATTACATTATATGCACACAAATATTTTGACAAAATTTCCAAACAAAGTGTGGTTTCCTAGACCACAATGGTTGCAATATTTGTGTAAATTTGTCACTGTGATGAGATTCATGTAATAATTTTTAAGGAAATTTCTTTAATATATTAAACATCAATGAATACAATGATCGTAATAATTTTTGAAAACGATGTTTTTGAAGAAATAATGGATCTCTTTTAAGAAATGAAATGGATAATTGTAAAGCTTGATTTGGATATTTTTTCCTATGTTTATCAAGCATATGCCAACTTTATAGCTTCGAAATTGAGGAAGGATATCAATGAAGACATAAATAAAAGTGGGTTTAACTATGATACCTATGTTGGGATTGTGTCGCTAGATAGGCATGCCAAATATTTTAGTATAACTAATACACACAATTTGATATAATGTTCAAGAAATATGTTGTATTTTAGAATCCCATGGCTGCGAGGTATTCTCAAAATGAAGGATCAATGAACCCTTGAGTCTGAACATCACATCTATAAAACTAGGGATGTTATATTGAGCATTGTTGATGTTGCTCACAATCACGAGCTTCTATAAATAGTAACTAAATTCAACAAACAAATAACTAAATTCAATTTCATACATGGATATCATATACCTACATCCAAGGAGATGTCGAGCTAGTTTTTTAATGGCTTTCAACATTTGATTATGGTAGTAGCTCAATATATGTTACATATATTCAAGTTAGTATGAGAAAATTTGTGTCATAAAATTCGATTACACAAGTCACCTGGCATATGTTAGAATATGTCCCGTTGAAAAGTAATAATATCTAAATTATGTTTTGAAAAACTCTAATTTTATATAAAAAAGGTATATCCCGCATTCATAAAAGAGTGAAATACCCTTGTAATAATTTTTTATATAAAAAAGTGAAATTAAATTGTCCCACATGTATTATGGGGTTGTACTTTCTCAATACTTCTTAGGATATAATAGAGATTAGATAGTCACATAAGAAAATATATAATAATTTTATTAAACATTTGTGGTGATGTGCACTATTACCTTCCAATAGCTCTAATACTATTTATTAATATAAAAAATGTCTTTAAATAAATATAATATTTTTTTTTATACACAAACTTAATTACTTTTATATATCTATCAAAGGAATCTTATTCACATAAACTTCTATGATATTAAAATAGAATAAATATTAAGACTGTAAAATAAATTTAATGAATAAACTTCTATCATATGCATTTCCAAGAAATATTTCCTAGATTTCATCCAAAATTGATCTAAGAATATACCTTAAAATGACTAAAATCTAGAATAATAAAACTAGTTGAAATGTTTCAAGTCAAATATTATTTTTTTCAATTGCTTTATATGTTATAAACAATATTCCTTTCAAACCATTTATAATATATAGATGATTGATATTAAAATATTTTATTTAATATAAATATGAAATTTTTATTTATAAATCACATAATATACATCAAACATTTATTTTTCTATTATATTTAAATACTAGGCAATAACTCAATCTTATATATATATTAAATTTTTGTATCATTAATAAAAATTTTAAATGTGACATTTTAATTTTATATTAAGAAATAAATTAATTACATATACTCATTTTATTACTTTTAATATAAAGTAAAGTAAGTACATTTATTTATTTATTTTCAATTAATTTCTATTGTTAGAGAATAAATTTCTATTGTTAGAATATAAACTATTTTATTTTATTATAGTTATATAAAAAGATTCATTCATTTATTTTTCTTTTTTCATTTATATTTATATATTTAAATATTTTATTTAAGTTTTCATAGTGAAACATTTTAAAACGTTTACAATTGAGACTATAAAGTCTTTTTAACTTTTAGTTATTTTATCTTTTTAAAAATGGTATAAAATTATAATATTTTATAAATGGAATTTGAGATATTTTATTTATTCATTTTATAATGCTATTAACTAAAATTAAATTTTAACATGTACATTTATTTACATTCATTTTTGTTTCTTATTATTATTTTATCTTTTTTTAAAGTTGGTATAAAATTCTACTACATTTTATGAACATTTTGATATTTTATTCATGCTTAGGAATGAAAATGGAATATTTTTACCATGAAATATTCCCAATTTTATTTATGTTTAAGAATGAAAGTGAAGTATTTTTAGCACCTCACATGCCTTGGAACATATTTGTACCTAGAACATCTTGTGATGACACTGACGCCCAAGCACACGACGACATGCTCTAGCACAACATGGAACTCTCCTAGCATGTGTTGGCATGCATGTAGTCCCTAGCATGCTTGGAACACCTTGGTTGAATGCATTGACATACATTAGCACTTGGCACACAATGAAACTTGGCATGTATTGGGACCTATTATTAGTGTGCCTAGCATGCCCCTTTTGAAAAAGGTAAAGAGTCCAACCGTGTAGTCAAAATCTTCATCCGGCCAATATATATTTCTAACATCTTCAGGAAGAAATATTTGGTGTAATATTCAAGATTTTTGATGGTCCAAAATTTGACGGTGTAAGAATTGGACTAGTTTGCAACAAATTTTATACCATTCACCATCATGAATTTAGTGGTGCAATCTATTTCAACAGCTAAGCTTTGCATTTTTTAGCCATCACCGAAAGTGGAGGTGCATGATGCATTTATGTCTTCATTTTATTTTGTTTTGCTAAGATCATGTGCGTATTATTGAGATCCCTAATTACCATTATGTTGAGGGATAATTTTTTCCACATCGTGTGAGATTTTGTTAGCTTTTCATGTTGAATAAGAACCCATTTGAGCGAGAGTTCCTGTAGGGAGAACATCTCGTGGAGAGACAGGCCACTCTTGTTGAGGGAATTTGGCCATATGGGTGACAGTTAGTGAGAAGGTCTCGTGGAGAGACAGGTGACTCTAGTTGAGGGTATTCATCCTTGTAATGACAAAGAACATACCATGTGCATCATCGTCATTTGCTGCATTAAATGAAGCGGCCTCCACTCTCTTGACACCAGGCCCGGAGACGTAACTCACACTGGGTGAACTCCATTATCAATGTGTCTGTGTTCGTGATTTTATGGGTGTTGTAATGTTTCATCTTCCTTATAATATGAAATGTGGCTTTTCATGCTCTTTTAAATGCAATTATGATAACATCACATAAGTAAAAAAAAATTGGTTAATTTTAGTAATTCAAGAAATCTGAATCAATTATTAATAGGTATGCACATTATTTCATATAAATTCCTTAAAGTAAAGGGAGAAATTTCAGTCTACCTGTCAATTGTCATACCAAATCCTTGAAAGATATGCTATCTTGTGGTGTATTTAGGATTGTTTATCAAACTTAACTTTATTTCAATAGATGATGTTTCAGTTTTAAAGAGACTAAGATATTTTTGAGGATGTGAGAATGTAATGAGAAAGAAATTTAATGGACATATGTGCCAGTGGCATCAATGGTAATGATGGCACTAGTATTGAGGAAAAAGAATGTAAATAAGAAAAGTATCATCTTTTACAGCAATGGCCTGCATTAAATTTCCTTGAAAATAAATAATACCAAAGAAAAAATATAAATAATGGAAATTTTAAGATCAATGGCCACCTAAGAAATTACATGAACACATACATTCCAATTCTCCATTAAAATTCTAGTTAAAAGCCACACTTGGGATTTTAAGTCAAATGGATAGTAAAGGAACTCATGTACATATATAATTATACATCACTCTTGCATGTGGGTCTTGAAAATAGTTCAATATCATTGATTAAATTGGTCCATGATCACATGATTCACAAGGTATTTAAACCACACTTCTCCATGGGAAACAAGCATGTTATTGTGCATGCAATGTGAGGGAATTGGAAAAGGCTTAACAATATATGGATGAAATTCTTAAACAAAATGTAGTCTCATGGACTACCATGATTAAAAATTATACAAAGTTTGAGTAACTTGATACTACTTTGGCATTGCAAATAGTGGGTGTCTAGCAACATTGGTTCACATTATCCAATTTTCTTCTAGCTTCTCTAATTAGTTTAGTAGCTTTGGAAGTTGGAAAGGAAATTCATCAATACATAATGAGATGTGTAGTTGGGATAACATGTTCATGGGAAATGCACTTGTTGATATGTAGATAACAAGATATGCAGGAAATTTGCTCGACAAAATGAAAACGTTAAATCTCATCGCAAGGAATAGAGTGATTATAAAATATGTTGAAAATGGTATTATAAACAAAGATTATGGATCATTTTAAAATTTTTTGTAAATAAATTAGATTACATGGACTACTATGATCACAACATGCTCATAGTTTGGCATATTACAATATATGCACACAAATATTTTGACAAAATTTCCAAACAAAGTGTGGTTTCCTAGACCACAATGTTTGCAATATTTGTGTAAATTTTTCACTGTGATGAGATTCATGTAATAATTTTTAAGGAAATTTCTTTAATATATTAAACATCAATGAGTACAATGATCGTAATATTTTTTGAAAATGATGTTTTTGAGGAAATAATGGATCTCTTTTAAGAAATGAAATGGATAGTTGTAAAGCTTGATTTGGATATTTTTTCCTATGTTTATCAAGCATATGCCAAGTTTGTAGCTTTGAAATTGAGGAAGGAGATGAATGAAGACATAAATAAAAGTGGGTTTAACTAAGATATCTATTGTGGGATTGTGTCGCTAGATAGGCATGCCAAATATGTTAGTATAACTAATATACACAATTTGATATAATGTTCAAGAAATATGTTGTATTTTAGAATCCCATGGTTGCGAGGTATTCTCAAAATGAAGGATCAATGAACCCTTGAGCCTGAACATCACATCTATAAAACTAGGGATGTTATATCAAGCATTGTTGATGTTTTCTTTTTCTAAGTAAAACTATTTATATTAAGCAGTCAAACTAGAGTTACAATTCTCATCCTCGGAAATGGAAGAATCCATGACGGAGGGAATAGGAAAAACACTACTGTCCAAAACTAGATTGCCCCTAGAGGGGGAACTAGTCTTGAAAATCCAACCATAACAAGCTGCCCATAGCGAGAAACCAGCCTGAGAAATAGTACAAAAAGAGATAAAAAGAGCTAAGAATAGATAGCAGATAAACCAGTAAACAAAGAAATTCGAGGAGTGAACTCTATGGAGAACCTTCATGCGAGTCGCTGGGCGGAGGCGATTCTTCGAGAATGCGGTAGATGTATCCATAGTCCAGAGTGTCCAGGCTTTGGTTCGCGTCCTCAAGTGGCTCATGCAGAGAAGAAGGAAGTCCGAGGCGCTCCTCCAATGTGTCCTTAGATGTGAAATCCTGCAAGAAGGCTGGATTATCCAGAGAGGCCATCACATTGTGATGGAAATATTTTCATTGATGGCAAAGGAGGCAGCACTCAGGCAAAAGAGGCAGCGCTGTAGCAAAGGAAGGCAAAAGAGGCACAGCGAAAGAAATAGAGGCAGCAAGAAGAAATTCAAAATGTAACAGTCATAGAAGCACAGTGAAGAACCGTTATCGGAAGATAGAGACAGAGGCAGAGTGACAGAAGCAGAGACAGAGGCAGAGAGCAGTTACAAAATTCCGGGAATCGCACTCTCCAACCGGCGGAGTAGAGGAGAGACAAAGGCAGAGAGCAGTTACAAAATTCCGGGAATCGCACTCTCCAACCGGCGGAGCAGAGGCAGAGACAGATGCAGAGAGCTGTTATAATTCCGAGAATCGCCCAACCCGGAGGACAGATATATAATTCTGAGAATCATAGCCCAAGCCGGGCGTTACGCATATAATGCAAAACCAAATTCCGGGAATCGCACACTCCAACCGGCGTTATAGAATTAACATAATTCATAAACATTATTTCGGGAATCGCCTAACCCGCTGGTAGACACACATATATATATAATATCCATCACAATACATATAAATGTCACGCATTTCATATTCTGCAATGGTCCAAGGCATATACATTGATATATATTTAAGTGGAGCATGTTATGATCAATGGAAAGGAAGTAATATAAAGTGGGACCCTCACCCAATCGCAATCGGAGATCGCAAGGGCAGCGGAACATCGCAACAGAAAGTTGCGATTGCGATTGAAATGCTGGACCCGATCGAGTTATGTACCACAGTTAATTGCTAATCGCATCCGAGTTCTAATCGCACGACTTTGTAAAACGCTGCGATTGAAATGGCGGACCCGATCGAGTTATGTACCACAGTTAATTGCTAATCGCATCCGATTTCCAATCGCACGACTTTGTAAAACGCTGCGATTGAAGTGGCGGACCCGATCGAGTTATGTACCACAGTTAATTGCTAATCGCATCCGAGTTCCAATCGCACGACTTTGTAAAACGCTGCGATTGAAGTGGCAGACCCGATCCAGTTATAAGCGGGAGTTGATATATGCAAATCACATCCGTGTTCTGATCGCAATCAGAACTTTTCTATTATACGCCCCGATTGCATTTGATTGAAGCCCGGACCCGATGGGCTTATTAACTATGATTAAAAAGTGTTTGAGTTCCAGTTCTAATCGCAAACGAAAATTTGTGAAGGCGCTGTTATATATATATATATATATATATATAAATATATATATATATATAAAGTTGTTGCGATTGTATTGAAAAGTGCCGCGTGGTTTGTGGACCCACGGGCCTCGGCTTAAGGTGGAGGGCAATTGTTTATATAAAATAATTGCTGTGAGATATATAAAACATGGTTGTGGTTGTATTAAAACATGCCGCATGGTCTGTATACCCACGGGCCTCAGCTTAACGGGAGGGCGATTATTAATGTAATACAATTGTAATATATGTATATTCCGGCCTGCGGAACTCGCCACATCAATAAGACACTTGCTGCGTGTAAAGGATTGAATTACAGTCAGCAGATTCATTTATATATAAAGCGCTGGTATAAAAATAAAATAAAAATGCAGTTCATAAATTCAGGAGTTACGCAGCAGCCATAAACAGAAAGGCATACAGAGAAGAGAAAGGGACAAAGAGACAGTTAGAGAAAAGACAAATGCGCAGCAAACCAAGAGACAAAATGAGTGAGCTGGAGTTCACATTGTAATTCGAATGTAAATGTTTTAATTGTTTTTATTGTTTGTGATGCATTGGCAAGTCTCCGAGAGAAAACAAACTCCCACTGTAATGTTAAAATTGACACCTACAGTTATAATTTCTGAGTAAGCTGATAAAAGGAGTGAGAAGGCAGAAGGCAAAGAGACATGACTTTCCATTTCTAATTCCAAGCAGAATACAAACAGTCATGTGAGAAAATCTATAAATAATATCATCTTGATATTCAAAAAGGGAGAGAGAGAGTAAATCGAGAGAAGGCAGAATATAGAAGAATAAGACAGAGAAGATTAATAAAAGCAGAACAGAAGGAGAAGCTACAGAACAGAGCTGATATCTGAGGTAAATCAGCAAACTTTCAGTTTGATAAATTGAGGAAGTTGGAGCTTCCCTATCAAGTTGCGGCTTGATAGTCGTCAGTTGTAGCTGACTGAGGTTGGAGCCTCCTGTAGGTTGGTGCCTGCAGAAAACTGAAGGGAGTTGGTGCTTCCTTGCAAGTTGTAGCTTGCAGAATTGAGGTAGGAGCCTCCTGTAGGTTGGTGCCTGCAGAAAAACAGTGGTGAAAGGGAGTTGGAGCTTGCCTTTGCATCACAACAATAATAAGATGTGGTTTTCTCCCTTTATGGGTTTCCACTTATATCTGGTGTCTTTGTGCATGATATTTATGTATTGATCTGATATGTATCATTTTCTTAATACCTACTGCTCTCAAATTAAGTCTACTGCTCTATTAAACTAATACTTTCAGATTACATTCTAAGATTACTCTCACATTAAATAGAGTTTGAAATGAAGGTGTAAATAAGTTTATTGAAAAGTTTAAAAGATCAGGAATGTATTAAACTGATTCACCCCCCCCCTCTCAGTTTAATTAGAGATTCAACACATTGTGGTCATCTTTCTTCGAGGGGGAGCCCGAATGACATAGCCCCGGGCGCCGCTTCTCTGCAGCCGGCTCAAAATCACTGTCATCTGAATTAGAGCTTGAAGCAGGCTGCATGAGGAGGGCTTTAAGTTTGCGGGGTAGGAAGGCGGGCTCAGCAGTAATGGTGGATTTACGAGCCCTCTTCTTGCAACGGGAGGAGGAGGGGGGAGCATAGGAATCAGGGAGTTGCACGAGAGGAGCCAAAGGGTCAGAAAACATAGCGGGAGGCGCGACCGGAGCAAGGATGGAGGGCGACAAGTCTGCCATATCCTAGTCGATAGGAAGATTCAAGTCCGTGTGGAGAGCATGTGGCAGAGGAGGCCGCGCAAGGAAGCCCCTTCCCCCCGCTCGTCTGCAATGCTACTAATGGCGTCGTGGCATCTTAGCGATCTTGGGTAAGGCATAGAATTATTGCAGAGTCGAGACAGAAGATGGAGCCCAGAGGCTTCTATCCAGAGCCGAGGGGGGTCGAAGCCACACAAGCACAGGGAAGGCAAGCAGAGCAGACTGAAGAGCCGAGGGAGGAGTGGGAATGGCGAACCTCATAGCGCGGAAAGGTAATTAAGCAAGACGTGGAGCAGAGTGATGGAAGTGGCACATGGGACTTGGCGGCAGCCACGTGAGTAGTTAAGGCGTCGGGTATCCCTAGGCCATGGCACATGGGCGTGTTGTGTGGTGAGCCACATGGCTACTCCGTGTAGCCCATCGAGACTATATACCACCCACATCCAGGGGTTGGAGGTCATTATGGATCAGGTGTGTACATCCTTGGAGGAGAACTTCATCATCAATGGAGTTGAGAGAGCTAGCCCAGAGAGGCGAGGAATGGTGGACACCTTTGTTCGCAAGGAGATCCACTACCTTGTTAGCAGAGTGTCGCACATGGTGGAAATCAATAGCCATGTCCATGCGAATCCATTGCTTGAGCATGGTGATCCTAGTGGCTAGGCGCCATCTCTTGTTGAGTTTGGAAGCTGAAGAGCTCGCCTGGATATGCTTAGCGATTTCAATGAGAATCTGAGAGTCACCTTCGATGAGAATGGAAAAAAGGTGATGGTCTTTGGCTATGATGAGCCCCTGAAGTAGGCCTTCCAACACTGCTGATTTTTTTTTATCCCATCTGAGAGATCCATAGAATACTGAGTGCACTTGGCCTAGAGAGGTTCTGAAAATACCTCCAAATCCAGCTTGCCCTGGATTCCCTTTGGAGGCTCCATCATAGTTCAGCTTGTAGAGGCCTGAGGATAGAGGGGACCAATGTCCTGGAGAGGGAACCATTTGGTTTGAGGGGAGCTCGGGAATGGGTGAGGAGTGCAGCCGGAGGTTCCAATTGGCCCAGATGATCTGTTCCCCTTGGAGAGTGGGGAGGTCCGAATCCTTCCATGGATGAAGAGCTAAAGTCTCTTGCAAGTTGCTACAAACCATGTTCCATAGAGTTTTAGTGGAGGAATGTTGGTCCTTAAAAATTCAGCGATTGCGCTCCTTCCATATTTTCCAGAGGAGGTGCCCTGGGAGTATTGTCCAAAGAGCGTTGAGAATGGCACAATGAAAAGGGGTGGAAGGTTAGCTCTGTATAGTGTTGAAGATGTTCCCAGAGATTCTATTCGATCTTCTGCTAAGAAGTGCCACTTTGTCCCAAAGTACCATGACGACCACGCATTCATTGAGAGATGCTCAATAATTTCCTCCTTGTTCCTGCAATTGGGGCATTGGGATGGGCTAATGAATCCTTTTCGACAGATATTGTCCTAAGTGAGTAAGCGAAGCTTACTAAGGAGCCAAAGGAAAGTGGAAATTTTTGGCCAATTTTTAGAATGCCAGACTTTGTCCTAGATGCTGTCGGGCTGGTGAGGCGATAGCAGTAGATTGTAGGCTTCCTTGGTGGAGAAGGTGCCAGTGGAGGTATAGCCCCAACAGATATGGTCGAGTTCCTCCGAGACTTGAATTTGTCACTTGTTGATTTCTTCTGCCATCTCTGAGGTTAGATTGAGTCTGAATTGAGTATGGATATGATCAGCCAATATCCATTGTCGAAACTGGCTGACGGGGATGGCTAAGTTGCTCCAGAAAGTATTTACGCAAGGATGGGCTAAATGTTCCAGGATGCCTGGCCAATCCGAGGTGGGAAAAAGATTTTCCAATTTTGGCATTTGCTGCCAAGAATCATGCCAGAAATTTGCTGAGCTGCCTGACTTGACCTCCCAAAATTTGTGGTCATGGATAAGGGCGCAATGCTGACTGGCCGCTCTCCAGATGAGGGAGCCTGCTTGATCACTGTCATAACGAATGAGGTTGCTCAGAGGCCAGTTGCGGGCATATTTAGCTGCCCACATTTGTGCCCATGGGTTGTTGGTGTTAGATACCCATTGCCACTAGATTTTGGCTCCCATAACTTTGTTACTGAGGCGTGGATCATGTAGCTCTAGGCCACCTGCATGCTTGGGAATGCATACCTATTTCCAATTCACAAGGGCCCATTTCCTTCTTGCCTTGCTGCCTCCCCATAGAAAGTTGCGTTGCAGGTCCCGAATTGTTTTGAGTACCCATTTAAGTGCTGCAAGTATGGAAAAGAGGTACAGGGGCATTGATTGAAGGACCAATTTGACCAAGATGAGCCGGCTAGCAAGGTTCAGGGCTCGATGAGTCCATAAAGATAGCCGTGATTCCAATCTGTCCAGCAAATATTTCCAAGATGAGTGCTTGAGAACAAAATCAGTGAGAGGAGCGCCAAGGTATTTAGAGGGCAAGGCCGCAATAGGAAATCCCAGAATTCTGGCTATGTTGTGTTGGGTGATAAGAGGGGTGTTGAAGAAGAAAATATGGGATTTGGAGTTATTGACTGAAGGTCCAGCTGCCAGAGAGAAGCAGTCCAAGATGGATTTGAGAGTAGAGGATTCTTGGACGGAGGGGTGGCCGAATAACATGTTGTCGTCAATGAACTGTTGGTGAGAGATGGGAGGGCGTTGATGAAGACGTATCACTCGAAGAGAGTGATCTTGAATACTGGCTTTGAGAAGCCTGCCTAAACCTTCAGCCATGATCATGAAAAGGAAAGGGGATAGAGGGTCCCCTTGTCGGATGCCTCGAGAGGGAGAGAAGGGGGGGGAGGGAGAGCCATTAAGGAGAATGGAGTAAAGGGGAGAGGAGATGAGGCTGAGAATCCATCTAATCCAAGTTTGACTAGACCCAAAGGCGGTTAGCATTTGCTGGATGTAGCTCCAGCTAAGCTTGTCGAAGGCCTTTGAGAGATCTATCTTGAGAATCATTCCTGGAATCTTGTATGTCCTTAAGGAGTGCACCACCTTTTGCATGAGAATTATGCAATCAAGAATGTGTCTCCCTTCTACATAACCGGTTTTCTTAGGGGATATAAGGAGGGGAAGGATGGTCTTGAGGCGATTGGGGATAAATTTGGATACCAATTTGTAGAAAAAATTGCATAGGGCTATGGGACGAAATTTTTTGGGGGAGGAGGCTTGGTCTTCTTTGGGAATGAGAGTGATGAACGTGGCGTTAAGAGCAGGCAGCATCCAGTGCATGGATTGGGATTCCTCAACCATTTCCCAGATCTCCTTCCGTAAATCCTGCCAAAAGAAATGAAAGAAGTTGGTGGTGAATCCATCTAGGCCAGAGGCCTTGCCCGCTTTAAGCTGTGCCATGGCTTGATCCACTTCCTGAAGAAGAACAGGTCTGAGCAGCATCTAGTTGTGTTCGTCCGTAACTAAGGTGGGAATATGTTTAGTGATGCTCTCAATGGCCACCTGGCGATCCAAGGGAAGTTCCGTGAGCATAGCCTTGAAGTGGTCTAGGAGTTCTTGTTGTATCTTTTCATGCGTCTCCAGGCTTACCCATTGATCATTGTGGAGGATAGAGATGTGGTTAGCCATAATTCTTTGTATGGTGGAGCGGTGAAAGAAGGTGGTATTCTTCTCGCCTTCTTTAAGCCATCGGATTCGGGATTTCTGTTTCCAAAGAATTTCTTCTTGAAGTTTCCATTCATCAATCTGTGATTTGAGAACTTTCTCCTACATGTCCAGGGCCTCGGTGCGCCTAGAGCTGATGAGATCTTGCTGGAGCTTCTCCATTTGAGCTACCAGATCTCTATGCTCTTGGAAAATGTTGTCGAAGGTGCTTTGATTCCACCTTTTAAATCTAGTTTTGATGATTTTGAGCTTCTGCTGAATGTTGTACATGATGGATCTATTGAAGGGGGGGATGGTATGCCACCAGTGCATCACCATGTCATGGAAACCCGAATGAGGGACCCAAAATTGTTTAGAACGAAAGGGTTCGCATTTGCCATGATTTGGCCCTTCCCACTGAAGTTGGATGGGCCAATGGTCTGAACTTGTCGCTAAAAGAATGGAAGAGAAAATGTCTCCTCTGGCCTGGATGACTGGATCTGATACAAGGAAGCTATCCAGTCATGAGACAATGAAGTTGGATCTAATTCTGCGATTATTCCAAGTATGGAGGCCATTAGCAGTGGAAATGTCAATGAGACGGTTTTGGGTGATGAAAGACTTGAAGTGCAAAGAATCAGCTTCGAGAATTGGGTGGCCTCCTCGCTTTTCTCGCATACTAGTGATCATGTTAAAATCCCCGCCAAGGATCCAGTGGGGAGAGGGGTTTTGAGCATACAGATTCGAGAGATCATCCAGGGTGCGGATCTTGCTGGCGATGGACTGAGGGAAGTAAACATTGGTGAGGAGACCTTTGAGGCGGGTACCGATGAGGTGAAAAGAGGCTTGAAGAAAGTGGCGAGAGGAATGAAAGTGAGAGAGGGAGATGATGGTGGGATTCAATGCAATGGAGATGCCCCTGGAGGCCCCATCTGAATCTACTGCTACTGTATCACAACCCGGCCAGAGACGGGATAGGATAGAATGAAAAGTAGTATTGGTACATTTGGTTTCTTGCATAAAGAAGATGGTAGGTTTGTTGTGAATAAGACTATTTTTTATCATACGACACTTTGAGGGACTGTTGGTCCCTCGGATATTCCATGAGGTGAGCTTCATCATAAACTTGGGGGTTTCAGAGCTTTGAAAAATTTCATCAACTTGGGATATCTTCCAGACTCCACTAGTTTATCCCCCAATGTAATGAGCCTTTGTAAGTTCGTTGGTCGCCCGTGTTTCCTTGATTATCTGATGATATTGATAGTTTCCCGGGGAATAAGTTCCCCTTGGATTCCAAGATGGATGCTTCCCTTTAACAGCTCCACCTTCAGTAGCGCTTCCTCCAAACTTTCAATTTACCTAGGAGGTATGGTATGGTAAGCTTTTGAGTCACAAGATTTTTCTAGCCCAGTGAGATCTAGATCTCCAAAGTCAATGGATTCTATTTCTTCAAGCATATAGGTCACAGAATCCAAGTTAGGGCTTTCTTTGGGAGTCTTGAGAAGATCTGAAGGGAATTGAAGGTCCAGATCCATCACAGCATGCGACATAGGGATGTTATTTTGAGCTAGCTGAAACAGAGAACTTGGGGAGGCTTTCAAGGTATCATTAGGGGTCACAGTTCTTAAGATAGAAGATTTCAAGCCCTCAAGGGGAGGCATGGTGCCAAAGGAGGGGGCCTTGGAGATAATGGGATCGGGTTGAGGCTCCTCAAGATTTAGATCCTCATCAGGGTTGGCTAAAATTTGGAAGCTATTACAGGAGGGGATTTGCAGGGAAGGGGAGGGCTGGGGAGGGTCAGGGGGGGCAGGATTCTTTTTAGAATCTCTTTTTCTATGGGCTACTTGAGTAAAACCATCTGGATCTGAGGCAGTAGAAAGGCCAGAGGGATTAGGGGGTCGATTCTGGGGTAGTCACGAAACAAATGGTCATGCATGTGATATTTTCTACAATGAAAAGGAACGTGTTCATAATCTATGGACTGGATCCATTCAAAGTCTTCATGCCAGAGACTTACCAAGTCAGGGAGTGCTTTCGCCAGATGCATATAGATGCATATCTGAGTGTAGGCAGTATATCGGTTGTGTTTGGTTTCCTCAGCAATTTTGATGAAAGTTCCGAGGCAGTTTCCGATCTCCTTGATGGTGATTTCTTCCCAGTACTCCTGCGGCAAGGAGTATAGTCTAATCCAGACTGGTGCCCAATTAAATTATTCTTTGTCTAGGTTGAAACATTCCACCCAATCCCTCAAAAAGAGCCTTGCTATGTTAAAAAAGTAAGCGCCTCCATCCATGACTCAATTTTTGTCTTCGATGTAGGTAAAAATGATGTTGAAGAAGCCCTTGGGGCCCAACTGTAGATCCACTTGCCCTTTTGGCTTCCATTTCACGTTGATCCAGCCATATAGGGATTTCTCAACTGGCCATAGCCCAATAAACTTGCCGATTAATGCATGGTCATGCATATATTGAATGCGACCATTGATGCGCTCAGCGGGGAGATGGATCTCGAGTTGTTTTGACTTAATAGGTATGCAATTCAATGATTTCGTAGGCTTCTCATCTTGAGACCCAATCCCGTCGCCAAATGGAGGTAGAGACTGAGAGGCTGCTAGATCGTTTGTGGGCGTCGAGTGAGGACACAGATCAGAGGCGTGCGAGGATCTGGGGATGTCAGATTTGCGAAGATCTCCAGCGTTGGGGGGGGGGGGGGGTTTACATGCCCCCCCCCTTTGGAATCTACCACGCCCGAGACAGATGGCAGGATTAGTAAAGCGGGCGATAAGGAGGAGCCAAAAGCGGCGGCAACGCCTTCAGAGAGACATAGGAGAGCCCTAGGGCTGCAGGCCTTCACTTTGATCTCAGCTCTCGGATCCTCTCATCGTCTGTCGTGAGACCACATGTTTTGTAAAAATTTGAAATATCTTATTATGAAGAGTAATTACTCAATGGGGAAAGTCTCCTTTTTTCCTATTATGAGCATTGTTGATGTTGCTCACAATCACAAGCTTCTATAAATAGTAACCAAATTCAACATACAAATAACTAAATTCAATTTCATACATGGATATCATACACCTACATCCAAGGATATGTCAAGCTAGTTTTCTAATGGCTTTCAACATTTGATTATAGTAGTAGCTCAATATATGTTACATAGATTCAAGTTAGTATGAGAAAATTTGTGTCATAAAATTCGATTACACAAGTCACCTGGCATATGTTGGAATATGTCCCTTTGAAAAGTAATAATTTCTAGATTATGTTTTGAAAAACTCTAATTTTATATAAAAAGAGGTATATCCCGAATTCATAAAAGAGTAAAATACCCTTGTAATAATTTGTTATATAAAAAAGTGAAATTAGATTGTCCCACATGTATTATGGGGTTGTAATTTCTCAATACTTCTTAGTATAGAATAGAGATTAGATAGTCTAATAAGTCACATAAGAAAATATATAATAATTTTATTAGGCATTTGTGGTGATGTGCACTATTACCTTCCAATAGCTCTAATACTATTTATTAATATAAAAAATGTTTTTTAAATAAATATAATATTTCTTTTATACATAAACTTAATTACTTTATATGTCTATCAAAGGAATCTTATTCATGCAAACTTCTATGATATTAAAATAGAATAAATATTAAGACTGTAAATTAAATATAATGAATAAACTTCTATCATATGCATTTCCAAGAAATATTTCCTAGATTTCATCTAAAATTGATCTAAAAATATAGCTTAAAAGGACCAAAATGTAGAATAATAAAACTAGAAATGTTTCAAGTCTAATATATATTTTTTTAATTCCTTTATATGTTATATACAATATTCTTTTTCAACCATTTATAATATATAGATGATTGATATTAAAAAAAATTATTTAATATAAATATGAAATTTTTATTTATAAATCACATATATACATCAAACTTTTATTTTGCTATTATATTTAAATACTAGGCAATAAATCAATCTTTTATATATATTAATTTTTTGTATCATTAATAAAAAATTTAAATGTGACATTTTATTTTTATATTAAGAAATAAATTAATTATATATATTCATTTTATTACTTTTAATATAAAGTAATTTTTTTTTTTTAATTTTCAATTAATTTCTATTGTTAGAGAATAAACTATTTTATTTTATTATAGTTATATAAAAAGATTCATTTATTATATAAATATTTTATTTAAGTTTTCGTAGTGAAGCATTTTAAAACGTTTAAAAGTGAAACTATAAAGTCTTTATTTTATCTTTTTTTAATATGGTATATAATTATAATATTTTATAAATGGAATTTGAGATATTTTATTTATTCATTTTATAATGATATTAATTAAAATTAACTTTTAACAAGTACATTTATTTATATTTATTTTTGTTTCTTATTATTATTTTATCGTTTTTTAAAGTTGGTATAAAATTCTACTACATTTTATGAACATTGGGATATTTTATTCATGCTTAGGAATGAAAATGAAATATTTTTACCATGAAATATTCCCAATTTTATTTATGTTTAAGAATGAAAGTGAAGTATTTTTAGCACCTCGCATGCCTTGGAACATATTTGTACCTAGAACATCTTGTGATGACACTAACGCCCAAGCACATGGTGGCATGCTCTAGCACAACATGGAACTCTCCTAGCATGTGTTGATATGCATGTAGTCCCTAGCATGCCCTGGAACACCTTGGTTGAATGCATTGACATACATTAGCACTTGGCACACAATGACACTTGGCATGTATTGGGACCTATTATTAGTGTGCCTAGCATGCCCCTTTTGAAAAAGGTAAAGAGTCCAACTGTGCAGTCAGAATATTCATCCGACCAGCTTATATTTCTGACATCTTCAGGAATGAATATTTGGTGTAATCTTCAAGATTTTTGAAGGCCCAAAATTTGACGGTGTAAGAATTGGACTAGTTTACAGCCAATTTTACACCATTCACCACCATGAATTTAGTGGTGCAGTCTATTTCATCAACCGAGCTTTGCATTTTTCAGCCTCACCGAAAGTGGAGGTGCATGATGCATTTATGTATTCATTTTATTTTGTTTTGCTAATATGATGTGTGTATTATTGAGATCCCTAATTACCAATATGTTGAGGGATAATTTTTTCCACATCATGTGAGATTTTATTAGTTTTTCATGTTGAATAAGAACCCATTTGAGTGAGAGTTCCTATAGGGAGAACGTCTCGTGGAGAGACATGCCACTCTTGTTGAGGGAATTTGGCCAGATGGGTGAAAGTTATTGAGAACGTCTCGTGGAGAGAGATGTGACTCTAGTTGAGGGTATTCATCATTGTAATGACAAAGAACATACCATGTGCATCATCGTCATTTGCTGCATTAAATGAAGCGGCTTCCACTCTCTTGACACCAGGCCTGGAGACGTAACTCACACTGGGTGAACTCCATTATCAATGTGTCTGTGTTCGATATTTTATGGGTGTTGTACTGTTTCATCTTCCTTATAATATGCAATGTGGCTTTTCATGCTCTTTTAAATGCAATTCTGATAAGATCACATAAGTAAAAAAAATTTGGTTAATTTCAGTAATTCAAGGAATCCGAATCAATTATTAATAGGCCTGCACATTATTTCATATAAATTCCTTAAAGGAAAGTGAGATTTTTCAATCTACCTGTCAATTTTCGTACCAAATCCTTGAAAGAGATGCTATCTTGTGGTGTATTTAGGATTGTTTATCAAACTTAACTTTATTTTAATGGATGATGTTTTAGTTTTAAAGAGACTAAGATATTTGTGAGGATGTGAGAATGTAATGAGAAAGAAATTTAATGGACATATGTGCCAGTGGCATCAATGGTAATGATGGCACTGGTATTGAGGAAAATGAATGTAAATAAGAAAAGTATCATCTTTTACAGAAATGGCCTGCATCAAATTTCCTTGAAAATAAATAATACCAAAGAAAAAATATAAATAATAGAAATTTTAAAAGCAATGGCCACCTAAGAAATTACATGAACACATACATTCCAATTCTCCATAAAAATTCTAGCTAAAAGCCACACTTGGAATTTTAAGTCAAATGGATGGTAAAGGAATTCATGTACATATATAATTATACGTCACTCTTGCATGCAGGTCTTGAAAATAGTTCAATATCATTGATTAAATTGGTCCATAATCACATGATTCCCAAGGTATTTAAACCACACTTCTCCATGGGAAACAAGCATGTTATTGTGCATGCAATGTGAGGGAATTGGAAGAGGCTTAACAATATATAGATGAAATTCTTAAAGAAAATGTAGTCTCATGGACTACCATGATTAAAAATTATACAAAGTTTGAGTAACTTGATACTACTTTGGCATTGCAAATAATGGGTGTCTAGCAACATTGGTTCACATTATCCAATTTTCTTCTAGCTTCTCTAATTAGTTTAGTAGCTTTGGAAGTTGGGAAGGAAATCCAACAATACATAATGAGATGTGTAGTTGGGGATAACGTGTTCATGGGAAATGCACTTGTTGATATGTATGTTACAAGCGAAAGAACAAGATATGCAAGAAATTTTCTCGACAAAATGCAGACTTCAAATCTTATCGCAAGGAATACGATAATTATAAAATATGTTGAAAATGATATTATAAACAAAGATTATGGATAATTTAAAAAAAAATTGTAAATAACATAGATTACATGGACTACCATGATCACAACATGCTCATAGTTTGGCAGATTACAATATATGCACACAAATATTTTGAAAAAATTTCCAAACAAAGTGTGGTTTCCTAGACCACAAGGGTTGCAATATTTGTGTAAATTTGTCACTATGATGAGATTCATGTAATAATTTTTAAGGAAATTTATCTAATATATTAAACATCAATGAGTACAATGATCGTAATATTTTTTGAAAACGATGTTTTTGAGGAAAATTATGGATCTCTTTTAAGAAATGATATGGATAGTTGTAAAGCTTGATTTGGATATTTTTCCCTATGTTTATCAAGCATATGCATATTTTGTATCTTCGAAATTGAGGAAGGAGATCAATGAAGACATAAATAAAATTGGGTTTAACTATGATATCTATGTTGGGATTGTGTCGCTAGATAGGCATGCCAAATATGTTAGTATAACTAATACACACAATTTGATATAATGTTCAAGAAATATGTTGTATTTTAGAATCCCATGGCTGGGAGGTATTCTCAAAATGAAGGATCAATGAACCCTTGAGCCTGAACATCACATCTATAAAACTAGGGATGTTATATCGAGCATTGTTGATGTTGCTCACAATCACAAGCTTCTATAAATAGTAACCAAATTCAACATACAAATAACTAAATTCAATTTCATACATGGATATCATACACCTACATCCAAGGAGATGTCGAGCTTGTTTTATAATGGCTTTCAACATTTGATCATGGTAGTAGCTCAATATATGTTACATAGATTCACGTTAGTATGAGAAAATTTGTGTCATAAAATTCGATTACACAAGTCACGTGGCATATGTTGGAATATGTCCCTTTGAAAAGTAATAATATCTAGATTATGTTTTGAAAAACTCTAATTTTATATAAAAGAGGTATATCCTGCATTCATAAAAGAGTAAAATACCCTTATAATAATTTGTTATATAAAAAAGTGAAATTAGATTGTCCCACATGTATTATGGGGTTGTAATGTCTCAATACTTAGTATATAACAGAGATTAGATATATAATAATTTTATTAGGCATTTGTGGTGATGTGCACTATTACCTTCCAATAGCTCTACTACTATTTATTAATATAAAAAATGCCTTTTAAATAAACATAATATTTTTTTAATACACAAAATTAATTACTTTATATATATCATAGAAATTTATTCACATAAAATTCCATGATATTAAAATAGAATAAATATTAAGGACCAAAATGTAGAATAATAAAACTAGGTTAAATGTTTCTAGTCTAATATTTTTTTTTTTTTAAATTGCTTTATATGTTATATACAATGTTCTTTTTCAACCATTTATAATATATAGATGATTGATATTAAAATATTTTATTTAATATAATTATGAAATTTTTATTTATAAATCACATAATATACATCAAACTTTATTTTGTTATTATAACTCATCTTTTATATATTAAATTTTTGTATCATTAATAAAAATTTTAAATGTGACATTTTAATTTTATATTAAGAAATAAATTAATTACATATATTCATTTTATTACTTTTAATATAAAGTAATTCCTTTTTTTTTATTTTCAATTAATTTCTATTGTTTGAGAATAAACTATCTTATTTTATTATGGTTATATAAAAATATTTATTTATTTATTTTTTCATTTATATTATATATTTAAATATTTTATTTAAGTTTTCATAGTGAAACATTTTAAAATGTTTAAAAGTGAAACTATAAAGTCTTATAAAATCTTTTTAACTTTTAGTTATTTTATCTTTTTAAAAATGGTACAAAATTATAATATTTTATAAATGGAATTTGAGATATTTTATTTATTCATTTTATAATGCTATTAACTAAAATTAACTTTTAACATGTACAATTACTTACATTCATTTTTGTTTCTTCTTATTATTATTATTATTTTTAAAGTTGGTATAAAATTCTACTACATTTTATGAACATGCAACAACTAACCATCAAGATTTTCCAAAAGGAAAGAATTATTTCCTCGAACTTCATCCAACTTGAGAGGCCCAAACAATAAAGGATCAAAATTTCCATACTTACCCTTATCCTCTCATCTAAGATCCCACCTAAGCACAAGGTCTCTTAGTTCAAAAAATATTTCTTTGACCTTCTTATCAAAAATAACTTTCATCTTTTCCTAATATTTCATAAGATTTCAAGCTAGATGTTCTCTGTTTTCACTTAGTTCCACCAACTGATTGATCATCATATTCAATGGATTTGGTTCTTCCTCTGCATCCTAAATTAATTTAGTGGTAGGAATGGCTAATTGACTAGGAAACAATGCTACATTACCATGTACCATTTTTAATGGTGATTTTCCAGTGGATCATTTTCTTGTCACCCCGTTTCCCTAAAGAGAAAAATTAAGTCCATAATATCAATTATTCTTATTCTGTGCAATAATATTCTTTAAAATTCTTACCCAATTTTTATTTTATGACTCCGCCAACCCATTCCCTTATGGAAAAGAGGTGGTAGACTATATGAGCATGAAATTATATTTCTTCCACAAGTTAATAAGCTTTGCAGATTTAAATACTTGGGCATTATCAATCACCAATTTCTTTGGACAACCAAATATAGCAAGAATATTTTCTTTAACAAATTTAATAATCACTGAATCCGTTGTAGTCCAGGTAGGAATATATTCCCCCCATTTTATAATATAGTTTGTAGTTGTTAAAATCCATTGATGTTGTCCACTAAAAGGTGGGTGAATTTCACCTATGAAATCCAATCTCCACTGACTAAGTGGTGCTTCCAACAAAGCTGCAATCAATGGTAAGGGTGCAAAATTATTCTTTTCAACAAAGATCTGGAATTCTTCGCAGCCTTTCACCAACCTATATACACTAGAGAATAAGGTGGGCTGGTAAAACCCAACTTTCAGAATATTATGTGTTGTAACACTCCAACTATAATGGGCTCCACAAGCACAACCATGATATTCATTTATAATTTTTGGAATTTCATATTTTGTTAAGAATATCGGGAGCACCCAAAAAATATCTTTCCAATACAATTGATCATTTGATATAATATACTTCTAGGATTTCATTCCCAGAGACTTATATTTTCTTCTTTCATAATCTTGTGGAAAGGTGAGAAACAACAGATAATGGACAATATCTGTATACCAATACGAAACATTGATATTTATATGCAATTTTATTATATTGTTCATTAGATTTACCATCCTTACTAACTACATTTGGTGGATAATTTTCATCCAACAAATTTATTCCCATAGCTTTACAATTTTCCTCTGATAATTTTTTGGTGAAACCTTGTCCCTTTAATAATTTAGTTGGATTTATGTCCATATCATACTCTTGTATTTTTTCTATCCGCTTTCCTCTTCTTCCTTTGTTGTCTCCTTGTGTCAAAACATATTTGAATGCTACTTTAGGAACATAAGTTGTGATGTTTGACTATAGAATATATGTCCCAATGCCTTAAAGGATTTTACCAAAGCATATGTTTTCTTCTCCATAATATTATATTTTAGCTTTCTATCCTATTAGGGTCATAAGTTTTCATCATCACATATATTTTCCATGTCCTTTAATTTTCAATTTTTTGAAGCAACTTATCCTATGAACTACTTGTTGTCATAGGCTAAAGGTCATTGTCCATGTCATACAAAGTTTGACAGAGTTGTTGTCAGATTCATGTGGTTAGCAGGTCTGTTGTCATATATTCAAGGCGCAATGAGTATGTGTCAGCACTCTTTGCATGGTCAGTTCAAAAAGGAAGGTTGTGTCGGTTAGTTTAGTGTTATGTGGGTTTTAGAGGTTCATCTAGGTCATTCTACCATTCATACTGATGTTCTGACCATTAATTTACTATCCTATCATCCTACATATTCCATTATCCATTTGTAAATCCCATTTTGTATCCCATATTCATTAATCATCCCTATTCCTTAGTCATGTAATTATCATTTTCCCCATCCCATTCTAAACCCATTCGCTTAAAATAAAATAATCACATTTTGAACATGGCATAACCCACATATTCCCCCGCACTATCCAAGAAATATATTAACCCAAATTTCCTAATTATTTCCCATTCAAAAAGTATCATATCATCCTATATGGAGCGCTCCAAAATATTAGGTCAAATCATCAAAGGGCTACCCAGACAGTTTGATGCACAAGCACTACGCAACATACTCTAATTTTTACACCCTTTTCAAATAACGATTCCACACACATGAAGGTAAATTATGGAAGACTAAGAGAGGTTTTTCTCAAGGATGAGATGAAGTACAAAACCCTCTTCCAGGGATTTCACATGTGTCACTCATAAGGAGTTATGAATGCATATTTAAATCTCATTTTTCACAATTTGTAAATTTCTTGTTTTGAGTCATCATTTTGCAGATAATTTTATGAGAATATGGGGAAGGATTTGGAGAAAATGAGAGAGGATTGTCTTCAAAAAATCTCATCTACAACAATGTCCTTCAATTTTTAAAAATAGGTTACAGAATGGGAGATATACCGAAAACACAGGCTCATTTCATAGTTTGTTGCACAGGTGTTGCACAACCCTTGCCTATAGAGTTCCACAAATGTTATGCATTAGGGGAATTTTGAGGTCTTAAATGGGTCTCCTAACGAAATAATAAAATAATAGCTAAACCAATATAATAATATTTATGAATTTTCAATTCACTTTTTGCACCATAATCCATGTAACCATAGTTAAATTCAATTCAAAAGTTGTACCAAAAATAAAATTAATAAAAAAAAATGTATTGATGTGACTATAAATAAGAATGAGCTTCTCAAGAAAAAGTCATTATCATTGAACAACTAATGCATTTGTCCTTTGTACTTAAATAACTTAAAATAAAATATAAATATAAATTTATAAATTATAAATTATATTATATGTTATTAATTAAAATTTATATTATTTAAATTGTATAATAACATGTAATTAATATAGTATATAAAAATAATATAATATAATATAATATAATAAATGTATAGGGATATGCATTGTTTCTTTCAAGAAATATGAAATGACAATAATATATTTTTATTCAAAAAGTGTGAAATGACATTTATTATGAGTACTTTACTTTGACTTTAAAAGTACTTAGAGCACTACCATGGTTAACCATGAGTTTTTATCCACCATTGATAATGTAACAAGTAAGTACCTTTAACTCAAGTAATGCCACCTCAACCATTAGGGATGATGTCATCCCCTAAAATGTGATTGGTTCTCATAAAGTAAATTTTGATTGTACATTTTCCTTAAGAGGCCCATTTTAGACCTCAAAATTCCCCTAATGGATTTGCGAGTTGTTAGAGGTTAAAGAGGTATATGTGTCACATATATGGAAGCCACCTCATCTCATATTTTAGTGGACAAGTGTCATATATGAGGATAAAGGTGACTTGGGAGTGTGCTACCCATCTCCCGCGCAACACTATCAGTTCACTGGAACCTTTTCTATTTTTTTGTTGTTTCTAATTTCCTTACTGAGGATGGATGAGGTTTGAAGATAGAATATATATATATATATATATATATATATATTTCTTTAGGATGAAATTAATTATTGTTAGGATTGAACTTTATCATTTTTGGAAAAGGATGCAAACAACTATGATGTTTCTATTTTTCCTACTTTGTGTTCACCCTCTCCATGGATCAAAGATACTTTGTATACAACTACTCAATAAAATATGATGTATGCCTATATAATAGAGAAATGTAAATGAAGAAGGGGTTGGTTGGTTTGGTAGAAGTACATTGTAAGATTTTTACTGTGAATTGTATCGTGGCCTAGATTATTAATGCATGGAGCTTATGGTTTAGTTTGTCCATTTATTTTCTAGCAAAGATACTCATGGTATGGAGTCTAAGATTTGTTTTTTCTCGTGTAAAAATTAAGGTTGTCTCTCCTTCATTGAAATTCTATCTATTTTTCCTTTCGGAAGTACACGCTCTAGTTTTTTGGAATTCAATTCAACATTGCTCCAAATAAATTGGTAAAACATTGTTTCAGTTTCAATGATGGTGCTTTTATTCGTGGTTCGTTTCTTCTAATATGTTTGTTCCCTATTACTAGATAGTAATTTGTCACCCTACTGACTTCCCGTGCCTGATCCTGAATTTCCATGTGATAGGTTCTGTGTAGTATGTCCACCTGGGAAAATAAACAAATATATCCTCTAAAGAATCAAAGAAAGCTGCCTTAAAAGATCACTGGAGAGACTTGGTCAAAAACCTAAATTTCTGGGTCAACGCGCTTCTCTAGTTGCATGCCCATGCTGATAGCATATCGTTTTTAGTGCCCTTTTTCTGGAAAAAACCACGTTGATCCCTTTCTAGAAATGTTTCTTCAAAATGGGGGAGAAGCTTCAACCTTTATATGCTAGAGGGAGGTGAGTTGGTTGTTATTTCGTGGTGATAGGGTCGAGCTCTATGAATTTAGAGATTCGATCTTATCAATGGGGGTTTATAACTAATATAGTGGACCTTCCTCCTTTCATGAGCTCCCAACCTCTTCACCATTCCTATAAATTGATCCCCATCCCTCCACTACTGGTTGGTCATTGTTGGGCTAGTAAGATCATTAATTCCCTTAACACTCTTGTATTGTGATAACTCCTAAGCTATTTGGGAGAAGGAATACTTTAGAGCTTCAGTGAAGGACTCGAACATCACCAAAGGGAGGCCTCCAACGTCAACGTATGGGTTGTAAGATCTCTCTTTTATATTCATTAATAAAACATTTGGTGTTTGCTTTCTATATTTGGCTAATAATTTTCACAAATAGTCTAATGTTACTTGATGTGTTAGATAGATAATGTTCATGAATTTTATGTATTGGATTACATTTTTTGTTGCCTCCTATTCATCCACAGGTATTTGTGTGCCACCAATATAAAGGAGCGAGCCTAAGGGATCATGGATCAAGGCCACCATCAATGAGTTCAAGCATAGTATTAGGAAAAGGTATCTCTATCTCCTTTATTGTCTCGTTTTTAATATTATATAAGGAATTTTTCATTGGAAATATCACAAGTTGCTATCCCACTCTAGCGATAAATAGATTTCCTATGTCCACAGAGGGGACTTAGCTTCACAGAAAAGTTTGCGACTCCACTTGTTAGCGAAACCAGAGAAAACGAACTCTAGGGCTCTTTAAAATTGCTAGGATAGATTCATTCAAATAATGAACTTACATGCTCAGCATATGCTATCCTCTTCACACTAGCTATCAAAAATAAAGAGGTACTTGTTAGCGATAACGAGGGAAAAATTGAAAGTGAACATCCTATGTCTATTTTGGGCAGCTTGTGGCTCTTGAACATGACACTTGTCAGCAGTTTGTGTCAGGTTGGGTATATCCTTCGCTCATCATTTTTCCTCCATGGGTATGGGAAATCCATTTCCCTTCTACTCACTCACCATTTTTGTCATCATGACCTCTGATCCGATTTGAGTCAAATGCTGCCATACTCTAGAGTCGTGTCATCGATATGTTCAAGAGAAGTCATTTTTATGAAAGTAAAATATCCTCTGCTTTCCTGACTTTCTCTATTAATGTCTTGAATGACTCCTATCATCTTGAGATATCTATTATTTCGTGTGAATGATGTGCGAATCATTATGGCCCTCCTTTGACAGATCACTACCTGTCAAACTCAACTCATTATACCAGAGTATGATTTATAAACTCCTTTTCAATACCTTGGAGCATGCATGCCTTAATGGAAACTTCCTCATGTTCGATGACAAGTTCACATAACTGGCCTTTGATCGAATGATTCTGCAAGTGTTTGAATTCAACACATTTATTCATCCTTGTAGATTGTGTTGTTGTACCTTTAAGGCCATCATCATTATTGGTGGTTTCTCTCATGCCTATTAACGATTTTCATCATTGAATGGTAATCAGGTGGTTTACACCATGTTTGACATCAGATGATCTATTCACATGGCTTAGTTCGTACGTTGGGTAGATTGAGATTGTGGTGAAGACCCTAGATCACCTTTGTCATTATTAGGCTTGTGTAGAGTTATTGAGTATTCATGATTGTACATATGATACTGTCTATACGGATTATTGCAACCATACTATGGATCTGTTGCCATAATCTCTATAAAATAGATGGTTGTGACCATGTCGTGGGTTCATATGTTATTTGATGCCTAGTCCACATATATGTTATTATGAATATTCACATTGGAGATGTCATATATTGTATTTTTCTTGATTTTGCAAGTTTCCTAGTGGTATTATGAGTTTTTTTGCCTCGGTTCGTAAATAATTTCACTCATCACTCATCGATCTTCCTTCATTCTTTAGGCGGCATATCTTACACAGTAATTTCTCACCCTGCTCACTTACCGTCCCTGATCCTGAAGTGCCCTATGATAGGTCATGTGCAGTATATCCATCTCAGAAAAAATACATAAATATATCCTCTGAAGCATCAAAGAAAACTACCTTGAAAGATCATTGGAGAGACTTGGTCAAAAACCTAAATTTTTGGGTCAACGCACTTCTGTAGTGGGCTGACTGTGCTAATGGTAGGTTAACAGTTCGAGCCTAGCATTTTCAGTACCCTTTTTTCCGAGAAACCATCTTTATCCCTTTCTGGAAGTGTTTCCTCAAATAGAGGAGAAGCTTCGACCTATAGAATCTCTAGGGCATCGAGTTAGTTGTTATTTGATGGTGATAGGGTCGAGCTCTCCGATTTTAGATATTTTATCTTATTAATGGGGATTTATAACTTAGAAAGTGGACCTTCCTCCTCATTTCATGGCCTCCCAAACTCTTCTCCCTTCCTATAAATTGATCCCCATCCCTCCACTACCGGTTGGTCATTTTTGGGCTGGTAAGATTAATCCTTCACTTTACACTCATGTATTATGATAAAGCCTAAGCTATTGAGGAGAAGGAATGTTTTAGTGCTTCAGTGAAGGACTCAGATATCCCCAAAGGGAGGCCTCCAACATCAAGGCTTGGGTTGTAATATCTCTCCTTTATATTCATTTGTAAAACATCTGGTTTCTGCTTTCGATATTTTGCTAATCATTTGTGAAGATAGTCTAATGTTCCTTGATCTCTTGAATAGATGATATTCATGAATACTATGTATTAGATTAGGTTTTTTTGTGGCCTCTTAATCTTCTACAGGTAATCGTACGCCACTAGTAGTGAGGAATGAGCTTGAGGGATTGTGGATCAAGGCCATCATCAAAGTGTTCAAGCATAGTATCTGGAAAAGGTAAGCATATCTCCTTTCTTGTCTCATTTTGAATATTACCTAAGGAAGCTTGCATTAGAAAGTCTCACATGTTACTAGATCCACTCTAGGGCTGGAGATATTGCCTCTGTCCATAGAGGTGAGCATCCTTGACCTGGTGTACCACTCTTCTAGCAATCAAAGATGTCTCGTCTTGTCTTACTAATCCTGAATCTGCAAAAATAATATTTTTATATCTCAGAATACATACAAAAAACATTAAAAGTAAAAAAATCAAAAAACATGTTTTACCTTGTCGAAGCACTGTTCGCCCAGCAGAAGAGGTAGATGTGGATCGCCCCTGAAGTCAATGCCTACGTATGTGTAGTCCTCAACCACGATCTTTTGATGGCATATTCAGTTGAAGAACACAATAAGAAAATTCATTTGTTGGCCCCCTCCATCGCGAGGCATGATTTCACACCATCTCAACAGCCTCGGGTCCCTCGGGGCTGGATCATGGTTATCCAATCACTGATACTAAAACAAAGGAACCCGCTTCAAAAAGAAGGTAACCAAGATGGACCCATACCGAAACTTTTTCAGTTGACCTATTTTGCACTTCGTCAATTGGCTATTCATATTATAAAATAACCCCTCACACCGGTTAAACATAGTAGGGGCCAGACAATCCACTACATACTGGAAATGAGATTTCACTGCCTCATGCAATGCCTCAACTCCAACCACTCGAGCCATGAAATGTAATATTATATGCAAGGGAAGATTTGCGATAGATGGTATCTCAACCTTCCCATTCTGAGTCTTTTGAGCTCCACGACAGTGTCTCTGGATGAGCATATCGGTACTCTCACCTCTAACAAGAGCTCTGGAGAGTTGGATTCTATCCCCTCTCGTGGATAACATTCTAATGAAATAGATTTCCATGACATCCAACTCAAGTACCTGGTCTCCAATTATGAATCCTTGGCAATCCACATCCCATATCCCAATTAAATACTCAAGTAGCTCCAGCTAAGCTCTTAACCCTCATGTTTGGAATAATTTCAATAGTCCACAATTTCGCAATGTGTTTACACAATCAGGGTCCTGGAATGATTCATGATCTTCCACCTAATGGCCTCTTTCTTTCCATTCAATTACCATCTTCGATGAAATCGCCTACAAAACATGTTCAATTGACATTTTAGAGACTCTCATTGGAGTAGTTTTGGAAATAAAAAATTAAAAAGTGAGAAATGAATTATTCTATTTTCTTCCCCGTAGTCATTGTGACTATGAAATATGAAACAGTGCTGGTGGTGTGGGTTAGGTAGAGAGTGACCCATGTGAATCCGAAGCTCAGAACCACATTGGTCACAACAAAAATACAATTTGGAAATCCTCCCCCCAAAACACAAACTTTCTGAGACAAACTACCTAAAAATGGAATTGAAAAGAAGAAATGGAGAGGAGAGTTTGAGCTCTTACCTGTAGTTGACAGATTGTTGAATGGTGTCCTGGATCGGCTGCACCAATGATATAAATTTCAAAGGGAAAAGGGGTAAAATTCACTTTCACAATTTACTCAAAATAGAATGGTGAAAATGAATTTACTTTTTGTCTATTTATAGATTTTTGAAGATATTTTTTCCATTATTTTATTATTTTTCCTCGATATTGGTGATTTTTGTCATTTTTTGTGCAGTAACATGCTATTTACGCTAATGGTGATTATTTATGATGAGAAAAAGTTTTATTTTATCTCTTTTTTGGACTCGGTAAAAACATAAAGAAAAAAGGGACCCCTCTTCGAGTCACCTTTCAACTCTTTTCTCGCTCTCGAAAAATGAAAATATTTTCGAGTGCTTGTCATTTGAAACTCGTTAAAGTAAACAAATTGATGTTGTCTCAGTATAATTTTACCCATTTTTAGGCTGAGGTTCACTATTTACGAAAAAGAATACCTTGATCGAACATGGTCAAGAGGTTCTCTTAGATATTGTTTTCTACCTTTTCAAATTTGAAAGACGATTTACGAAAAGGGAAATGGTGGAGTTTTGTTTTCCATTTATTTTTCAAACTCATTAAATAATTACACCGAGTTACCCTTCCATCGTGCTTGTTAAAAATTAAAATGGCGAAAGGCTTGTCACCATGAAGAGACTGAGTTCCTCCTTCCTAGGGCTTGTTAAAATTACTATGATGGATTTATTCGAAGGATGAACTTATACTCTCAGCATATGCTATCCTTTTCATGTTGGCTATAAAAAATAAAGAGGTACTTGTTAGAAATAACGGGGGGAAAATTGAAAGTGAACATCTTATGTGTATTTTTTGGTAACTTTTTGCTCTTGAACATGACACTTTTCTGCAGTTCGTATCGGATTGGGGATATCCTTCATTCGTCATTTTTCCTCCACAGGTTTGGGAAATCCATTTTCCTCGTATTCGATCACCATTTTTTTCCTCATGACCTCTGATCCCATTTGAGTCAAATTCTTCCACACTCCGGAGTCGTGTCACCAATATGTTGAAGAGAAGTCCCTTTTTCAAAGTCAAACATCCTCTGCTTGTCTGACCTTCTCTATTGTAGTCTTGAATCACTCCTATCATCTTGAGATATCCATTGTTTTGTTTCAATGATGTGGGAATCATTAAGACCCTCCTTTGATTGATCACTTCCTATCGACCTCAGCTCATTATATGGGAAGATGATTAAGAAGCTCCTTTTTGGTACCTTGGAGCTTGCATGGCCCAATGAAAATTTATTCGTGTTCAACAACACATTCACGTCACTGGCCTTCAATCAAATTATTTTGCTAGTGTTCGACTTCAACACCTTTATTCACACTTGTAGATTTTGTTGTTCTACCTTGAGGGCCATCGTGATTATTGGTGGTTTCACTCATGCCTTTTAACCATTTTCATCATTGACAAGTAATAAGGTGCTTTCTACCATGTTTGATGTCAGATCATCTATTCACATGGCTAGATTCATACATTAGGCAGATTGACTTGCTGCAGCAGACCCTAGATCACCTTTTTGATTAGCCAGGTTGCATGGAGTTATTGAGTATTCATGATTGTACATATCATCCTGTCTATATAGATGACTACGACCTTACGGTGGATATGTTTCGATGATATATTTCATACGGATGGTTGTGATTGTGGGTTAATCTATTGTTTGATGTCTAGTCCACAGATATGTTATTAGGAATATTCATATTTCATAAATTTTATTGTGTTTTATTTGTCAGGTTTCCTGGCGGTATTCTGTGTTCTTTTGCCTTGGCCCATAAATAATTTCACCCATCACTCCCTGTTTTGCCTTCATGCTTTAGGGGGCATCTGTTACACAACAATTTTTCACCCTGCTCACTTCCCATCCTTGATCATGAAGTGCCATGTGATAGGTCCTGCGTAGTATATCCATCAGGGAAAAGTACACAATGATATCCTCTAAAGAATCAAAGAAAGTTGTATTGAAAGATCACTAGAGAGAATTGGTAAAAAACCTCAATGCACTTCTCTAGTGGCCTGCATGTGCTGATGGTAGGTTGATAGTTTAGGCCTAGCACTTTCAACACCCTTTTTTCTGGGAGAATCACACTGATCCCTTTCTAGCAGCATTTCTTCAAAATGGAGGAGAAGCTTTGACCTCTAGAAGCTCCACGATAGCGAGTTGGTTGTTATTCGGTGGTGATAGGGTAAATATATCTTATTTTAGAACTTTGATCTTATAAATGGGGGTTTATCCCTTAGTAAGTGGACCTTCCTCATCCTTTCATGGGCTCCCAACCTTTTCTACTTTCCTATAAATTGATCCCCATCCGTCCACTACTAGTTGGTCATTGTTGGGCTGGAAAGATCATTAGTTCCATTTCCACTCCTATATTGTGATAATTCCTATGCTATTCGGGGGAAGAAATGATGTAGAGTTTCAGTGAAGGACTCAGACATCACCAAAGGGATACCTCCAACATCAAGGCCTGGGTTGTAAGCTCTCTCTTTATATTCATTAATAAAACATTGGTTTTTTTCTTTCTATATTTGAGTAATCATTTGCGCAAATAGTCTAATGTTCCTTGATATGTTAGATAACTGATGTTCATGAATACTATGTATTAGATTATGCTTGTTGATGGCTCTTGATCATCCGTAGGTATTCGTGTGCCACTAGTAACAAGGAGTGGCCTACAGATCATGGATCAAGGACACCATCAACGAGTTCAAGCATAGTATTAGGGAAAGGTACCTCTATCTCCTTTCTTGACTCGTTTTGAATATTAGCTAAGGAAGCTTGCATTAGAAAGTATCACAAGTTGCTAGACCCACTCTAGGGCTAAAGAGATCACCTATGTCTACAGAGGGGATTAATCTTCACAACACCTATGAATACAGTATTATAATTTCTCGTGTTGTTTAATTTTGAATGTGTAATTACTCTATCACTTTCCAATATGCTACAATTTCCAATGTCTGAGATGATATATTTATTGAGCCTTTGTAAGAATGAGTGGTTTTTTAATCATAATATATGATTTGGGAAGGGTTATTGAACTATATATATTCTCTCTAGATAAATCTTTACCAACCTCGAACAAAATTGTGAAAAATTTACAACATACCTGGTCTCTCTAGGTCTATAATGTCAAATTTGTAGTACTTTTTAGCGATGGAGACCCCTCCAGTTGGGAAAGACTTGTACCAGACCAAAATTAGTCTATGGTTACCTTCTTGAGTCTATTTGTAGGCTAGTAGATATTAGGGAGTGCTAACATATTGGTGTCATTGCTAGGGATCAAAGTGTCACATTTTCCCTGGGTATGAATGATAACATTCAAATATAATTGCTTATGGTGAAAAAAAGTTGGACATCCAAAGGTTGAATCATTCACATGGCGACTCTGAGTTCAAAGGATCCAACATATTACAATTTTACGGTGACTCCACTGGTTGAAGGTTAGTAATTTCAAGAATTATTGTTGAATGATTTCAAGATGGGTGCAAGAACAAATGTCAGGTATGCACCTCTGGAAAGATATTGTATTCCTGGATTTCCAAACTGAATTCCTTCGGTATATTGGTAGAATTATCTTCGAAGGTTGAAATATGAATACAGAGAGGATTTTTCCCTACATCTAGTGAAATTTCATATGCACACACACAAGTTGAAGTTTCAATTTGTTGAATATTTTCTCATGAAAATGTTCATGGCTACTACTGAAGGAAAGAAAAGGTTATAGTATGAAGAATTACTAGCTGCTTCTTTATGTTCTTTAAAGTGTCTCCATACATTATTATTTGAAAATTTTAACGAATCTTATCCATATTTATTTCTAGCTAAAAATTGTTGTGGACATTTTGAGAGATTCATTGAAAAATTCAAAATATTATATGAGGATGATGAGTTCATGGATGAGGAAATTTTAGAGGCTATTCATGAGAAACCTTTCCATTACCAACAAGAAAAGGTGGCTGATATATTGGATGAAAAGGAAACTAAGCAGTATTTAAATGATGACAGTCAAGTTTCATTTTCTGAAATTGATGAAAAGTTACAACAAGCTTGCAAGTCTCAGGTTTGTGAAGATAAAGATGAGGTTTCTGATTAAATCCATGAAAAAGGATCTCTAAACATTCATCACTCATATGTCTTTCCAGCTCTTTCCATTTTCTGAAGTGTTATTTGAAGAGCATATTTGTGTAAATCAGAATTTTAAATTGGCATGTGTGGAAGTTTCAGGAGATGTAATTATGGGAGAAAATAATGATCAAACATTGCAAGTAGATAATGAAGAGGAGATAAACGAAGAAGAAGAGGTTGTTTTAGAGCCTTTTGCACATGAGGATCTTCGTCTAGGTTCAGAAAATGAAGAGTGTGCAATTTTTTTTTTTTTGATAATATGGTTGCCTCAAACACACATTTTCGAGAAAAAGCTTCCCTTTTTCCTGATTCAAGTGAAAAAATTAATGAACATATTTTCTTCTTTCGTCCTCACAAAAAAATTTTCATTGGAAAATTAAGGTGTGCTTTTATTTCTGTTGAATTTCAAGACATGGCAATGTACCAAATTATTGAATACCCTTTTAACAATTTGTTGTAACCATAAGGGAAGATGAATATTATTGTATTTATGGATCATGAGAACATGTTCAGTGGACACTTTCAGTTGTGATTTTCATAATTTTACTTTATTTCTGGTGAAGTTGAATACAAGCATAAGTTATACATTCACTTACTTGATTAGCTACACTGGAGGGATCATTTCGCATGATTGTATGTATATCTTCAGCAAGTGGGTGATTATCATCAGGATTTGAAGCCCGAAGTGATGGCCCTCAAATGCCGATGGTATTTTTCCATAAGTAAGTTAAGTGAGTATTTAATTTTCACTATGTGAGTTAAGTTTCAATTTTTAATTTTTGACTTCGTTTCCCAATGGATAGGATACTATTTTGTGTTTTTTTTCTTAGCACCTCACTAGGAGGATGCTATCCCCATTGGAGCCAATGTTAGGGTCATAAGTTTACATCGTCAAATATATTCTCCATGTACTTTATTTTTCCATTTTTTGAATCAGTTTAGCTTATGAAATACTTGTTGCAATAGGCTAAAGGTCACTGTCCATGTCATACAAAGTAGGACCGAGTTATTGTCAGAGTCATAAGGTTATAAGGTCCATTGTGATATATTCAAGGATAAATGAGTATGTGTCGGCATTCATTGCATGGTCAGTAACAAAAGGAAGGTTGTGTCAATTAGTTTAGGGTTATGTGGGTTTTAGAGGTTCATCAAGGTCATTTTTCTATTCATACTCATGTTCTGACCATTCATTTACTATCCTATCATCCTACATCTTCCATTCTCCATTCGTAAACCCATTTTCCTATCCCCTATTAATTAATCATACCTATTCCTTAGTCATATAATTATCATTTCCCCCCATCCTGTTCTAAACCCATTCCCTTAAAAGACAATAATTACATTTTGTACATGACATAACCCACATATTCCCCCCCAATTATACAAGCAACGTATTCACCCAAATGTCCTAGTTATTTCCCATACAAAAAGTATCATATAATCCTATATGGATCACTCCAAAATATCACTTCGAATCATTACAGTGCTACCCAGACACTTTGTTTCATAGGCGTTGCGCAACATACTCTGTTTTTTACACCCTTTTGAAACGATGATTCCAACAACATGAAAAAAATTATGGAAAATAGAGAGAGGTTTTTTTCATGGCCAGGTCAAATTACAAAAAAAAAATCTATTTTTTTCACCCGCATCACTGATCAGGAGTTAAGAATGCACATTTAAAGCTCATTGCTCACAATTTGTAATTTTATTATTTTGAGGCATTGTTTTGCAGAGAATATTATGGGATGATGGGGAAGGATTTGGAGAAAATAAGAGAGGATTTTATAAAAAAAATAGCATATACAATAACCTCCTTAATATTTTAAAAAAAGGTTACGGTTTAGGAGATATACCCAAAATACATTCCCATTGCGTATGTGTTGCATAACCCTTGCCTACAAAGTTCCACAGATATTTTGGAGGTGCCTAGCATCGAAGATTAGAGAGTTCGATTTTTCACTCATCTGGGGGCCACCTCAGCTCGTATTTCATCGAAAAAGTGTCATCTATGAGGAGAAAAGTGACTTGGCAGTGTGCTACCCAGACGGTGCGCAACACTATTAGCTCACTCGAAAATTTTCTATTTTTTTGTTGTTTCTAATGTACTTACTAAGGATGGAAGAGATTATAAGATAGACAATGTTTCATATATTTTATTTCTTTAGGATTAAGTTAAGTATTTTTAGGATTTAATTTTATCATTTTTTGAAAAGGATGCAAACAATTATGATGTTTCTATTTTTCCTAGTTTGTGTTGATCCTCTCCATGGAACGAAGATACTTTTTATACTACTTCTCATTAAACTACAATGTATGCCTATATAATAAATAAAGTTAAATGAAGAAGGGGTTGGTTGGTTTGGCAGAAGTACATTGTAAGATTTCTACTGCGAATTGTATTTTGGCCTAGATTCTTAATGCATGGAGCTTATGGTTCAGGTTTTCCATTGATTTTCTAACAAAGATACTCATGGTATGGAATCTTAGATTTTTTTTCTCCTGTAAGCATTAATTTTCTCTCTCCTTCATTGAAATTCTATCTATTTTTCCTGTCATAAGTACAAGTTGTAGTTGTTTGGAATTCAATTCAACATTTCTCCAAATCAGTTGTTACAACGTTGTTTCAGTTGCAATGATGGTGCTTTTATTTGTGGTTCATTTCTTCTAAGATGCTTGCTTCCTATGAATCCAATATTAGAATTTCTCATGTTGTTCCATTTTGAATGAGTATTTACTCTACCACTTTCCCGTATGCTACAATTTTCGATGTCTGGGATGATATATTGATTGAGCCGTTGGAAGAATGAGTGGTGTTCTAACCATAAGCCTTGATTTGTGGATGGTTACTGAACTATAAACCGTCTCTTTAGATAAATCATTACCTACCCTAAAAAATTTATGAAAAATTTAGAACATACATCATCTCTGTAGGTGTATAATGTAAAATCTCTAGTCCTTTTAAGTGAGGGAGTCCCCTCGGGTTGGGAAAGACTAGTACCTAACCAAAAGTGGGCTCTGGTTACCCTCTTGAGTCTATTTTCAACCTATTACATATCAGGGAGTGCTAAAACATCCATTAAAACTTGACTAAAAAACTCCACAGGTTGGTCTTTGTTACCTTTGTTTTTCTCCAACAAAGAAACTACAATTGTATTTGGTGATGCGAAGCATAAAATCTAGAAATTTTTCTCATAATTGAGACTAACAAAAAAAAGAGCCTCCCCAAAATAATTTTTAATTATTTATATTTTTTCTCTGGTTGTTGGGGTCCATTTTGCCTCTTTGTCATTTTTTCAAAATATGAGTAATATCCTTTATTCTTTTTGCATAATTTGGGATAAATATTATGAGAAATTTAATTTTTCCTAGAAAAATATGAATTTCCTTCTTATTTCTTGGTAAAATAATGTTACTGATTTCCTCTACATGCTTAGGATCAATTTTAACTCCCTCCTTTGATAACAACCAATAATTTTCCTTCCCTTAGTGCAAAGTGCGACTTCTTAGCAGTCAGGGATAGCCCATAACTTCTACACTTCTCAAAGTCTGTTGTAAGTGATATACATGCTTATCATTAGGTTTTGAAAAAATTGTTATATCATCAAGATAGATGACCACAAATTTGTCCTTCTCTCCAAAAACATCTATATCCATAGCCCTTTGGAAATTAGCACCAACAAATATTAGGCCAAAGGTCACCTTGGAGTACATAAAAGTACCCGAAGGCGTTGTAAAGGTTGTTTTCTTTTGGTCATTTGGATGAACATCAATTTGATTATATATAGAAAAAAAATCAATCATTTATATCGTTAAGGATCCCACCACTTTTTGCAACATATGATCCATCTTGGGAAGGGGATAATTATCCTTCAAGGATATTGTATTTAAATTCTTAAATTCTACACACAACCTAATTTCCCTCTTTTTTCTAATTACTCGTACAATATTAGCTACCCAATTTAAATATCTTAATGGAACAATGATTTTATCCTTAAGTAATTTCTTCACCTCCTTCTCTATTGAAAGGAGAAGAAAAGGGTTAATATATCTAAGTTTCTATTTATATGGTTTTAATCTTGATTTTAATGGAATGTTGTGATGTATATTATCTTCATTATAAGGCCTTAAATCTTCATAAGACCATGAAAAAATATCAGAATACTTTCTAAACACATTTGCGTATATTTTTCTATAGTCCTTTGCGATTCCCTTCATGAATTTTATGAATTTGGGTTATTTCTCCATACTAATATTGTAGTCTTCAATGTCTTCTTCCCAAATCTATTTGCATAAAGTAATATTTCCAAAGGTACAAGGCCTTTTGGAATAACATTTCCTTTCATCTATACAATTTTGTGATCCATAATTGAATCCTTCCAAGGCAATTCTTATTTAACTTCCTCTTCTTCATTCTCACCATTTTTTTCTTGATCAAGTTTTGAAGTAAAAAATTCCCCAACAACCTCCATAAATTTCTTAATCTCTTCCTCATCGTCAAATATCTTCCATTATATTCCATTATATGGTATTGAGGGTTTGCATCCAACTTCAACTTTAGACCTCAACTGAGGAGTTTGTGGTTTGAAACTGTTTTCTTCTACTCAAGTGGAATTAGAAAATCAACTTTTTTCTCAAGGTAATAACTGAATATTGAAAGTTGAGAAAACTTTATGAACCACGTCCCGAACTCCATTCGAATATTCTCTAAACCTTGGATTTTTCGTTAGACATTGACCCTATATTTGTTTCACTACTATCTCAGAATCTCCATACATTATTAAACAATCAATCTTCAAATTTATTGCAACTTTCAATCCACGAATCAAAGCTTCATACTATAGATAAAATGTCTTTCGGATTAATCACATCATTAAGATTAGGTCGACATTTCGAACCTCTTCCCGAGGATGAAACACATTAGTTGGTTCGAAACATCGACCTAATCTTAATTATGTGATTAATCTAAAAAACATTTTATCCACATTATGGATCACAAAATTCTTAGATCTAACTTCATACTATGTAATATTATTCATTGAATCAAACTCTAGCTTATAAGACCAAATAATCATCTCACTTTTATGGGAAATCAGTAGAACATATGTACCTTTTCCCTTTTTACAATAAGATCCATAAAAAAACAACTTCCAAATGGAATTTGGAACGCATTCTTTCTTTTCAACTCTTGTTTCCCTTTTGAATTGTGTATTTTCAGCAATTTCAACATCTACTTATAATAAAAAACAAGAAAAATCCTTCTCATAGCTATACAATGGGGAGTTATGTAGATTAGCCTCCTTAGTAATAGTTTTGACAAACCTGGATTTTATATATAACGTCCTCTCCTCACCACCAAAAATTGGAATTGTATGGTATATTAAATCTTTCTTGATAGATCCATCTAACTTCATACCCCATGATCTTGATAGAAGCATCCCAAACCTTACTTTAATGTTAGCAACGAAAACGTCCATTACAATACTTCTAACAAGAATTTGTGCTAAAGTAACCATCATATCCTTAATCAAACCTACATGTTTGACTCCTTTATAATCAAAATAATACGAGTATTTATAATATTTTGTAATATGCAAACCCAAATACTCCATAAGTCCAACATGCAATTAAGCAACATAATAACATAAATTTGAAGAGTAATATAAAAAGTTGGGTTTGTGGAATCCTACACCGACACATGGGGCCCAAACATAACAACTGGCCTTTCCTCCTGCAAATTTACAGTATATTGCGTAACAATCACTTGTGATAGATTTATGAAATTTGCAATATATTTTTTTATAAGTTGGTTTCTTTTATAGTTCATCTAATGGGATAAGAATTTTCACCTTCCCCATTTCCTTTTCAATGTTAAAATAATGAACATTTTTCTCCACCTTTGCTTTTTCTTCTTTTGTTTCTTCGTTCCTATGAATCTTTTGCTAAATTTGAATAGTATGGTTTGCCTTCTTTTCTCGACTAGGCTTGACTTGCTAAACTTTTGATGGTTCTCCTTCCTGAACTGGAATAGATTGCAAAGGATATTTTCATTTATAATTATTCTTCTATAGAGTCTCTTAGGGTTTCTCCTCATTTTTATCTTTGGTCCTGAACCGTTTCCTTGATCTCGGGTCATAATTTTCTTGCAACTCTGACTGAATCAAATTTGCAAATCTCCTATAGTAAGTATCCATTTTTTCCTCATTTAAAGTGACCCGAGGGTACAAATAAATATCATCTTCATTTTTTTATTCTCGTCCTTCCTCTTATAATAAGGTATAATATTAATTTTCTTGAAACTTCAAAGCTTCTTTTAAATTATTTCTCGAGCTCATCTTCAATATAAAAAGGAGGTTAAATCTGATCATGGTGGTCCTTCATCTCCCTCTGCAAAATTTTTAGAGGTGGTGTCCTAATTTTAGGATTGAAATTTATGTTCGATGCTTGTTGAATTTGTTTTGGTGGGTTCCTGATTTCCAACACCAATTTCACCAATTTTTTTGACAAATTTCTTATGGCCCTAGTCATCTCATCCAATTTCTACTCATGAGTACATTTTTTATTGAATGAATATACAACTTCCTCCTTTCCTTTTAGTCTATCACAATGATCATTTTTGTCATTAATTTTCCAGCTATTGACAGATTGGCTTATATCTCCAAAGAATTTGTTCTAATTTGATCTAATATGGGTGACCTAGTTTCCCTCGGAGTAAAACTAGAGTGAGATTCAAAGGAAATTAAATTTTTTATCTTGGTAGCTACTGGTGTGGGTTTGTTCTCTGCTACAAATCTTTTGTAAATATTATTAAACCTTTCTATGAATTTTGCAACCTCCTCACTTGGCGCCTTTTTTTATTGTTATCAAATTCTATCAGGAAATATCCATGATCCTTTTTTATACCCATATTTGTATGAAAGAATTTTATAACTCCTCTCGTGCATTTTTTGAATTGGTAAGGAGAGTTTTGAACCATTTCGTGTCTTCTCCATCATGTGACTGCATGAAAAATACCATAAAAACATCCAAATATTCCACATTTAAATTCTCTGCGAAAGAAAAAAATGTAGCCACATGTTTTTCTTTTGTTATCTCACCTTCCATTGTAAAATGAGGTAATAAATTCAAATAATTGTATGACATAACATTCATGGGCTGAGTTAGATTTAAAGGAGCATATATGTTGAGAAGAAACACTAGAATTTGCATACCTTGATTTGGAGGTGAAGGGAGATTCATTATTTTGGATGTAAATGAGGTAGGAGAAACTACAAAAATTGGAAGGGGTTGTTAAAATATGGAAACAACCTGAGATTTGGCTGAAGTGTCAATGCTATTTATTTCTTCAACCTCTGACAAGACTGGAGATGAAAAGGAGGAAAATTCAATACATTTTCCTTCTAGTGTATGTTCAGGAAAAGGAAAATGAGGTTGAGTAAATTTCCAATCTACAAAGTCCAAAGTTCTTGGAGTTATTTTAGGGTTATTAACTTAAATCTTCTGAGAAAAGGAGTTGGAATCCCCATGAGCAGACAAGGTAGGACTTGGGGTTTTTTGAAACTGATTTTCTCTACAAACTCTTCTTGAAATGATATTTTTGGAATCAGAAGGGGTTGGCGTTTTCTGTTGGGAGGTATTAGACCACGTATGTGGTATTTTTGGAGTAAGAATTGTTGATAATAACTCCCTCTTGGTGAGTGAATTCATCCAAAACAATTTCTTTGCTCACCTAACAAATAAATATGGTAGATAAAAACCCAGCGAAAAATTACTTCATTTCTTCATTCCCTGACACCGACCCCAAAATATTTTGTAACACTAGGGACAACCTTTGGCTAAGAGGAGGCCAATTCCTAGGAAATTTATTCAAAATAAGTAAAATAGTTTATTTTTTAATTATAAGAATGTTTTCCCATAGATTTTTCTTTAAAATGTAATGCAATATCCACTCTTGGAGAAAATGACAAAACCCTTCAAGATTGCCAATATGTATGTAAGTATAGCTTACTAAAGTTGTAGTATGGCAAGAAAGAATATTGTGTAAATGATACAATGAAAAGGTCTAACACATAATCCTTTACTAAAAAAACTTAATTGAAATAATCAAATGCAAGAAGGTGACTTGATGAAGAATGTGGAGCACAAATTAATATTACTTCCAAAAAAATATAGAGGTACGTTTTACTATTATCAATGCATCATTGAAACTGTTAATGAAAAAGAACCAACAACTTCATTGCATATTTATCCATGGAATAATTACATATAAAATGAATTACAGGGATATACAAACTTGATATAATAAACACACATATGGAATCATTTTCAAAACTTTAGTGATTCTCTAAGAAAAATTTGGACATTACACAACAATTTTTTTATCTCGAGGACAAAAATCAAAACCCCAAGGCTTATCCCTTGGTCTTATTTTAATGAAAATTTTTCATTCGAAGTTAGTTATGTAAATTGTTAACTTCTCTAACTACTTTTTAAAACTACTCAATTCTCTTGAAACATTTTAAAACAAAAATATTTCCAATCTTTTTTAGAATTACAAAATACAATGGTTTTTCAAATTTTCTAAAATAAAATTCTTTGAAATTTGGGACACTCGTGCTCCCAAAAAATTTAGCTGGATTGATGAAGTTCTAGGCTCAACGTCTCAAAAATATAATAGTGTCACCAAATTATGGCATTTCTTCCAAGTTTCCAAATCACGGACTAGGCGTTTAAGCATTCTACTGTAATTCAACCTCATATTTGTCAACTTGGTGTAGCTAGGTTTATTACTGAATAAATTTTTAACTAACCACATTAGTTGAAATTCCCTCCATAATTAGTTCAATTTTTTTTATCCCTTTAATACTACAAGTTTCTCATAGAAGGAGTTGAATTTTGGTTTTGTTTCTACCATCAACATTTGATATTGCTCCCAAGAGAGAAGGTTCCCTTGTTGATCCAAGCATGTTGGTAGCCTTAATCTAATCCTTTTATCAAAATTGGAGTTGAAATATGTCGGATTTGAATTCCTCTAACTTTCTTTATGTCTACTTTATGTACATTTTTCTATCAACCATTTTATTTATTTCTAAGACCACAATTGTCTTGTCTCCAATGTCCACTTCTCTAAGTTCCTCGGAGGATTTGGAATTTAATTAATTGATGATATTTTCTTCCAATTATTCTCCTTCATGTACTTGGTCCTTATTTGTGTCGATAATAACCTCATAGGCCTTGATCATAGTTTATTCTTGAGCTATGAAAATCATATTATCCCACCCAAATTATATTTGTTTGATGACGTCTCCCCATATAATTCGTCTTTGTTGGATCATAGACACATCTCCTGTAATATTTTTCTTCTAATTCATTGACCACAACACATGCTTACTAACATTTTGTGTTATTATGGCTTGTAGACTCCCTTTCAATGTTTAATATCCTCTCCTTATGTTGTAGCTTCTCCTTGGAGTAAAAAAGATCTTTATGCAATTTATTCAATTCAATATCTGATATTTTAAGCTCTGTCATGACCTTCGTCAACTTATCAGTTGGGTCCTATAAATTAGGAAGAACCATAATTATAAAAACATGTTTCTATATCTTATGTAATAACTTTACATTTTTCTCCTTAAGGGATGCAACTTCTTGATTTCTTTCAATAATCCATTAGTCAGAGTGACTTTTTCCTTTTCCACCTGAGGTAATTTTGAAGGTCGTACTACTATAGGAAATTTCAAATTACTCCTTAAATATTGAACCGCATATTCTATACATTGAATTAAGGCTTGAATGACTACCTTATCTTCTCGATCTATCCCAAGCTTAATAATCAATTTATTTCACTCTTCATTTTGAGTATGAAGAGCTCTGGAATTTTAGTTTCCTTGTCTAAAATAATCCATCACTTTTCCTATAAGTTATTTTTCCTTAATTGTTGCTAAGGAGGTATTACTGATATCATTGTAAATTAGCTCAATGGTTTTCTTGTGCGGATTTACTTTTTCTGGTAATGGAATTTCTTTCGTATTGGGAGAAATATTGGAGGTTCTGAAATCTAGAACGAAGAAAATGGAATGCGATATTGGGTGAGTGAAAGAAAATTTCAACTAGTTCCTCTAAAGATCCATGGCTAAGAGGAGTCTAGTGTGATAAATAGAGATTGATTAAGCTTCTAATTGTGTTAATAAATTACTCTTCACCTTAGAATTCTTCTCTTCAATTTGTTGAAAGATCTCCTTCAAAATATTCAAGGAAGACTGTTCTACTTCATTGGGGATTGGAGATGAGGGTGCACACCTTATTCCTCCCAATTGCAATTGGACTCCAGCCTAACTTAAAGGCCTCTTTGTTATTTGTGAAATTTATGTTTATCCTCCATGATTTTTTTCTTTCTGGTTGATTTGAGAACTTTCCCCATCAATGAACATGATATCTGCAACAATTCTCTTCAATCTCTTTTCTGTAGGAAAAGGGGTTTCCGCATCTGCACCTTGTTGTGTCTCCACCATGCCGTGATTTGATAATTTTTCTATGTCTAGTCTTGCTTCATGAACGTATGGGGCACATTATATTTCTAACCTCCTTTTATAAATTATTTGGAGTGGATCATAGTTCCATTTCTCTTCCTACAAGAAATTCATCTCTTGCAAAAAATTCTCAATCCCCTTTGTAGCTTGTTTGTTATTTACAATGAAGGGTCCTATAGTTCTTCGAAACTTGAATAAAAACCCCTTCTAGATGGGACAAAGTGGACTTGATCCCCATTCAAACTCTTCCAGATGAACTCTAATGAAAAAATACTCATTGGAACAACAATAGGAAGCTTATATGGCGGGATATTTTCACCATACAAGCTTATCTCTACATGTTCTTCAAAAAAATACCAGTAACCAACCTTCATGTCTCTACTCAAATCTAACAAATGTTAAGCCTCTTGAAGAATTATAGGACTATATGTGTTATTTATAATTCCTTACACTATTGACATGAAAATAACAATATAGCAAGAGAAACTTTGGTTATTATCTTTGCATATGACTCTGTCAGTCCAATTCACCATTGTTCATTTCAACTTGTTTGTGTCAACAATGTTTAGGCCTCGATCCATGAATTGTTATACATGTGCATATCAAAACACGTAAACCATCAAAGATGGGAACCTAAAAAATCTAGAAATGTTGCAATTGAGGAGTTGTAGGTCAATGGAATTCTCCCAATTAGTGGGAATATCTAACACAATATTAGGTTGCATTAGCAAAAGGGAAAAACCCAAGGCTTGACAATCAATTACTAAGATATCACCTCTTCCAAAAACACCCATAATAACACACATAATTGAATTGAAATTCTTAGAAAAATAAGTTATAGGGAACTATGTAGACTCGGGTGGAAGCACAAAATTTGGAGTTCAAATGATACCAAATGGTTTGTGTTTTTCTCTACTGAAAGGCTTTGATACAAAAACAAAATGGATTCATTAGTAAATTTAATATAATTGTTTGATTCTGGGAAATGTAAGCTTGATAGATTAGTAAGGAGGAAACTTGTAAAAAAATTTCACAGATTGAATTCAGGACATAGAACTTCCAAGGATACAAAGAGGAGTTACATCAACTGGTAAATTGAAGGAAAGGGTGTGTTTCGGTGATAATTGAAACACCAAGAACAAATTTTGTTACATGCATGAAGGTTTTTGTGTTCATTTAACTGACCAGTTTTTTTTTATGAAATTCCATGAAATTAAAGTGATAAACGGAATCAAAAATGTCCCTTTCCATGTCCATTAATGGTATATGAGTGGCATACTTGTCTAAAGAAACTATTTTTCCATTTTTAATTCTATTGTTTGAAACTAAACAAGGTACTAGGTGATTTTAGTACCTAGAATCTTCAAGGGCGGTCAATGGAGGAATTGTTGGAATTAGAACTGGAGACTAGAGTGAAAGCAGTGAAGAAAATAAATGAAATGGGAAAAAAAGGGGTTCTTTTAATGATAAATCAAGAAAAAATGGAAGTTATGGCAATATAGACAAAAAGGTATAGAAGAATGACATGAAAGGATGACATGAAAATGATGTAGGTAGGGATGTGATGTGGATAGAGGATGTGGACGAATAAAAAAACTTTATTTTTGCCGCCCATAGAACCCACCTACCATCATCGGGGGCAGCTTGGGTGGTAAGCAATTTCATTTTGGAGTGGTGTTGGGATAGATTAAAGTCGACGATCTTCCCAGCAACTAGTTCTTTAAACCACCCCTCAAGAGGACTACCCGCCATAATGTTCGTTTAGTTTGTGTCATCGAACTCTACTTTGGGCATGGCTTGATTCAACTCAAGGTGATGTGCTTTGAAAGTCACACACTTTTTAATCCTCCCAGAACTTTTTTAAAGCGCAGGATGGCCCACACTTTTAAATACACCTAAATATTCACAAAGACTTTGAGTTTGTAACATTAGGATTATAACAAAAATATAATTTTTTTTACAATATATGATTTTTAGGAATCCCATACTCATATTTCCTTCTTCTATTCACTTTTTCTCCTCTTATTTTTTTAAAATATGTATATATTATTTTCTTTTGGCTACAACATAGTATCTTTATCTCCAACTACTACCTTGTATTTAAATTTAGATTTCCTTGATCTCAAGCAATGTTATTTTTAAATTATCCTCACCTATGGCATCGATCTCTAATCATGATAACTTTGATGGTAAGACAAAAATTGAGCATCCCCTATCCCAAATGGAGGAATTTATTTTAAGTGTTTCGCCATTGTTGGGAGTCTAACTAAGGTGGAGATTCTTATTATATTTCCCAATAAACAAATAAGAGAAATAATATTCTATTTATAACAATGTATTAACATAAGTCATCCTAAATGTGGTAGGAGTCTAACTATTTAGGTTGTTGCTCTTATTCTATTTCCAAATACACCAATAATATTTCATTGATTACAATATATTAACATTTACATCCATTAATCCACTTTATTTCTGGATGACAACCAATAATATTGACAAATAAATATAAATAATTATATATGAACAAACAATTGCACCAAAATACCACCAATCAACATATATATTCATTTTTTTTTTATACATCATACTATTTTTTTAACTTTGTTAATATTTAATTATATACCCTAATTTCATATTAAAAATAAAGAAAATTACACAACTCATTTATACTCAATCATGCTACAATTTCTAGCACAATCATATTATATATTTTAAATTTATATAAATAATATTCAACTTTTAAAATGCAACGCTTTACAAATATATTTAAAATTAATTTTACAAATATTTTTTTAGTAAGATATTTATTTTTCCTATTACCATAATAACAATAAATTATTATTTATTTTTTGAAAAGTTAAAACTTATTCAATAAAGAAAACATGAGTGCCAAAGGTAGGTACCTCGAAATGAATGAAAAATAATTCTTACTTAAATTAAACCATTGGGTTATGAAAATATTAAATTAAACAAACATAACACAGAAAACAAAGCAACTTGACCCCAATTAATTTCTATCTAAAATATTTATCTAATAATAATAAAATGTCAATTTGTAATATAAATATGTTATAACCCTTTAATGTCAATGGCGCATCTGTCGGTGAGATGGCAAATGACGGCGGACGATTCATGTAGCTGCATGAATCATGAGGACTCAGGAATTCATATTTAACTATGCAGATATACAACTCCAAGAACTATAAATAATTTGGTTTTGTTCATCGTTGCCATCGGCATTTAGATCTGTTGATGCTCGATCTGCCCATCGATTATCTGCTTCCACTCCGTTAATTGTTCGTTCTACCAAGCGCAGTCGAAGTAAAATGTTTGATATACATTTCCTTTTCGGGATCTTCGGTGCGTATACACGCTCCATCGAAGTTTGTTCCAGGTTTTGTTTCAGGGTTCCAAGAAGTTTGTTTCAGATTTATTAATGTTTAATTTCTTCTTTCTTGACAGGCAACATCACTGCCCTGATACTCTTCTTAGTTCCTTCGTGAGTTTTCCCCAACTTATGTAGTCATTTAATGAGGACACATGATATTGATGCATATATAATACATATTTGTTTCCTCAACTTTATGATCCAATTGGTACTGTGCAGAATTACGTTATGGAAGATTGTTAAGAACAATTCGACAGAAGAGTTCTCTGGATTTCCGTATGTTTCCACGCTTTTGAATTGCTTGCTTTCTGCATGGTATGGCATGCCGTTTGTATCACCCAATAACCTTCTTATGAGCACGGTTAACGGAACTGGGGCAGTCATAGAACTCCTCTACGCAATTGTGTTCATCTGCTATATTCGCGACAAGAAATACAGGGTAACTATAATATTGTTTTCATGGGGTTCATTTACTTAGTCTTGGTCATAATGATGAACCACAAAAAATACAGGGTTATTTGCTTGGTCTTTAACTATGAATTATAAGAAATACAGGATAAGTATAATATTGAGTTTACTGTTTCTATTTATTTTGAGTTGATGATAAATTAGAGTGGGTAGTTGGAAATGCAGAATTTAAAAAAAATGATGTGATTAGTGTTGAATGATATATTTTAAATATAGTATAAATTAATAAATTAATTTAGATTTATGTTAACTTTTGATTTATGAAGATCAAATTTTTTGAAATGTAAACTTTTTTTAAAGTAAAAAAAAAAAAAAAAAATTCTATTATTTTTCATGAGAAGTTAATATAGATTATTAATTCTAATTAATTATCATTATAATTATAATAATAACTATTATTTTTATATTTTATATTTTATTTTTACCAAGTAAAAATGTGAAAGACTACAACATCCCTACTATATTGACATCAAATGTTTACATAGGAGTTAAGCATACTTATGAAATGAAATACTAACTAAATGTAATATTCTTATATTTTACCTAATATTCCAAGCACATTTTAACCTAAATATTGCATTTTATTCAATATCTCCCCTCAACCAAACTAATTTTATAGTTGAGTTTGTTTACTTTCAAACTTCAAATATAATGAAAAATTACAATAAAAAGTGCACTAGTTGAGGGGAAATATTGTGTGAAATGAAATATTATAATATTATATTTTGCCCAATAATAGAAAATAGACAGAGGTAGGAAAAAATATTTGATAAAATGTAATTATTATATTTTTTCTAAAATCTTCCCACCTCTCACCATATCCAAACAAATACCCACCACAAATATATCAATTAAAAAGTTTTATCATTAGAGACTACATGGATTCATTGTCATCATTTTCTACAACTAATTATACATCCAAAAATAATGTTAAAGTAAAATAAATCTGAGGTACTTTAATTTCCATGAAAATAAATTATATTCCACATAAATAACATGGATCCATAGCATGGATTATAAAAATATGGATAATAACAAGTGTCATTTTCTATTATTTTTTTCCACAGAAAAAAAAAATCAGTAACTTTTTATTTATAAAATGAAAAGTTACATGTAGCAGATGCACTTAAGCATTTTCAGACAACTGCCCATAGGGCTCATGTGCTTTGGCACACAATGCAGCATAGCAAGGCTACCATTGCATTTGGAAGAAAAAAGAAGAAAAAGAAAAAGAAAAGAAGAAGAGTCGAGAGAGGGAGGGCGAGAGGAAACTAGATTGATAGCCCCAAGAAAGAGACCACTGCTTCCAGAGAGTGAGTAGCTGACTCACACCTCAGGTTTTCCTCCCCTTCTTCTTCTTGACCTTGCGCCACTCGCCCTGGGAAGGCACAATCATTGCAAGGACTAAATGTTTTTCTGCTGTCTGAGTACCTGTTTCCTTGTTTGAATGTGAAGTGTCTGAGGAGTGGTGCCGTTTGATCCCTCGAGTACTCAAGTCCTCGCTAGTCTTTTCTACCTGATTTGGATGAAGTTGAGGATCCTTGTTAGCTGATATGCCTTTCCGTTGGATCTCTTGTCCCTGTGTAGGCTCAATGTTCCCTATGGGAGTAATTTCCTCCTTTGCTTTTGATTCGTCCTCCTCGAGGGAGGTAAGAGTCATTTTCTCTTATTATTATTATTATTATTATTTAATTTTTATAAACTTATTTTTATTTTGTTAACAAAATAAAATTATTATAATTTTTTTTTTTTTAATAGTAATCTTACACCTAACATCTATATAGCATATAGATATATGTGGACACATATATATTGTTTAACAACATCTCTGTACTAGTCTATAGACGGCCTCCCCGCCCATTTAATTTCGACAATGGATATCCGTTTGAATGATGATGGATGAAACAGGTGAAGATATTTGGCGTTCTAGTAGCTGTTCTCACTTTTTTTGGAATGGTCGTCCTGATATCTATGTTGGTACTCCACGGAAAAATTAGAAGGTTATTTTGCGGCTTTATTTGCGCCATCTTCTCCATCTGCATGTACGGGTCTCCTCTGTCAGTAATGGTAAATCTCTCTACTTCCTCTTTACTGAAACCATTCTCTCTACTTCCTCTTTCCCAAAACAAATTTTGAGTGGGCATTGTTTGAGTAGGTTTAATGGTTTGTGTGTAGAATATATATTGGTAAATCACTCTCCTTCCTCTTTACCAAAACCATTCTCTCTACTTCCTCTTTCCCAAAACAGGTTTTGAGTGGGTACTGTTTGAGTAGGTCTAATGGTTTGAGAATAGAGTATATATATGTGTCTTATGTAGACTTTGTCGATAAATCTATCACAGGATTATTATTATTATAAATAGAAAATAATATTATGGTCTCTCAAAAATAATTTGACTGTTACATTGTATATAATTCAATCTCATTAAAAATAAATCATTCTATCCACATCTATAAACGTAGGTAGTTTCAAAACTAAAAGAATTGTCTATCTTTGAAGTGACCCGAAGCGTGGTTTGAATGGTGTGCAGAGGTTGGTGATTAAGACGAAGAGCGTAAAGTATATGCCATTCTTCCTGTCTCTCTTTGTCTTCCTATGCGGTACCTCCTGGTTCATATTCGGCCTCTTGGGAAACGATCCATTCGTTTATGTAAGTTTATATTACTTGCAATAATAATAGAAGATAACTATATTTGCACGAGAACTAAACATTCACTTTTTGGAGTTATTAGGTAACCAATTTTCTGTTTCATGGTTGAATAACAAAATAGGTAAATATTCACAGTACATGTCTTAGAACATCAATGAGCATGACTACATAATAACTAACTTACGATATTTTTAAGATGAATGAAATAAAACTGTAGATATAATATTTTTAATTGTGTCTTATCCTCTAATTTCCAAACGTTCTATATAAGAATGAATAAAATAAATATCATTAGGCAAACTGTAAGTGCTTTATTATATTCCCTTATTTGCAATATTTACCTTTGCAACCTAAAATCCTTATAAAACCTGAATTTAGATAACTATATTTTAATATAACTCTATGTTAAGGCTGTATTAATGAGATGGCAGAGTTAATTTTTTAAATGGATTGATGGATCCACAGGTACCAAATGGGTCTGGAAGTGTTTTGGGAGCATTGCAGTTGATTTTGTATGTTATTTACAAAGACGGGAAGAAGAACAACGATAGCGATACATCGTCATCATCTCGTCCTCCATGTCCTCTAGAAAAGCATGATAAAATGAATGCAATGGAAAACGGATTTTATGGGAACTCAAAAGAGGATAGTGATCCTAATGCTCTGCCTCGTAATTAGAAATTTTGAATGGAAATGCTACTGGAGTATGAAGCACTCAGGTTAACAGAACATATTAGCTTCATCTATCATACCATTTGACATTATTGTCTGGACAGAATTTCTTAACATAAGATATGTGGGGATCTCTATTTGGGTTTTAAAGCCTTTCATTTTCAAGGTGGATAAAATATAGTTATTTTATTGCAATGAAAGTTTTACTAAGAATAAATTTATTGTAAACAAGACTTACTAGAAGGTTATGCCTACTAGTAAGTTCTTTCTCACTCATAAAAATGGTAGTATATATATAGAGACATGAACATTGTAAAATTTTTCTTTTAACCAACTTTGTACCATTACAAGATTTACAATGATTCCATATTAGTAGAGGTATCTTGTTTTTTTCTTTGGCTTAGAGGGTCACTATTGTGATTCCTTTAAAAGAATATCTAAATAACAATCGTCTTCTTTCTCTAAATATTTCTATTGGGTATCATACAATTGGTACAAATGGTGTTTCCATTATTTGAGAGGGTTGGGGCTCATGTGAGTAGATGCTCAGACAAATTGATGTATCCGAAGTTGGTGATTTTTATTTACATCATACTAGAAACAAGCTTTGTGTTTTTTTTCTCGAAAGATTTTCCACCTTAAATCACTTTGTACATTTGGCATTTGTCATGTGAATCATGTCTTTCTATTTGTTAATTGCATTAGATTGAATGATCCATTGTGTAGAAATTTGCTGAATAATGATTAATTATCCACCGAGACTATCCTGATCACATACAATTCGAATTTATATGTAACACATAATCTCTTCCACTCAGATCATCACACATGCGGAAATAAAATCAAGCGATAACACATCAAATCATCATACACATTAACACAGTATGTATGGGGAAAGCTTATAGCCGAAAACCCCGCAGCTATTGTGTATATTATAATGGAGAAATCATGTAACAAAATCAGTACAATACTCCTCACAAGTACTCAGTACTATCTCATGAAGTTACACACAAACTAGCTCAGTTTTGAACAGGTTACTAGTTCAAAACTCACCGCCAATTGCCTTGCCTCTATTGCGCAATCCAGGCCTGTCTATATAGAGATCCAAGGTTCGAATATCCTTGGCTTGACAACGCAATCATCATTGGCAATTCATCCAAGTGTGGTGCAAATCTCATGCACAACTGATGTCGCCACTGATAGCTAACTCCACCCTTTCATCTACCTCTTTCACTGGTCTCCACTGAACTGATCATGCACTGTAGTGAACTGATGTGTTCTTGAGTTGAATAATGAGTTATTAATTAATGAATTAAATAATCTTTAATTCACTCCACTCATAACTAATTGATTAGCTAGTTAAACTAATCTCAACTAGTTCAACTAAAATAAACAGAACACAACTCCACTAGCTGTCTCATTAACTCCTCCAAACTTCTGCCACTGAAGTCCAACTGAAGTCAACCATGCATGATGCCATAAAACCCTTGGGAACCACGTGATTCCTCTGTCATATGCATGAGCCACTTCTGTAGCTCGAACTGAAGTGCTCCAAGAGAGTAAACTGAAGTTTATAGTCTAAATATTATTAAGGGTAAATAATATTTGACTTCCCTGTTTTAAGGAGAGGCAGTCTAAAAATAGACTTCGACCTCTTTGACCTCAAAAATAGAGTCTCATCTATTTTTACCAACATGACACATATTTCAAGAATCTCAAACTTGAATCCCCGAACCATGCTCCATATGTCTAAAAATAGACATAGTCTAAAAATAGATTTTGCGCCAGAATTTGCCTGCGGGCCCACTTAGTGAAGGCGACTTCATTTCACTAAGCTCCATCATCTTGCTATATTCTCAACACATTGAACACGCGGTAAAAATCAGGAATAGTAGTTCATCCCTCTTCGCATGTCATCTAAAAGATCATTTATGAGTAAAATTCTATGCAAAAGGTTGTGGGTAATATGAATTTTATATAACTCCGCTCAATTGGTTTAGATTTATGATCGGGTGCATGAAGAATCTTCTAATCTCAAAGATTGACATCTAGAAGTGGGGAGTGTTATGCAACAAGTTCTCTTAGAGCGTATGTAGAGGATCATCTTCAAACTTTACAATCTTCTCAATAAAGAGCTATTCTTTCACAATATCTAATAACCTAAACCCTTTTATGCCATCTGAGTATCCAAGGTACATGCACATGCTACTATGTGTCTCTAAAGCCTTTCTCTTATCTAACATAATTTGAGCCCATGTTCACAATCCAAGGATACAAAAGGGGGTGACTTTGGCTTTCCTACTGCACCCAACATCATAAGGAGTTTCCCCCTTCATGGATTTGTGGTGCACTCTATTCTATATGTAGTCAACATAATTTATTGCTTCAACCCATTACTTTGAAGGTATTGACCTTGCGTGTAACATGCAGTTGGCCATTTCTTTTGGTGTCTCACTCTTCCTTTTTTCCACATTGTTCCTCCCCCATTATCTTTCTGCAATATTTTGATTCATTTTCCTTGTTTCTCTACATGTTCTTTGAATTTCTTGAAACGTGAAAATACATATGACATGGATTTAATAAAATATAACCAAGTATAGCCTAAATAGTCATATATAAATGTAAAAACATACCTCACCTGACCCATATATGGTAGGGAAAAACGTGTAGTAATACCACTTGGGGAAGCTTGAGGATTTATGATGCCCTTGTTGCCTTTCCTTTCTCAAAATTTTCCCCTAGATGATTTCTCATAATGAGCGCATGACAAAATCCTTGAGAAAATTGAATGTTAGGAAATATTATAACCAGTCCTTCTCTATTCAGCTATTAGAGCTACGTGCAATTCAAATTCCAAAATATATCGTGTGTAATGCACTCTCTTGGCTTGGATGAATTAAGAACTATTGACGTTGCTATAAATCATCGACATATAGGTAATCTACCCGATATGAAGTCCCAACTATACCTCACATCATCTTGAGTACGAGCCCATTCCAGAAATAGGTCTCATTATAATAATCTTAAATATTTGTCTTGGTTGCAATAAACAACATAAAAGAGTATGCATACACTTTCGAGATAAGAAACCTATAAGCCTTTCGAAATACTTGATGAAAATGTGTATAAAAGTTCTTTCATGGAACAAAAAGAGAAAATGTGTCCTTAGAAGAAAAGTAATAGTACTATCATAATAAGACACACACATATATCTAAAATAATCATTACTTATCTTGCAAAATAGTTCACAAAGAAGCAATTTTCATGAAATCAAGAGGCACACAATTAAAAGATGTATACTAAAGAAAATAAAATAATTAATTTTACTTAGTATGTTTAAACACAAAAATACACTAGAAACAATGAAATAATAGTTGTGCAACATTCACGATACATGCATGAAGGTGCAGTTGTTCTAAGAGTTTCAAAAAATTAGGTGAAAGTTCCAAGATACACAATTACAATGAGAGATTACTAGCTCCAATAGTGGAATTTCAAGCCACCACTTTCTCGTCAAAAGGACTCTCTTATGCCTAGCTTGAGAATCCAAGGTGAAAAATCATTTTCTTGAGCTATGAGGGTTTATTTATAACAAAAAATGAGATTATTCTTCACCTCTTATGTGACTCATGACCTCCCTCATGAATCTTGGATTTCCTAGTGACTTTCCACATTCCATATGTCACTCCTGAGCTTTCACACATTTTAAATTTTCTCAATTTTGGAAAAAAAAAAATTGCATTCCAAAAATTGTGGGAAAATACATGGACAAGATAATAATTACACTTTGTGAAGCCATAATTTGGTGACTATGACACAATTTATCATTGTGTATCAATTTCAAGCTATTTTCTTTGATATTATTTATTATTTTACTTCATGACAGATATTTCTTGTATTTCATCTTCATCCTCCAAAAAATGTTCTTTATGGTATTAGATTCCTCCATGTCGTTCACGTCTCCACCCATCTACCATAGTTCAAAGTTCCTTTATCTCCTTGTAAAATGGTTGCTATTGGTTTCACTTCAATATGTGTCTTCTTATAGATTGTGCTTAATTACCTCCTTGAGAACCATCTTGCCATGTTCGGATTATAGAACCTCAAAGTGTAGTTCACTCATGACAAGATAATATAAGTCCTAAAATCACCTAGTCTACCATGTATTCTCATGCAAAATGTTGACTATGAAGGGACAATCTACAAGGGCTAAGGAAGATAACTTCTTGGGCGTAGTGCATAAGATCAGGAGGTAAGAAATTACGATGTGGGAACTAGGGGTGCATAGTGTGCAGTGGCAAGGAGGAAAGAGGTAGGTTTATGTGCATTATGTAGGTCTTAGATGCAGATATGGTAGGATTTCTCACAGTGAATGTTCAATGCATAGTGCCTCAGGAGATAGGTGTAGGTGTTGCACAATTAAATATTGCAAGGCGTTAAGGATGGCCCTAATTATCACAGATACCAAGACATGATATGTGAACATGAGTTGGAGAATAAGTCCATATCTTTGAGCTTGAGAAATTTTGACACACTCTAAGTATTTTCATAAAGTTAAATTTTCTACTTCGAGAGATAAAGTTGTGCGATATTGGAAAGGAGGAGGAATAATTTATTCTCTTGATTCCCTGTAAGCACACATCATAATACTCTATTTTAATTTATTCATTCCATTATTCAAGATAAATGATGGGTGTAGCTTAGATGAGGCCATCGATGGACTCTTTCTTTGAGTCTCTCATGCAATAACATGACGAACTTATGCAAATGGGAACCCTATAAAGTTCCAATGTGAATGCACTTGTTGTCGAGGGAAGAAAAACGAGTAAGGAAAATTAGAAAGGAAATAAGGAGCATGATAATATAAAATTACCAAATTCTAGATTGAATGATAACTCTTTTAGCTCCAAAATTGAGAGATAGAAGAAATACAAGAAAAAGTGCACTTACTATAATATCGAATTCCATCCTGATTCTACATGTAATAATAATAATACTAACATCATGCAATAAACATTCCAATAACACAATCCTAGAGATTACATTCATATTGGCTCCAAAATGGAGAAAGAATTAGGGGATTGATGTAAATCTCATGGAATTGTAGAAATTTTGTCTTCTTCTCATTCTTGAATTGTTCATAGTGGGGCGTCACACCATATGGCTTCCCCATGAGATTCCTTTTTAGCCATGGAAGCATGTTCTATTCCTCCCATATTAATGGGAGATAATACCCCTATCCAAGTACATGGATAAGGAAGAGTATATATGGAGAATGAATTCTATTAGGACCTATTGCATGTCCCATAACTATACATAAACCTACTTCTATTCTAACCTATAATTCATTCCGACAGAGGAAAGCGGCTAGAATTTACACCTGAAACTATTACCATCTTCTAGATGACATACGACTCTATAGTTGTGGTCGGTAAAGCATATCATTCCACAAGTATGTATTCTTTTTTAAAATTTGGATATGAATCTTTTTCATTTATGTTACGAATATGTGAAAATCAAGAAAGTGCATTATGGAATGAAATATTCAGGCATTTGAATTACAAGTACCTCACACAACTCAATAGAGAGGGAATGGTTATAAGTTTCACATGGTTGAATTATCATAAACCATCGAGAGGAAAATTTCTAGAAAGGAGAGGCAACAAGGGCATCATCTATCATTGAGTTTGTGCACAAATATATTACTAGATATTTCACCCACTCATCTATTGCTAAGTCTTAAATTTATAGATGATTGATCACACTATACTTGGGTGTATTTTATGAAATCAAAGTTATAGGCCGTTGCAGCTTTCAAGGTCTTTAAATACATGAAAAAAATAGGTAGCAAAAGGCATTAAAATATTGCACATAGATAACGTGGGGGAATATGTGAATAAAGAAATGGAAAGACTTTGTTCAGAAGAAATTATTCAGTGAAAAAACACAATTTCATACACTCCATAGAAAAATGGCATTGTAGAAAAGGAAGAATATGACACTAAAATAAATGGAAAACTACATGATGCATGCATGGTCATTACCTTCAAAGTTATGGGATGAATAAATCAACTATGTTGCTTACATCTAGAAAATAATACCACAAAAATCCATGAAGTGTGAAACTCCTTATTAGGTGTAATGCAGTAATAAACTAAAAGTCACACACCTTTGTATCCTTAGATCATAAGCATGGGCTTCAAATTAATTGGATACGTGAAAATATTTAGAGCCACGGGGAAAGTAGTACATGTTCGTTGGATATTCAGATCGAGTCAAAGTGTACATGTTTCTATATATTTCCACATAAAAATATTTATTGGGAGGAGTGTAAATCTCGAAGAATATCCTCCACATCCAACTTCAAAGGAACCTCCTTGACAACCTCCACCACTTCTAGATTTAGGTATTTGAGATGATGAATCTTCAAGGACTTATTATAATAATTTAAAACCTAATGAGAAGTTCATAGAAGATTTAGATTCCCTTGCACCTTCGACACAAAAGTGGCACCTCATGAGTTATCTCTTAGATGATCCTATAAGGAAATTTGAAGTGGAAAAATTTCAATATGCACTTACAACTACAGAACCATGCATACCCATGCATTGGTATGTGGCATTAGCTTCTGAACCTAAATATTACGAAGAGCCTAAAGATAATATCAATTGGGAAGAAAAAATAAAGGAGGAATACAATTCACTCATTTCAAACCACATATGGATTTGGCTCTATTTCTAGGAGGCTCAAAGCTTGTTCATTGTAAATGGATATAATAAACAAATATTGAAGCAAATTGATGGGAATAAATATATACTGAGAGGCTGGGTGAATTATTATTTTACAAATTTTACACTTCAATCAATCGTTCAATCTAATGAGGTTAACAAGTAGCAGGACAACATGAAAAATGTACATTTATTTAATAGGGAAACCCTTTAGGGATATATATATATATATATATATATATTTTGTATTATGTTGTAAATAAAAAAAACAACTTTATTACTTAAATGTTTCTGAGTACCTACTCACAAGAGGCAAAAACCCCTTAGATCTACAAACATCACTTGTACCACTTGATATGATACCACTTGGACCACTTATAAGATGCCCAATAGAAATATTCTAGGCAATAACACAATTTTTATCTAAATATTCTTATAGAGGATTTAGGGTAAGGAACACAATGACCATATAAAACTAAACAAGATAACTTTATCTATATGGAATCACCTCTCTCATGGTACATAGTTCGTATTAAAATTATTTCCAATATACATATTTTACAATGTTTATATCTCTATATATACCACTTTTATTAATAGGAAAAAAATTTCTAGTAAGAAAAGTGTTCTAGTAAGCCCTATTTACACTAATTGTACACAACTTCATAAACCTTATTTACTAACAGTAACTTTCATTACATTCCTATAATTGTATTTAATGCACCCTAAATATCAAATTATTAAAACCCAAACAGAGATCCACACATAAGGAATTCTACATTTAACAATATCAAATGCAATAATTGATGAAGCTAATATGTTCCCTCAACCTAAGTGCTTGATACCCTAATATGATTTCCATTCAAAAGTTTTACTTCCAGACCCATTTGGTACATATGGATACATAAATACATTTAAAAAATCAACATGTCCATCTCATTAATACATCATCTCATTAATACATTGTTAACATAGAGTTACGTTAAAATATAGTGATGCAAATTATTGTTTTATAATAATTTTAGGTTGCAAATGTAAAGATTTCAAGTAAGGGAATATCTAATCATCATAATATTAATCACAACAATGTTGATAGCTATTCCCTAGTCGCTGGTAGATGGATCATAATCAATAGTAAGCAAGAGTTAGTGAAAAAAAAATCGAATTCGATGAACTCATTGTAGTTCCTATGGTCCTTGATGTATAAATTGAATTATGTGGAATGAAATCATCAAGGTTTTTGTGTTTTGAGTTATCCTCTCACATGGTGTCAGAGTTGGTGAATATTCATAGGGTTACAGTCGTGAGGAGTGTGAAGAGTGAAACAACCTTGGGAAGCCATCGGGAAGTGTGAAATCTACAGTGGCGGTTGGGAGAATTAGTGTGCAATGAGTTGTATTACCTTGTTGTGTGGGCACCCTGTTGAGGTGATCCTTTGCAAAAACTATTGTAGATGTTGCTTCTCAAACTGGTTGGGTGTAAGAAAGATTTTTCCAGATTGTGAGCCCTGTGTGGGTGCTCAAAGATTGTGCCATAGCTAGTTGAGTGAATTAATGGTGAAGCAAAGACTACACTTACCGCCACTTGAAAATCTTTCATGTTGGCATCTACATTTGCACAAAAATTAAGGAAAATTTGTGCCATAATTCACCATTGCTTATTATTTTTGAGCATTTATTTACCACATGGAATAGTCCACTATTTTTTACTTTTCTATGTAACAAAACTTTTGGTATAAAGTTTATGATGCATATTTATGGTAATGGTGTTATAAATATTGAATTTCTGGAAAATAATTGCACGTGGAGAGATAAGAGGAGAAATAATTTTTTTTTTCAATTGGTGAACGAAGATTAAAAATGGAAAAGGAATTGCTATTTTCTTGTAGTGGGTAAAATTAAAATTGTGGTGGCCATTGTGAGTTGTGTGGTGGTTATTGTGAGTTGTTTTTTTAGGAGAAATAAGGTTCTTAAAAGGATTATTAAATTAGTAATGTGGATTTTAGGTATGGTAATGGTGACTTTGGTGTAAATTTTATGAGAAGAAAATCTCTTAAATGAGATTTTATTATCTTTTTTTATGAGATCACATTGTATTTGGTGAATTTGGTTGCATTTGACTTTAGATTTGGTGGATTTCATTGCATTTTTTTGATTGGAGAAATATTTGTTGTCATCATGTCAAATTTTCTAGTTGCTACTTACTTGAATGATCCCACCAATCATGATGGAGGGAATTATTTGAATTGGAAATTTAAGTTGCTCACAATTGTATAGGGTTATACTTTGAGGTCCATTGTGAGTCGGGATGATCCCATACCCATTGTTGCAGCTTTTGTTCTAGATTGGGAGAAATGAGAGACAAAAGTGAAGGTGTGTTGCATATGTCTGTAAAGGAAAACATTATTTCTCACATAAGAGATTGAAAAACATCCAAGGAAATGTGAGATATGCTCAGGGGTTTGTATGAGACAAAAAAACAAACTGGATCTTTTTTTTAAACAGTAAGCTTTTATCTTTGAAAATGAAATCAAATGAAAATATAAGCAATTTCATATCTCGTGTCAAAGAATTAAGTGATAAGCTACAATATATTAGTGAAAAGGTGGCTAGTAATCACTTTGTCACCATCACATTAAATGGCTTAATGCAATACTATCAAATTTTTATTTCAAGTCTCTCATTTAGGGAGAAGCCCCCTATATTTGATGAATTGACCGGAATTCTTCTACGAGAGGAGGAAAGGATGAAGAGATTTAATTTGGACTCTAGTAATTAAGATTTGGAGTTGGTAGCAAAGGGTAAACAACCATATAGAAGCAATACCATGGGACAAGAACAAACACTAGTACAAAATGGCTAATCACTTACTAAAAAAATGTCTACAATTTCCATATAAACGGCCATTTTTCAGTAGGTGACCAATACTAGCTAATTTACAGTATCTTATAATACGACCAACTTTTATTCATTTTTAAATTAGTCATTAATTGGTTGTCTCAATTTTAGTGTATAGTATTATATTTATTCATAAATTTGGTCATTAATTTATTCATTGATTTAGTCATTAATTGTCACAATTAATGACGAAATATACAACAACATATACTACTATATAATCACCCAACAAAACCAATTAATCACCAAACAAATATTACCAAAATGTTGGTCGCGTTATAAGGTATTGTAAATTATCTACTAATAGTCACGTATATGAAAATTTTCACGATCGTTTAAAAAGAATTAATGATCAAAGAAATATGACTAAATTTCCATCGTGTTATAAGACATTGTAAATTAGCTACTAATAGTCCTATATATGCAAAATTTAGTCTTCATTTGTAATAAAAAAATGTATCATTTGCAGTAGTCATTTATCTTGTTTTGTTAGTTCACATTCATTATATAAATGACTGATTTAGTAGTTTATATTCACTTACCTTCATTATTAATCCTTATCAAAAACTAATTTAGTGGTTGATATTCATTTTATTTGGTGTCATTATTAATTAATATAAAATACTAATTTACTCTTTTTATATTCATTTTATTTGTGTTAATTTTTAATCAACATAAATGAGTTATTATGATTTTGAAAATATATTGAAAAATTACCATTAAATATTCATGCTCATTTAATATGAAAACACGTGAATCGTGCATTCTCATAAGTTGTTAATGAAACAAAAAAATATCAAATACAATCACAAATAATTTGAACCACAAATTTTATCATATGAAATTCCAAGTACTACAATATGAGTTTCCAATGGAGTATTGATTCGGCTACAATTTACACATGAAATATTGTTTAATCACTTCAAAACATTCTCTTTGTATTGCCAATGAATTGCACATGTCTTTTCACCTTTCAAATAATTTAATAGTTGACCTCTAAAAACTGTGAAACCGATATCATCCACCAATCGAGAGTCATGCTAAAGACTAGAAGCTCCATTTTTTGGATAGTCCAGGGCTAGAGGATGAATCCAAAGTCTTCGAACTACAACCAATAGATATTCATTTAAATATTAATAATGTGATCTCATATAATTTTTTAATTAAAATATCTATTAAAACTCTTATCATTGTTTTCAATATAATGATACTATAGAAATTTCTTTACAACACATGGAAAAGTTCACAAAAAAGACTAAATACAATGGCCCCACTTACACACTTCTTCCAATGATTCTCCACAACAAAAATTATAAAACGTTGAGATCTACAAATTCATGCTTGAGGTAGGACTTCATACACTTGATAATTTTCTTTTATGAAAATAATGACATTTTAATGAAAAATTCAATCAAAGTATTTAAAACAACTAAATAAGTTCATGTTTCACCTGAATGAATGAAAATAAGAAGAAATAAATGAGATTAATTACCACCAAAGTTACCAAACTCTGCACCATTAAACTATTGTGTAGAATTCTTGCCATGAGAAATCAAAAGTTTAAATTTCCAGTGCATGGTCACATTTGAAGAAATATTTAGACACAAATAACTAAACAAAATATTTTGAAATGCACATACAGACCTAATATAAGCATGCATCTTACAACTTGTTCCTAGAGACTCAGTTTACTTTTACAAGATATGGAGTGTGATTTCCACATGTACAAAAAATTCTTATTATATTTATCTGATTGTTGACACAGTTGAATACATAAAAACAATTTTCTACTCCATTTTTATTTCTGTGTTTAGCATTTTTACATATCATTCATAATTTTGTGTCTAATAAATTATCCATTCGATATTTTTACAGGATATAACATAAAATTAGGATTATCAAAAAATATTCTTCAACCAAAAATAACAACAAAACCATACAATATTCACATGCTACATGCAAAATCTAGGAAGTCAATGCCAAGTGAGACTTCGAAACCTTTTTTGAATGTTAAATGCAACAAAATTTAAGATACCAAATGTGAAAACTTGTGAAAATTTGGTTTAAGAAAGAATCCAAGGTATTTGAAATCCGATTCCAAGTCTCTCTAAGGAAAAGGAAAAGTATCCTCTACATGAAAGGGAGGGACCTTAGTAAATCCATAATCTAGAGGCATGATTTTTAATGATTAATCTCCATGCTTGTGGAAAGTAGGTTTTGGGGCCTGAGAAGCCATGTATCTAGTTGTTTCATATGCATTATACCTCTGTAAGTTTTGTGCACATGTGGTGGTATTTAGTGGGCATCCTCTACGGTGGAACATGTGTTGCAACAAAATTTTTCTCCATGATACCAGACAATTTCACCAAAAGGTATCTTCTCATGCAGGAATTGAGTTTCTCTTTATTTTGCTTTGTATTAGAGGAAACAAAATCCATCAAGTATGAGAGGCACGAGATATGAGTTTTAACCCTCAACATTTTCCATTTGGAGTCTACATCAACTACTTAAAATGACGACCAAAGCTTCCCCTGTGTAACAAAATTTGAGTGTTCAAATTTCAAAAATAGTGAAACTCGTTCTCAAATTCCAGTCATCATATGTTGTTAGAAAATTTTAAGGACCTTTCCCAAAAAGGATTTAATATGTCATTTCATGGATATATGACCTTCAACAGAAGCAATAGTGAAATGGATTAAAAAAACATGAAATTTAGGAATGGTGGTCTATCAAACAATTGCCACACAGTTTATTCTTCATGTTTTCAGGACCCCGGAGAGATGTCTGCGGCCTTCAAAGGGGGTCCTTGAATATGGAAATATCCATACTGTCTATGAAGAAGCACTAAATAGTATGGTTTAACCCCTCTCAAAGGCTCTCCTTCAAATGTTGAATGTGCAATACTTCAAGCTTTGCATTCCTAATTCTGGCACACTTAAATATTGAACAAGTGAAGAATACCATGTGACCTTTCTTATGGCTTGCGAAGATGCAACATAAACCAGAAAAAAGACTATGACTAGACTATAGATTCTATATTATTGTTGGGTACAATATCTAGACAGTAAGAACATTCCATTCAAGTGTATGGAGTCTAGAAACCATTTCGAGTATGGAAAACTTTCTTGTTTATGCAAAATATTCTGAAAGTCAGCGAGCTGAAGATTTAGATAAACCATATCCTAAAAATGTATTTCTGGGAAAGGATTGCTGGTAAGGAAACCAGAAGAATAATTCAAGATATTATTGGACTCCTATGAAAAGAACAGTATAGAGTCCTTGTGTAGTTGAATTCAATCTATTTTAAGCCTTTATCAACACCAAGAAATAATATAACTCATGTGACTCTTTAAGGATGGATTTATAAGAAACACTCTTATATAATAATTATAAAAATATACAATTTTGTTTTATAATAATAAAAAAAAAAATTCAATGAATACAATAATCAACACGTACACCACAATTCATATTAACATGAGAAACTGGTATGTGACAAGAATCACTTGAATGTGCAAGCTCTACAGATGAACTAACAACTTGTATTTCTTTAGAATATATAGTAGTCATTTTTGTAAACTGAGCCAAAACATGTCTGAAGTAAACCATGCAGAAAACTTACTTAGTAAATATTCCTTAGATGCACTATTTAGTTATGAAACAAACCTGCCCCCTTACATCCAAATGTAAATACCCATGTCCCTTTATTCATCTTTAAATTTGGAAATATCAATACATTTAGTCAAAATTTGGGCCTCCTCCTCGCGGATTTTCCATGTTCCTTCATAAAAGTATCCAACACAAATAATTTCTATCGTATAAATTTCAATTTTAAATAATTTATCACCTTGAAAATGAAAAAATCAGATCCAATAACATAAAAATACAACCAAATGGGTTTAGCTTTATGTTTATTAACAATTAGGGAAAATTTATTTTTAACAGGTAGATATTAAAACTCTCCTAATTTATGTTCCATTTTTATTTTTAATATGAAAGTTCCAAAGTGGAAATCAAATCAACAATGGAGTACTTCATTTCAAATAATATAATTTTTTTGACCATAAACAACAAATACATGTGTTCCATCATTTAGCTCAGTCAATTCACATGGTTGAAAGCCATCAAGGTTCTTAAAAAATGCAGCATTTGGATCCGGGGAAATTTAGCTGAGTCAAATTTTGATTACTGATTCAAAAGAACCCCAAAATTTTCCATTACAAGAAATACTAGAAATCAAAACCAAAAATAGAAAACAAAAACAAAATTGAAAAGTATAATAACTCACAATCGTGGAACATTAAATCTATAATGCTCCATTTATGTTCTATTTGGCTCTAGAAAATATGGAACCTACCACATGTCCTCTGGGACCATTTCCTCACCAATGGCCTTTAGAGAGGGTTTGAATATGTGCAAATATGTAACATTTTTGCTCTAACACAAAACATTTTCATGCAATTCAAACCTCCATGACTAAGTTCCTTAATACAAAACAATTGGGTTAAGGAACAAGGACATATGATTAGAATTTTATATTTAATTTTCATTGTAAAAAATGATGATAGAATATTACTCCAAAACAGATCTAAACTATTGATCAAGAAAAGTTCATCAAATAAATGCTTTAATTCCACTAAAGTGGACAACAAATGGACATGGTATCTAAACCTATCATTGTAATAATATATAATCTTGTAGACAAGTGTATGGTCCAATAGTATACCATAAAATTTCATAACAAGATTGCAACCCATTAAGTGCATATCCACATAATCTTGAATATTTACGGGGATTTTTGGTAACAAACAGGAAAAAAATTGTTGCATACCAGATAAATACATCCTTGTTCGAATGAGTACATGAAAGTTTCTCATGATTCTCTTATTTTTCCAATATGATGTCAAATACATCCAACTTGGAAATTTTGTAGAATATGCAATGAACCATACAAAATCTCTTTCAGCTTTTCTTTGGGTTGGCACATAGTTGCACTTCTTGTTCAAAATCCTTCAACAAGCATAAAGGAACATGATAATCACTTAGCCAATACTAGAATGTGTCATCTAAGTCCTCCTCAGCCTTTTTTCTATGTTTAATAATGTAGGTTAGTGGATTTTTATTTCCCAAATTCTATAAAATACTTTATTATACCATTTTCTAAATCCTTGGCGCAAATAACAATCTCCTTGAAGACAGTAGACTCTATCTCCTACTATTAAGTTAACATAAATATTATGATTTAAAAAATATTATATGAGGATGATGAGTTCACTGATGAGGAAATTTTAGAGGCTATTCATGAGAAACCTTTCCATTAGCAACAAGAAAAGGTGGCTGATATATTGGATGAAAAGGAAATCAAGCAGGATTTAAATGATGAGAGTCAAGTTTCATTTTCTTTAATTGATGAAAAGTTACAGCAGGCTTGCAAGTCTTAGGTTTGTGAAGATAAAGATGATGTTTTTGACTAAATCCATGAAAAACAATATCTAAACATTCATCACTCATATGACTTTCTAGCTCTTTCCATTTTCTGAAGTGTTATTTGAAGAGCATATTTGTGTAAATCAGAATTTTAAATTGCCATGTGCAGAAGTTTCAGGAAATGTAATTATGGAAGAAAATAATTATCGAACATTGCAAGTAGATAATGAAGAGGAGTGAAACGAATAAGAAGAGGTTGTTTTAGAGCCTTTTTCACATGAGGATCTTCCTCGAGGTTCAGAAAATGAAGAGTGTGCACATTTTTTGTTGTTGATGATATGGCTACCTAAAACACATAATTTCAAGAAAATACTTCCCTTTTTCCCGATTCAGGTGAAACACTTGATGAACATATTTTCTTCTTTCGTCCTCACAAAAAATTTTCATTGGAAAATTAAGGTGTGCTCTTATTTCTGCTGAATTTCAAGACATGGCAATTTTCCAGATTATTGAATACCTTTTTAACAATTCGTTGTAACAATAAGGGAGGATGAATATTATTGTATTTATGGATCATGAGAACATGTTCAGTGGACACTTTAAATTGTGATTTTCATAATTTTACTTTATGTCTAGTGTAGTTGAATACAAGCATAAGTTAGACATTCACTTGATTAGCTACACTCGAGGGATCATTTCGCAAGATTGTATGTATATATTCAGCAGGTGGGAGATTATCATCAGGATTTTAAGCCCGAAGTGATGGCCCTCAAATGCTGATGGTATTTTTCCATAAGCAAGTTTAGTGAGTAGTTAATTTTCACTCTGTGAGTTAAGTTTCAATTTTTAATTTTTGACTTTGTTTCCGAATGGATAGGCTACTATTCTGTGTGTTTTTTCTTATCACCTCAGTAGGAGGCTGCTATCCCCATTGGAGCTAATGTTAGGTTCATAATATTAAATCGTCAAATATATTCTCCATCCCCTTTATTTTTCCATTTTTTGAATTAGTTTAGCCTATGAAATACTTGCTGCAATAGGCTAAAGGTCACTCTCCATGTCATACAAAGTAGGACCGAGTTATTGTCTATTGTGATACATTCAAGGATAAATTAGTATGTGTCAGAATTCTTTGCATGGCCAGTAACAAAAGGAAGGTTGTGTCAATTAATTTAGGGTTATGTATGTTTTAGAGGTTCATCAAGGTCATTTTTCTATTCATACTCATGTTCTAACCATTCATTTACTATCCTATCATCCTACATCTTCTAGTCTCCATTCGTAAACCCATTTTCCTATCCCTTATTAATTAATCATACCTATTCCTTAGTCATATAATTATCATTTCCCCCCATTTCGTTCTAAACCCATTCCCTTAAAAGACAATAATTACATTTTTTACATGAGATAACCCACATATTCCCCCCCCCCATTATACAAGCAACTTATTCACCCAAATTTCATAGTTATTTCCCATACAAAAAGTATCATATAATCCTATATGGATCACTCAAAAATATCACGTCGAATCATCATAGCACTACCCAAACACTTTGTTTCATAGGCGTTGTGCAACATACTCTATTTTTTACACCCTTTTGAAATGATGATTCCAACAACATGAAAAAAAATTATAGAAAATAGAGAGAGCTTTTTCTCATGGAAAAGCCAAAGTACAAAAAAATATTCTATTTTTTTCACCGGTGTCATTGATTAGGAGTTAAGAATGCATCTTTAAAGCTCATTGTTCACCATTTGTAATTTTATTATTTTGAGGCATTGTTTTGCAGAGAATGTTATGGGACGATGGAGAAGGATTTGGAGAAAATAAGAGAGGCTTTTATTAAAAAAAATAGCATATACAATAACCTCCTTAATATTTTAAAAATAGGTTATGGTTTCAGAGATATACCCAAAATACATTCCCATTGCGTAGGTGTTGAACAACCCTTGCCTACATAGTTCCACAGATATTTTAGAGGTGCATGGCACAAGAGATTAGAGAGTTCAATTTGTCACTCATATGGGAGCCACCTTAGCTCGTCTTTCATCGAAAAAGTGTCATCTATGACGAGAAAACTGACTTGGCAGTGTGCTACCCAGCCGGTGAGCAACACTATTAGCTCACTGGAAAATATTCTATTTTTCTGTTGTTTCTAATGTACTTACTAAGGATGGAAGAGGTTAGAAGATAGAAAATGTTTCAGATATTTTATTTCTTTAGGATTAAGTTAAGTATCTTTAGGATTTAATTTTATCATTTTTTGAAAAGGATGCAAACAACTATGATGTTTCTACTTTTCCCATTTTGTGTTGATCCTCTCCACGGAATCAAGATAATTTTTACACTATTGCTCATTAAACTACGACGTATGCCTATATAATAAAGAAAGTTAAATTAAGAAGGGGTTGGTTGGTTTGGCAAAAGTACATTGTAATATTTTTACTGTGAATTTATTTTGGCCTAGATTCTTAATGCATGGAGCTTACGGTTCAGTTTTTCCATTGATTTTCTAGAAAAGATACTCATGGTATGGAATCTTAGATTTTTTTTCTCCTCTAAGCTTTAATTTTCTCTCTCCTTCATTGAAATTCTATCTATTTTTCCTGTAATAAGTACAAGTTGTAGTTGTTTGGAATTCAATTCAACATTTCTTTAAATCAATTGTTACAACGTTGTTTCAGTTGCAATGATAGTGCTTTTATTTGTGGTTCATTTCTTCTAAGATGCTTTCTTCCTATGAATCCAGTATTAGAATTTCTCGTGTTGTTTCATTTTGAATGAGTATTTACTCTACCACTTTCCCCTATGCTACAATTTTTGATGTCTCAGATAATATATTGATCTAGCCGTCATAAGAATGAGTGGTGTTTTAAGCATAAGCCTTGATTTGTGGATGGCTACTGAACTATAAATAGTCTCTTTAGATAAAGAATTACCTACCCTAAAAAATTTATGAAAAATTTACAACATACATGGTCTCTATAGGTGTATAATGTCAAATCTCTAGTTTTTTTAAGTGAGGGAGCCCCCTCAGGTCGGGAAAGACCAATACTTGACAAAAAGTGGGCTCTGGCTATGCATAAAATCTAGAAAGTTTTCTCATAGTTGGGACTAACAAAACAAATAGCCTCCCCAAAATAATTTTTAATTATTGAGATTTTTTCTCTAGTTCTTGGGGTCCATTTTCCACCTTTGTCCTTTTTTCAAAATGTGAGTAATATCCTTTATTCTTTTTGCATAATTTGGGATAAATATTATGAGAAATTTTATTTTTCCTAGAAAAATATGATTTTCCTTCTTATTTCTTGGTAAAAGATTGTTACCGATTTCCTCTACATGCTTAGGATCAATTTTAACTCCCTCCTTTGATAAGAACCAATAATTTTCCTACCCTCAATGGAAAGTGTGACTTCTTAGTAGATAGGGATAGCCCATACTTTCTACACTTCTCAAAGTCCGTTATAAGATATACATGCTTATCATTAGATTTTGAAAATATTGTTATATCATCAAGATAAATGACCACAAATTTGTCCTTCTCTCCAAAAACATCTATATCCAGAGCCCTTCGGAAATTAGAACCAACATTTATTAGGCCAAAGGTCATCTTGGAGTACGTAAAAGTACCCCAAGGCATTGCAAAGGTTGTTTTATTCTAGTCATTTGGATGAACATCAATTTGACTATATCTAGAAAAATTGTCAATCATTTATATCGTTAAGGATCCCACCACTTTTTGCAACATATGATCCATCTTGGGAAGGGTATAATTACCCTTCAAGGAAACTATATTTAAATTCTTAAATTCTACACACAACCTAATTTCCCTCTTTTTTAACTAACTCATACAATATTAGCTACCCAATTTAAATATCTTAATGGAACAATGATTTTATCCTTTAGTAATTTCTTCACCTCCTTCTCTATTGAAGGGAGAAGCAAAGGGTTAATCTATCTAAGTTTCTATTTATATGGTTTTAATCTTGATTTTAATGGAATGTTGTGATGTATATTATCGTCATTATATGGCCTTAAATCTTCATAAGACCATGAAAAAATATCAAAATACTTTCTAAACACATTTTCATATCTTTTTCTATAGTCCTTTGCGATTCCCTTCATGAATTTCATGAATTTGGGTTATTTCTCCATACTAATATTGCCATCTTCATTGTCTTCTTCCCAACTCTATTTTCATAAAATAATATTTCTAAAGGTACAAGGCCTTTTCTAATAACATTTCCTTTCATCTATACAATTTTGTGATCCATAATTGAATCCTTCCAAGGAAATTCTTATTTAACTTCCTCTTCTTCATTATAGATTCTTATTATTGTTGGGTACAATATCTAGACAGCAAGATTATTCCATTCAAGTGTATGGAGTCTAGAAACCATTTCGAGTATGGACAATTTTCTTGTTTATGCACAATATTCCGAAAGTCAGCGAGCTGAAGATTTAGATAAACCACATCCTAAAAATGTATTTCTGGGAAAGGAATGCTGGTCATGAAACCAGAAGAATAAGTCAAGATATTATTGGACTCCTATAAAAAGGACAGTATAGAGTCCTTGTGTAGTTGAATTCAATCTATTTTAAGCCTTGATCGATGCCAAGAAAGAATATAACTCATGTGACTAATTAAGGATGGATCTATAAGCAACACTCTTATATAATAATTATAAAAATATACAATTTTGTTTTACAATAATAATAAAAAAATTCCATGAATACAATAATCAACACCTACACCACAATTCATATTAACATGAGAAACTAGTATGTGACAAGAATCGCTTGAATGTGAAAGCTCTATAGATGAACTAACAACTTGTATTTCTTTAGAATATCTAGCAGTCATTTTTGTAAACTGAGCCAAAACATGTCTGAAGTAAACCATGCGGAAAAATTACTTAGTAAATATTCCTTAGATGCACTAATTAGTTATGAAACAAACTTGTCCCCTTACATCCAAATGTAAATACCCACGTCCCTATATTCAACTTTAAATTTGGAAATATCAATAAATTTAGTCAAAATTTGGGCCTCCTCCTCGAGGATTTTCCATGTTCCTTCATAAAAGTATCCAACACAAATAATTTATATTGTATAAATTGCAATTTTAAATAATTTATGACCTTGAAAATGAAAAAATAAGATCCAATAACATAAAAATACAACCAAATGGTTTTAGCTTTATGTGTATTAACAATTAGGGAAAAATTCTTTTTAACAGGTAGATATTAAAACTCTCCTAATTTATGTTCCATTTTTATTTTTAATACGAAAGTTCCAAAGTGGAAATCAACTCAAGAATGGGGTACTTCATTTCAAATAATATAAATTTTTTGACCATAAACAAAAAATACATGTGTTCCATCATTTAGCTCAGTCAATTCACATGGTTGAAAGCCATCAAGGTTCTTAAAAAATGCAGCATTTGGATCCAGGGAAATTTAGCTGAGTCAACTTTTGATTATTGATTCAAAAGAACCCCAAAATTTCCCATTACAAGAAATACTAAAAATGAAAACAAAAAATAGCAAACAAAAACAAAATTGAAAAGTATAATAACTCGCAATCGTGGAACATTAAATATATAATGCTCCATTTATGTTCTGTTTGGCTCTAGAAAATATGGAACCTACCACATGTCCTCTGGGACCATTTCCTCAACAATGGCCTTTATAGAGGGTTTCAATATGTGCAAATATGTAACATTTTTGCACTAACGCAAAACATTTTCATGCCATTCAAACCTCCATGACTAAGTTCCTTAATACAAAATAGTTGGGTTAAGGAACAAGGACATATGATTAGAATTTTATATTTAATTTTGATTGTCAACAATGACGATAGAATATTACTCCAAAACACATTTAAATTATTGATCAAGAAAAATTCATTAAAGAAATGATGTAATTCCACTAAAGTGGACAACAATTGGACATGGTATCTACACCTATCATTGTAATAATATATAATCTTGTAGACAAGTGTATGGTACAATAGTAGACCATAAAATTTCATAACAAGATTGCAACCCATTAAGTGCATATCCACATAATCCTGAATAATTACGAGGATTTTCTGTAACAAATAGGAAAAAAATCACTGCATACCGGATCAATACATCCTTGTTTGAATGAGTACATGAAATTTCTCATGATTCTCTTATTTTTCCAATATGAGGTCAAATACATCCAACTTGGAAATTTCGTAGAATATGCAATGAACCTTACAAAATCTCTTTCAGCCTTTCTTTGGGTTGGCACATAGTTGCACTTCTTGTTCAAAATCCTTCAACAAGCACAAAGGCACATGATAATCACTTAGCCAATACTAGAATGTGTCATCTAGGTCCTCCTCAACCTTTGTTCTATGTTTAATAATGTAGGTTAGTGTATTTTTATTTCCCAAATTCTATAAATTACTTTATTAGACCATTTTCTAAATCCTTGGCACAAATAACAATCTTCTTGAAGACAATAAACTCTATCACCTACTATTAAGTTAACAGAGATATTATGATTTTAAAAATATTGTATGAAGATGATGAGTTCACTGATGGGGAAATTTTAGAGGCTATTCATGAGAAACCTTTCCATTAGCAACAAGAAAAGGTGGCTGATATATTGGATGAAAATGAAACTAAGAAGGATTTAAATGATGACAGTCAAGTTTCATTTTCTTTAATTGATGAAAAGTTACAACAGGCTTGGAAGTCTCAGGTTTGTGAAGATAAATATGATGTTTCTGATTAAATCCATGAAAAACGATCTCTAAAAATTCATCACTCATATGTCTTTCCAGCTCTTTCCATTTTCTGAAGTGTTATTTGAAGAGCATATTTGTGTAAATCAGAATTTTAAATTTCCAGGTGCGGAAGTTTCAGGAAATGTAATTATGGAAGAAAATAATTATCAAAAATTGCAAGTAGATAATGAAGAGGAGAGAAACGAAGAAGAAGAGGTTGTTTTAGAGCCTTTTGCACATCAGGATCTTCATCAAGGTTCAGAAAATGAAGAGTGTGAACATTTTTTTTGTTAATAATATGGCTGCCTCAAACACACATTTTCATGAAAAGACTTCCCTTTTTCTTGATTCAAGTGAAAAACTTGATGAACATATTTTCTTCTTTTGTCCTCACAAAAAAATTTCATTGGAAAATTAAGGTGTACTTTTATTTCTGCTAAATTTCAAGACATGGAAATGTTCTAGATTATTGAATACCCTTTTAACAATTCGTTGTAACCATAAGGGAGGATGAATATCATTGTATTTATGGATCATGAGAACATGTTCAGTGGACACTTTCAGTTGTGATTTTCATAATTTTACTTTATTTCTGGTGCAGTTGAATACAAGCATAAGTTAGATATTCACTTACTTGATTAGCTACACTCGAGGGATCATTTCACAAGATTGTATGTATATATTCAGCAGGTGGGAGATTATCATTAGGATTTTAAGCCTGAAGTGATGGCCCTCAAATTTTGATGGTATTTTTCCATAAGTAAGTTCAGTGAGTAGTTAATTTTCAGTCTGTGAGTTAAGTTTCAATTTTTAATTTTTGACTTCGTTTCCGAATGGATAGGATACTATTCTGTGTGTTTTTTCTTAGTACCTCACTAGGAGGCTACTATCCCCATTGGAGCCAATGTTAGGGTCATAATTTTACATCGTCAAATATATTCTCCATGTCCTTTATTTTTCCATTTTTTGAATCGGTTTAGCCTATGAAATACTTGCTGTAATAGGCTAAAGGTCACTTTCCATGTCATACAAAGTAGGACCGAGTTATTGTCTATTGTGATACATTCAAGGATAAATGTGTATGTGTCAAAATTATTTGCATGGTCAGTAACAAAAGGAAGGTTGTGTCAATTAGTTTAGGGTTATGTGTGTTTTAGAGGTTCATCCACTACTACATTTGGCGGAAATTTCGACACTTGGTTCCGACGCTTTTGACCAAATGTATGAAATTTCCCCAAATTTTTTCCATCCTGCCCGAACCATCGCTATACCGACGTTCATAGAAAAGTGTCGCAATACCGACACTTAGAAAAGTGTCACAATTGCGATGTTTGGAGGAAGACGTCGCAATTGCGACACTATGGCCATGATAAAGCTATTAGGCATCGGTCGTCGCCAAGTCATTCGTAATGGAATTAAGCCATTGTAGACAATAAATTCTCGTCATAATATGACGACTTGCCTCACAATGAATATAACGACGCCTTATCGCATACATAAAATCTGAAACTTATATCGCTTGTAAATTCAGGGAAACATATGCGCGCCACATAAAAATGATTTTATTGTTTCGTATGCGTAAATATGCTTCATTAACGTACGATATGACGCGCATTAAGCCCTCACGAAGATAACGAGAACAACATTCACCCCATTCGCCCACAGCTCTTGCAGAACAGCATTTGCCCTCAGCATTCGCGCTCAGCTCTTGCAGAACAGCATTTGCCCTCAGCGTTCGCCCTCAGCTCTTACAGAACAACATTCACCCTCGGCTCTTGCAAAATGGTAAGTTCTTACTGCAGGCCCTTCCTCCTATAGTAGGGTTGACTCTATTTGGGTTTTTTTGGTCAATTCCATTGGATTGTGTTAGGCTGTAGGGTTCTCTCTAGATGTCAAGAATCAAGATTCAATACCCTCTATTATCTTCATCACCCGATACAAGATTTAAATTTTTCCCAAAGAAACGCTTATTAATTTGGCAGCCATTATTTCTCCCTGCTTTGAAAACCCTACATTTAAATGAAAACAAGCATTTCATTTCAACTACAAAAATCTATTAGTGTTCAAATGTACATGTGTGCTACATTAACGTCTGATATCACGCGTGCATTCGCCCTCCGCTCTTGCAGAATAGCATTCGCCCTCAGCATTCACCCTCAACTCTTGCATAACATCATTCGCCCTCATCATTCGCCCTCAGCTCTTGTAGAATAGCATTCACCCTTAGCATTCACCCTGAGCTCTTGCAGAACAGCATTCGCCCTGGATTCGCCCTCAGCTCTTTCAGAACAGCATTCGCCCTGCATTCTCCCTCAACTCTTGCAGAACAACATTTGCCCTCAGCATTCGCCCTCAGCTCTTGTAGAACAACATTCGCCCTCAGCTCTTGCAAAAATGGTAAGTTCTTAGTGCAGGCCCTTCCTCCTATAGTAGGGTTGACTCTATTTGGGTTTTTTTGGTCAATTCCATTGGATTGTGTTAGGCTGTATGGTTCTCTCTAGATGTCAAGAATCAAGATTCAATACCCTCTATTATCTTCATCACCCAATACAAGATTTAGATTTTTCCCAAAGAAACGCTTATTAATTTGGCAGCCATTATTTCTCCCTGCTTTAAAAACCCTACATTTAAATGAAAACAAGCATTGCATTTTAACTACAAAAATCTATTAGTGTTCAAATGTACATGTGTGCATCACTTGTGTAGGGTATTCCTTTTCCACTTTCACATTATCCAATAATGTGTGCAGTATAGTTCATATTTTTTGTGATTTAGATTGTCTTGAAAAAGGAAAGGTAAATTATTTCCCATGGAAAAATAAGGTTTTCCCTTTTTATAGGTTGTTTGGACTTATGTGGAAAAATTTATGGTATGCCTTTCATATTATGTAGTTTAAATTTGAATTAACAGATTATTCTACATGAAAATATAATTACCTATGTGATGTCCTTCATCACTAATTAAAATTATAGGGTTTCAATTTCTTAGACTCTAACTCATCTGATGCTAAATTCTAGGTTCTCATTGGTGGATCACTCTTCCATTGATTTCCTTTCCCTCTGGATCTTGTCATACTTTAAAAGTCATTAATGATACATATATTATTTCGGGTATCCCAAAAGGCTTTATAGTAGAACATATTGTGAAGTTTTTTTGACACTTGAGGATTCTTTTTAGAAATGCAACGTGGTCTATGCTATCGAGTTATATATCAAGCAACTTGTCCTTAATAACCACACTATGAGTTAGGTTCAACCAGTTTGAACTTGTTGGGACATAGCATATGAAGTTGTGTGATGAGTCCATATCATAGGTCTATTATGGTGACAAAAGTGAAGACACGTAATGATAGTTATTATGTTAACATTACTAGAAACATTTTCGAAATTATCCATGCTATCAAGATGTCAAAATTCCGGGCATTAGGTGTCAATACTCGTAGCTAATAGATAATAATAATAATATAAAAAAATCACAACTTTATTCTTGAAATATGATTGTTACACATTGGTAACCTAGTTCATGAGTTACAATCACCCAAAGATTGCAAAACAAACTTAAAATATAAATTAAACCAACATGAGAATCCAACTAAGGGTTTCTCGACAAAATCATGCCATAACCTGGCATTTTGAAACCCAAATTTTAATCCATCATAAGTAATACAATGCAAACTTAGATGGATTTTCAATGCATGTTTGCATGCTACACTTATTCTCTGTCTAGATATCATTTTTTAAATGGAACCATTAGTCAAGCCCACTGTCCTTTTTATGTGAAAAATTTTAGCTCTATTTGAGCTCTTTTTTGCTCCACCACCTCCATAAACCAGTGTTACACGGGGTCTCTCCCCCCCACCTAGGGGTCTAGATTCCTCGCCCCCTCGCGCTCCGGGGTCTTGGGGACTTCTAGGGGATGTTTCCCTCACGCCCCCTCACGCCCCCGCACACCCCCTTTCACGCCCCCTCACGCCCCCTCACACCCCCCTTCACGCCCCCTCACGTCCCCTCACCGCCCCTTTTAGTTTATGGTTTCATTTTAAAAGTTGATGTGCCACTTAGCATATTTGAGAATCCAAGTGATTCTGATTCAGATGGTGACATGGTTGATCTTGATATATTCGTGCAGAAGTTGGATGCAGAGACTAGTGGGGCATTAACTTGAGCATTTATGCTCATTTATCATTATGATGATATCATTTGATATTCATATGTTATGTTTTATGTTTCCGAAATAACTTATTTGTGTTTAAGTTTTATGTTTCAGACTTGAGTTGTAAACTTCAGTTTAAACTCTATTTTGAATCTTGATATAATATGTCATATGATATCTTAAACTTTATTTTCATTGTACATTGTTATTAGTTACATTAATGATTATATAGTTACAAACTTACAAACTTACATGCATGATTGTATGATGTATGTTTTAACTTTTAACTTTTAAATTTGTTTCAATTATATGATTCATCATTCATCGATATGTAATTTTATCATTTATGATTTATCTTTCATGATGCAAGTGTATGATGGCTGTATATACATTCCTTTCAAAAATATAGTTACATTTTAAATATTAATTTTTATAATTTTTATGACCCCGACATCCCCCCACATTTCCTGAAAATTGGTAGGGAGCTTTTGCATAGGCCGCTCCCGCGCTCCCTCGCCCCCTCGCTCCCACCTCCAGGGGACTTTGTGGAACAATTCCATAAACATATGCAAACATATATCATGATCTTGGAATTCCATTACATATTTATGTGCCAATGTTCCATAATCATGCCCCATCATCAATTTAAGAAATTTCCATTGCATATCAAATTATGGAGGGGGCGAACTTTTTGCTGCAACATTTGGCTCAAAATCAGGGACCATCTCCATATGAGGTGAATGAGAACTATAGATATTTGAAGAAGTAGATTAGTGCTTTTTCCTCTGGCCATGGAGTCATTTACAGTCATCCATCACAAAAATTTGTCTTTGTTCATTCTCACCTTGAAAGTTGCAAAAATTCATGCCCTAATTGAAACGACACTAAATTTGAAAGATATAATAAAAATGCAAACTAGAAGTGCCCTATTAATACAAAGGGAAAACCTTCCTACCTACCCTAACTGAGATAAATTTTGATTGAATAGGAAACATGATATTTCCTATGGAGTTGATCCAACAACTTGTTAAATGTATGGGACTAAATCATGCATTTGATTTCCAGGGAAACATGCGCATGAAGAGAAAAAGTGCAGAAATAATGGAAAATCTATACATGCCACTTATAAAAACTACACCGAAAGGTCAAAAAATACTTGAGGCCTTAACTTAATTTGAATCCAAAAATGACAAAACAGGATTAGTGAAAACACGAGAGTGGTGTAGGTGAACAACATAAATAAAAAGTGAGGATACCTTTCCCTAAGATGCCTTTGTCACCATTGTATGAAAACATGTTTTCCTTTCCCTTTATACATGCAAGTGAATGCATTATAGGTATGGTGTTTTCTGAGAATAGGAGAAGCCTACTTAAATATATCATTCACGGATTGAATTTTTGGGTGCCTTAATGTGCAATGACATGTTTCCAGGACTAAATTCAATGCAAGGAATATTTGAAACTCTAACTCTGTCTTCTGGTGTCCTATTAGAAATTATTTCAGTTTTCATTTTGTGTTTTCAAGTTTTTACATTTATAATTTTATTGCAATGTGGCAGACTGATCAGAGCAGTGCAGGAACAACCCCGAGACGGGATGATCGCGGAAAGAGGCTAGCGGAAGAACATGTAAAGTGCCAGCATTGCTCTATCTTCAGGTATTTTAGTTATTTACATAATTGAAATAATATTAATTTTGTTCAAATATGCAGACACCTAGCCATGGTACGCTTGATGATTCCCTCTTTGAGGAAGAGCTTTCTTCATCCCTATCTCCAGTGTTCTTGTTGCAAAAAAGGCACGAGATGCAAGGTCGGAATTTAATACTTTGATAGACGCGCCTCAAACACCTGAAACAGAAGAGAGGATAAAACATCTTATGAGCCAGCTAGAAAGATATCAGGTAATAATAAAAAATCAAAAGGATATTTTTTTTGTTCTGCATGAGATGAATTGTGATAGTTTGATTTTTAATTTTTACATTGACTAAACTAACAAAAAGTTCTTTTGTATGTAGCGTCTTCTGGCATTTGCTGAACCCGGTGTTGGTGGTAGTGGGAAACAAGGGCAAGAGATTGCCCAACAACCCTCTCGTACACCTTCTATTCCTTTAGGTGCTAGCCAAGAAACACACCCTGCCCAAGCTGACACCCAGCCAACTGCTGAACGTGTTGGCAATGATGAGGCTGATATGGCCAGCTACATTATTGTGTTTCCTGGAGCTACACGTGTCAGCTCCACAGGGACCATTAATGGCACGTTTTTGGTGAACGATGAGGGTGTCCCTATAAAGCATGTACAACTCCCAGGTAAATTTTAATATTTTAACTATTTCATGTACTTTATCTAAAACATATTTATCATGATTTATATTTTTAAATTAATGATAATATCTTCTTTTTCTTTTGGTTTTATTCTGTGTAGGAAACAATGAGTTCTACAGGATTCTGGAGAGCCATGCGTTGGTAATTTTTGGCCCAACCATACGTACAGGGTGGAATTCCCAGAATTCCAACCCGAAAAAAGAACTTCTAGATTATCTAGAAGCCCTTTTTGGGGTCGGCACATTTGACAGAAAAGCGGTGGCTCACATAGCCGGCAAATATTTGAAATATACTAGGGACACCTATAGGACGCAATTGCAATTTAACCCTAGATATGAGAGTCCTCTCACAGTTTCAGAGAGTGAGTGGAGAGCACTCATCCATGATGGAAAAGAGAAAAGGGAAAAGAAAGAAGGAAAAATGCCAACTGGACCCGCAAGGTAAATTACAACTTTAATTCAATAGCTTTAATTTTCTTTATGTTTAAAATAAAAGTGTGCTACGTCATATCTGACTTCAATCTTTTGATGCTAGGTTTCCTGACACCTCAAAGGCAACCAAAGCTAGGATAGAGAAAAAGGGCCATCACAAGCTCGGCCAGGGTGGCTACTTGAAATTAGCTGCAAGAATTGTAATTAAGTAGCTAAACATCTTATAATTAATTGTATCGCCTTCCAACGTTTTTGTAATCCTATCATATATGATTAAAAATACACAATAATATGTAATGTAGGGTGATGACTTCGGAACAAAAACTACAGAGGAAGATAAAAATATCGCTTTCCGTTTTGGCTATCAAGCTGTAGTTGAACGTCACAGAAGCTTGGGGCAGGTCCCAAGATCTAGAATGCCTGATAAGGTAAAACATTAACCTTTCAATTTTTTTGTTTTCGTCCATAAATTTAATGTCTAACAAATTTGTTTAAATCAGGGGAGCAGCACTACCGACGAGGCAAATAACCCAGTTTTAGAGCTAGATGTAGATGATCCTCTCGTGCAACCTAATCATTGTAGTGGGGACCAGGCCGACAATGCTGCTATCAGTGAGGGCCGTGACGGTAATTAATTTCCACTTATAATTTTTTCTAATTATACCTTGATGGTTGTCCTTATAACGTTTTTTTTTAAATGACAGAGAATGTTTCCCTTGATGATCTTACCACCAGAGAGGAAGACAGGGCAACAGTCCCAACGGCGACAACTGGTGCACCAGGTAAATAATCTCATTGCAATTTTTTTTATTAATATTACCGAACTAGTTCAATGATATTTAAAAACTAATAATTAAAATTTAATATTATCTGTTTTTGTAGGCGATGCCCCGTCACTGGATGAGACCAGACATCGTGACAACGCAACTAGGTCAGCGGCGACAACTAGTGCACTAGGTAAATAATCTCATTGCAATTTTTTTTATTAATATTACCGAACTAGTTCAATGATATTTAAAAACTGACAATTAAAATTTAATATTATCTTTTTTTGTAGGCGATGCCCCGTCACTGGATGAGCCCAGACATCGTGAATACGCAACTAGGTCAGCAGTGCGGGTTGAAAGGCACGAAACAGGAGCAGAGCACGATGATATTGATGATGTAATTAGGAGATTTAAAAATAGGAAGAAGAAAAAGAAAATTTGACAATGTAAAATATTGTATTATTATAAGACAAACGTTACCATACTTGGAACGTTTTTGCGTTATATAAAAAACTCATTTATCATACTATTTTTATGTCAAGCATTAATTGCAATGTTTCCTTGCGTACTTTTTGTTGAATTGTTTTTTTATTAGTTATTGAATATTTTTTTTTATTCTCATGAAAGTAAAAAATGAAATATAGATTGGGTATTGGGGAATTGAGAGTGATGTGAGGGGGGGGGAGGGGCCATAAGAGCTTCCACCTTCACGTGGTTGGCCCTGTTTAGTAGAGAATAATTTATTGGAGCGATTTAATATTGGAGCAAACCTCCCTCGATCCAGTGTAGCAACAAAAAAGTCACTGTTGACTTAGTTGCTACTCTTTCAGATCGTGGGAGGCTTGTTCCAAGTTCATGCGACTCCAATAAATTGTTCTTGAAACGAAGACGAGCTTATTCAGGTATGTTTTGACATTTTCAACATATGTTCTAACATTATCATAAGAATGCATCTTAGAGTAAAAAATACTACATCAATTACTTGTATTTATTGTATAGATAATGATGGATTTTGATTGACTTGGCAGTGCAGGTACAAATCCTCTTGCATCTTGAGCAATACAACTTTTCAACCAGGGTCATGTCTAGGATTTTTTTTCTTGTGCACTTGACCAGGTTCGTAATGTCACATTTTGTAAGTTCCTTTACAGTTCATAATTCAATATTAAGCTTGTTCATGATTATTATCTAGGTTTTTTGTATGTTTTTTTTCATCTATTTGATTGTAAGCAACTATGCATGTTTCCTGTTGTTCACTATTATTTCTCCCATTACCACTCCCAATATGAATCCAAATTTATTGTTACATAGGTTACTTTATTGTTACTATGATTTCTCCATTTACAATTTCATAGGTTACATCATGTAAAGTTGTCAATCTCAGGTTGGTGATGAGCTTTAGTTCTCCAGATTTGGGGCTTTTTTGATATTTTCTCCCTCATGTCATTCCTGCATCACCTCGTTGTTTGAGCATGCCAATTGTCTACCACTTGTACCAATTGGCACATGTCAATCTCTGAGTGGTGCCACATTTCACCTATTTTTAGTGGGAGTTTAGGGTTTCTCTAACATAGCTTCAGAAATCCGATTCAATGCCTGCTTGAATATTGTCATATAATACTTATGGTTTGGATTGATGAGCATGTTATGAATGGTTGGTTGATTCATAAGAAGCACCCATATAGTCATCTTGAGATATTTCAGAAGGTTTCTCGGGTTTCCTTTTTCACTGTTTCTAGTGGGTGGGATGGTGTGGGGTGATCCATCAATACTGGTGCTCTTGTAGTAGGGAATTTGTTTTTAGGGATATAAAGGAGCATTTGATGTAGATATCCCATTGGATGCATTCATAGATGGGCACGAGAGGTCAAGAATTTAAATTAAAAATATGCAACCTTTAGCATGGCAACCTGAAGGCCGCGAGAGACACTGGTTAAAGATTGTTTTGTGCTGGCCTTAATATAGTCGTGATTTCTTTCTATTATCTTAATGAAAATATATAGTCCGGTCTCATTAAAATTAGGATTGTGGTTATATTTCTCTTTGGTTGTTTCTCTCTTAATGCTCCAGAAGTTGCCAAAAGTTGCGATAGTTGTTTAGTTTGCCTGTTACAACTTAAAAGTGGTTTTTAGCAATGGGAGTCATGTTTTTTAAGGTTCATACTAATATGAAGATCTTGTAATTCTATATTCGGCATAAGAGAAGATGGCCTCTGCTTTGGGCGGTGTGACAATAATTGCCACATCTACCTCATTGGGTAACAATGGAAAGGGGAAGAAGTTGGGTGCAATGTTTGATAATTATGGCAGACAATTGTCTTCTCTTTCAGTTTTTTCACCCATTTCCTTTAATCGCTCAAGCAGAAGAGGGACTCTGAGATTACGCGACAGAGAGAAGGTAGTTAATACAAGAGTTATGGAAAAGGATTTGTACTTCAACAAGGATGGCTCAGTGACAAAAAAATTGCAGGTCAGAGAAAAAATTATGTTTAAAGGAAGGTCACCTGCACGTGAAACTTCACTGCGGTGGATCTTTCCTTGTTCACTTATATTCGATTTTAATGTGTTATTTTAATTTTTCATGGAGGTTTGTTTTGACATATGGTCTGGCATTCAATTGCACACTTACTGAAAGCATTGTCAATTTGTCTTGCAGGCGGTGTGAACAAACTTGCTGATCTTGTTGGAGTCACCCTTGGGGCGAAGGGAAAAATGTTGTCTTGGAGAGCAAACATGGTTCTCCGAAAATAGTTAATGATGGTGTGACAGTAGCTAAGGAGGTAATTTGTAGATGTGTGCTCTGGTTTTCTTTTTAACGTTGTATTAGTTCCCCCTCTTAAATGCCTTAGATTTGGTAGGCATAATTTGAAAACTCAAAGGTGAAAGGAAACATATTTGTTACCCAGTGGTCTACTTGGCCTATGGACTAGCCACATTAGAGTAATGCATACATATTTTCACAACAATAAAAGGAAAGGGTTATGGCTGAGTCAAATTTTATTGTTATTGACAGTGTAATGAAATGTATCTCAATGCTATGGTTTTGGCCTTTTTATTGGTTGAATTAGAGGAACCAGTTGAAAATATTGGGGCCAAGTTGGTAAGGCAAGCTGCGGCAAAGACAAATGATTTAGCTGGGGATGGAACCACAACATCTGTTGTTCTTGCACATGTTGGAACATTGAAAAATTCCAGAACAATGAATGGAGAATAAATCTCCTTTCCTCTAACACAGATAAAATAAAAATTTCTTTGACAGGAGAAAGAGTTTCAATACTTTGAAAAAAAACTTCTATTCCCTTCAATAACTCAAAAAAAACTATTACACTACTTCATCACTGAGAGGGATTACAAAATTATGACTGCTACAAAACGCAGTGCATAAAACCAACTCACTGTCTGTTCAAAACAAACATACTCTGTCTCTAAGACACTCTGCTGTGTTTTTCCCTTTCGCACTGCTGTTCATACACACTTAAAAAGTTACACTCAGTTTTTCACTTTTTACACACTGCTATGTAATAAAAAATTTACGTACTGTCTATAAAAAAACTACCAAGCTTTTTCGACCTTTTTATTTTTATATGCCGGAACATATAAAACATATTATAATAAACCCTCTTTTAAAAAAAATAAAATTAAAACTAAATTATATGGCCCACCTTTCATTTCGCATATGATATATATATAACATATGTTTAAAACATATGTATATATTAAAATATCAAAACATTAAAGAACCCTTTCCGTCGGACTTCAAAATTCTGAATAGATTGAATTTCAAACCAAATTCGCGTTCCAAAATGGGATGCTGACGTCTGCCTAATTTTAACTCAATTTATCAACCAGTGTGCCCTATAAAAAATTCGGGTCCGATTTTCAGGTTTTCAGATTCCCTTTAATTTCATGCGATCCAATATTAATGCTCCATGTGTCCTCCTTTTGAATTTACAAAATTGTCAGGTAAATTTTTGTTTGTTTAATTTCTGGTTGGTGAATTGCGTTAATGCTGGTTGTTGTGTTTAAATACAATCCTGTACAGAAATATGGCTGTGGCTGTCTACAAAAAAAAATTGCAGGAATTTTAAATGCTGAATTAAATTTCTGGATGGCATGCAAGCAACCTCCAAAAAATATGTTGCTGCTGCATCTGTCCTTCTGCTACAGCAGTTGAAGTTAAAATTCAACAACATAGGGTTTAATAAGTGAGGGTGCAAAGGTAACTTTTTGTCGATAGTACTGGATTAAGATCATCTATTCATTTTTGTAGGGTCTTATGGTGTTTGGTTTTTTAGTTTTGGGTTGGGCTTATTGAGTCTAAGATAGTTTTTGAGTGAAAAAATTGCTATCGAGTATTAAAAAATTTTGGTTCTTTTGTCAAAATTTATGAGCTTGTTAGGAAATACAAAACTGACAATGGTTGTATCTTAAATTTGTGGAAAATAATTTGAAATGAAACCTTTTTGTTTAGGTTGTTGCAGCAGGTGCAAACCCCATTCAACTTACTAGGGGCATTGACAAGACAATAAAGGCCCTTGTTTCGGAACTCAAAATTTTGTCAAAGGAGGTAAACGCTTGCCTTTTGAGTAGGCTGGTTTCCTTTTTGCTGATGGTTTGGTGTATCTAATTGAATTAGTTGCCTAAGGTATTTTTGGTTGCAAACTCCTTTTCATTTTTCATATAGTATTGGCCTTGTGGAATACATTTGATTGTGTGGTCTTGTTAGATCTACAACATTTGTAGTTGTTTAGTCTTATGGCCGAGGTGCACTTTGATTATGGAAATAGTTGATGCAATATTGTCATTTAATCCTTACTGCAGGGTAGCATGTTGAGAAGTTTCTTGTGAAACATTTGGTATTCAAAATGACACTTGATCCTATACAGCATCATGCACTTGACTTAAAAATTCATATTCAAAGTGTGCCAGATAATTCTTGCAAAATTTCAAATATTTATGTTGTTTTAAAACATTATCTTTTTCATGTATTGGATGTTGAAAATGTGAAAAAGACTTTGGTATGAAACCAACTGGTGAATAATTTCCAGCACAACAACCACTTCCAGGACATGATTTAGAAGTAGAAAAAATTTTCTTATGAAGCATTGAAAGATATCCTTGATGCATTGTCAATGTTTGGCTAGGGTTATTTTTGGAGAAAATAACTCCTTATTCCTAGAATAGTGATCTTCAATACAAGTAAATGCTAGAGAAGAGAGATCATCATGTGATGCAACAAAACTGAAATTGGACCCCCAAGGAGAGCTGGTGTGTCTACAATCGCTCTGTCAGCATTTTCCCTTGGTTTACCTCGTTCTTTTCCTCCAGCCTGAGTCTTAATTGACTTCTTATTTCTTCGGGTTTATTTATCAAATTCATAGAATTTGATAAATAAATACTATCCACAATGGTTGGAATTTAATTTATATTCCCGACTTTATATTATCTCCAATCCTTATAACCAATGTTTAACTTTCAACACTTTGTATTTATACTCCACGTTTCTTTTTAAATAAATAACTTGTAATGAACTTTCGGCTCTATATTTCACCACCCAGCCTTACAAAAATCACGTTCCAGACTTATGCTAATTATCCGCCAATCGTTTAATTAAACAATTTCATTATAATCCGGCCCCACCTATATATATCAATAACCAATCAAACACTCGTATCGTACCTGGATATCCTCCGCACACCTTAGTTAACCTCTAGGCAAGTTCAACGTGCGACCACCATCCAATGGCCCTTCTCCAAATCAACGAATCTTGGCAATTTCGCTCGGCTTCCAACGTCGGGCTTTAACGTGCGATGGCATGGGTTAAACGGTGGTTTTCTGGGGGTCACTTCGCCACGTGTCACATTCCCTATGGAATCGCTCGCAAATAGGAAATACCGCCTACTCCACAAAAGTGGTGCGATATGGGCAACCCGCTTTTGTGATTCCGCTCGTGGTTTTGGTAGAGGGCTTGACCACGGGTGCAAGTCTGGTTCCGCTATCCTTTTGTTTGTTAACTCATGTCCAATCCTCAGGTCAGGTTTCGAAAGCACAAAAATTTTGTCTCTTTATTAAGAGAGATTTTTATATTTGAATAGTTTTCACGACCCTGGTTCTCTACACAGACCTCGCCTTGGATATTTTTACATAAAAATGATTGTTCTCAATAATTATTTATATAAATTTTCCACATGTTTAGTGAGGTATTCCCATGATTTATTATAAATATGTGTATTATCAAAGAAAACCAACACAAATTTTATAAGATGGGATCAAACAAAATTGTTCTTAAGTCGAGCCCGCCGGACTTCAAATGACGATAAACCATAATTCAAACCAAATTCACGTTCCAAAATAGCCTGCTGACGTCGGCCAATTTTGTGACATGGAAACCAAATGAATTCCACCCTAATCGTTTTCGGGTCCGAAGTTGGGCTGGCGTACGGAGGGAAGTTGTGACGCGAATTTCTTATCAAATCTGCCCTAATATTTTTCGGGTCTGGATTTCCATTGCGCGAGCGGCCCAAACAAAGATCCGCTCCAATCAATTTCTGCCACGTGTCCTCAATAAAAACTTGCCCTGCTCCCGGCTGTGGGTGCATTTGATGGCGTTTAAGGTGATGGGACATGGATATGGCGATTTCATATCAATCACATTAAAATTTAATGCAGTTCAATTAAGTTTTCACATCAGATCCGCATTAATTAATTTTTAACACTGTTCAAGATCGCACCTCCACTCCTCTTAGTGATTCCGCACACTCCAATTTGATCCGGCCTTCGGCTCTCGTTATTAATGATTAGAGATTAATTATGATGGGCGTCCTTTGATTGCATTGTAGTCATGTCGACAAAATGGCATTTAGCCATGGTTTTTCAGACAAGCCGGTTGCTGGATTACACTGCCTGCTAACTGTGACGATAAGGAGAAGTGGCCAGCTGAACTGCTGCCTAGACCTTGCTGCATATTTGCATTTCTCTCGGTTCTGTCTTTGTCTGTCTTCCTCTGTTAATTGGAATTCTGCTTCTCCGTCTCCTCTTGTGCCCACTGCGCCTGAGATTGCACCCATGCCTCGCGTGCGTCATAGGATGCGTTGCCGCAGGGGGAGCACTAGAGGTCAACCCCTGCGTGCTTCCTCTAGCCCCTCAACAGAGTCGACTTCTGGCCAGTCCAGTGAATATTACGCAGGTCGATATCCAAATACTAGGAGTGGGTGGGGTCGTCTTGTAGGATCTGGCCACCGTATGGATTCTCCCACTCCTCACTTCCCCACCGCCAGTTAACCTTCTCCCACGATGCGCACTGCGCAATTTTCCTTTAATTTCTCTCTCAACCGCCCGCGAATCATGACTTTAGTCACTGTGGTATTCCGCGAGGAGGCCCAAATGGAGGAAGAATGCACCCGTCCGGCGGGTCTGAGCTCGGAAAAAGCCGGCCAACATTCGGGCCTTCAGGAGGGGAGCCGTGGCATGCATGTGGAGGTAGCACCTAGCGATCCTGGACCTTCCGAAGGATGGTGTCGAATCGTGGAGGAACCACCGAAGGATTAGTTTGGTTAATTTGTTTTTCTTGCTTAGTAGGCCCACTTAATTGGGCTGCTTTTAGATTATTTTACTATGCTAGACCTTTGTAATCTTTTTCAATTCTGTTAATTAAACGTTCAAGACTGGTTTCCCCGTATGAGGGCAGTCTTCTTAATATTTTAATTTTTTGATGACAAATTTGCCGTGTGTATGGCCAGGCAATGTTTTTGACTTCGGTGTAATTTTATTCGCAATGTTAATAGATTAACTTTACTTAGAATTCTCACATGATTAGCGTTTTTCTTGATCTGTTCAAGGATTTTGGGTACTTTAATTTGTATTTAGAACAATGGATGTCGGTACTGTATCTGTTGCTTTACTGTTCTACATACTACTATTTCACTTTCTTATAGATACCTCGGGCATATTTGAATGCTTTCTCAGATTGTCGATAATCTCCATGTGGACCGTTACTGGATTTTATATCATGTCCCTGTATGTGACATGGGGTATTTTTCTATCATTGTCTGGGGTGGGACTTCCACTTTTCTGGATGGATATTTGGGTTCCAATCTTCAGATGTGAAAATGTAATGACTTCATGGACTATTTTAATTCATATAATATATTCAAAACAACGTTTTTTCTCTTGTGAAAAAAAAAATGATTAATGTTTATCACTCTGCCTTCAAAACTAGCGATGCTGGTCTATGTTGCTGGTTTATTGATATGGTCTGATGGTATTTTTATATTTTGGACATATCACACTCCTCACATGATTAGCGTTTTCTCTGTTCAAGGATTTTGGGTACTTTAATTTGTATTTGGAACAATGGACGTCGGTACGTACTCTATCTGTTGCTTTACTATTCTACATACTGCTATTTCACTTTCTTATAGATGCCTTGGGCATATTTGGATGCTTTCTCAGATTGTCGATAATCTCCATGTGGACCGTTACTGGGTTTTATATCAAGTCATTGTATGTGACATGGGGTATTTTTCTATCATTGTCTGGGGTGGGACTTCCACTTTTCTGGATGGATATTTGGGTTCCAATCTTCAGATGTGAAAATGTAATGACTTCATGGACTATTTTACTTCATATAATATATTCAAAACAACGTTTTTCTCTTGTGAAAAAAAAAATGATTAATGTTTATCACTCTGCCTTCAAAACTAGCGATGCTGGTCTATGTTGCTGGTTTATTGATATGGTCTGATGGTATTTTTATATTTTGGACATATCACACTCCTCGCATGATTAGCGTTTTTCTCTGTTCAAGGATTTTGGGTACTTTAATTTGTATTTGGAACAATGGACGTCGGTACTCTATCTGTTGCTTTACTATTCTACATACTGCTATTTCACTTTCTTATAGATGCCTCGGGCATATTTGGATGCTTTCTCAGATTGTCGATAATCTCCATGTGGACCGTTGCTGGGTTTTATATCAAGTCCCTGTATGTGACATGGGGTATTTTTCTATCATTGTCTGGGGTGGGACTTCCACTTTTCTGGATGGATATTTGGGTTCCAATCTTCAGATGTGAAAATGTAATGACTTCATGGACTGTTTTACTTCATATAATATATTCAAAATAACGTTTTTTCTCTTGTGAAAAAAAATGATTAATGTTTATCACTCTGCCTTCAAAACTAGCGATGCTGGTCTATGTTGCTGGTTTATTGATATGGTCTGATGGTCTTTTTATATTTTGGACATATCACACTCCTCACATGATTAGTGTTTTTCTCTGTTGTAGGATTTTGGGTACTTTAATTTGTATTTGGAACAATGGACATCGGTACTCTATCTGTTGCTTTACTATTCTACATACTGCTATTTCACTTTCTTATAGATGCCTCGCGCATATTTGGATGCTTTCTCAGATTGTCGATAATCTCCATGTGGACCGTTACTGGGTTTTATATCAAGTCCTGTATGTGACATGGGGTATTTTTCTATCACTGTCTGGGGTGGGACTTCCACTTTTCTGGATGGATATTTGGGTTCCAATCTTCAGATGTGAAAATGTGATAACTTCATGGACTGTTTTACTTCATATAATATATTCAAAACAACGTTTTTTCTCTTGTGAAAAAAAAATGATTAATGTTTATCACTCTGCCTTCAAAACTAGCGATGCTGGTCTATGTTGCTGGTTTATTGATATGATCTGATGGTCTTTTTATATTTTGGACATATCACACTCCTCACATGATTAGCGTTTTTCTCTGTTGCAGGGTTTTGGGTACTTTAATTTGTATTTGGAGCAATGGACGTCGGTACTCTATCTATTGCTTTACTATTCTACATACTGCTATTTCACTTTCTTATAGATGCCTCGGGCATATTTGGATGCTTTCTCAGATTTGTCGATAATCTCCATGTGGACCGTTACTGGGTTTTATATCAAGTCCCTGTATGTGACATGTGGTATTTTTCTATCACTGTCTGGGGTGGGACTTCCACTTTTATGAATGGATATTTAGGTTCCAATCTTCAGATGTGAAAATGTAATGACTTCATGGACTGTTTTACTTCATATAATATATTTAAAACAGCTGTTACACATCAATTTTTCACTGTCCCTACAATCCCCATCCCGCA